>OY856411.1:124244266-124844266 GCA_963693085.1 Alisma plantago-aquatica
GCAAACAGATCTCACTAGATTTCTGATCATGGAATAGGGTAAGATTCTAGGTTTTGGTTCATTACAAAACTCCAATGTTAAAAGGATTTCTTCCTCAAAATCTAATCGTCCAAACATTATCAATCACCTTACTCCACCCCTTAAAAGGTTTTCCAAACAAGTCAAACAACTGTATAGGTTCAAAGAGAAATCTCATGTACTACATTATTTTCATACTCAAAGGTATCATGCAAAATAGAAAACATATCTTTAAGGTCTAACTAAGAGATTATGGGTTACCTTCAAGATAATCTTCTTCATAAACTTCTTAGCCATCCAAAGAAAAGACTCTTCCAACATGTCTCTCAACATGTCTTCTTCCATTATTGTTTCCATTATTCTGAGGAGGTGTATGAGGTTGTTGATGTTGAGTTGGTGCATGTCCATCATGAAGATGAGAGCATCTAGTTCGAATATGACCAAGATAATAGCAATAATGTCATATTATTGGAGAGTCAGGTCAAGACCTTTCTTGATTTCCAACATGAGAACACTCCCCAGGAGGATGATAACCATTACACTTAGAAAACTTGTACCTCTTCTATTCATCGTTAGAAAACTTCCTCTTATTCTCATGTTCCTTAGATTAATATCATGGATAAGACTCAATAGTTAAAGCTTTATCAACCATTTGTTGGAAAGTAATACAGAGTTGTGAGACAAGAGCATGACTGACATTGTAGTTAAGTCCTTGCAAGAATAGGTCAACCCAATGATCCTCACTTAGTCCAGAAGCATAACACTTAAGTAGCAGAAATTTTTGCAATATGCATAAACAGTCAGGAAACCTTGCTCTCGAATATAGAATTCCACTTCCTTTTTCTTTAGGGAAGTAGTGTAGATGTATTTCCAGCAAAATAGTGCCAAAAATTGCTCCCAGGTCATGATAGAGATGTCATGAGTCCTTGCTATCCCATTAACCAGACACACAATGGTTCATCCAATACATAAGTAGCAAACCTGACCTTCTGGTAAAAAGGGTGTGCCATACCATTAAAAGTCCGCTCTATGGCTAAGACCCAATCATCAGCCTTATCTACCATCTCCACTTCTCCTTCACCCTTGAAGTAGGGTGGTTGCATCTTCATGAACTCGATTAATGAGTATTTCTTTGGCTTATCAGACTCAGGAGGGATGTTCAACTTTCCCACCATAGTTGAGATCAGGAATTGCCACAAAAGGCTAAATCTTATTCAAGAAAGATGACAGTACCCCCATTAGCAACTGTAGGTACAGGGGTATCCTGATCCACTAAAGGTTGACTTCCAGTTCATGGGAGGTAACTTGATACTCTGGTGGGTTAAAAGGAGGGTATATCCTTGGCATCCTATACTTAGAATTCTGGGGTGTCTCAAAACTAGCTAGGTTATCAACAGATGAGTTATCTCCTTCTATAAGGATATGCCCACACAAGGCAAAGGTACTAGGTTTAAGGAACCTATGAAAAAGTCAAACATCCTAAGGGAGATAATATTGAAACAATTAGATAACCTACCATTATTAGCTTTGATACCAACTGTAAAGAGTGGGACCCTGGAGGGGATCCACTCCCTACTAAATCAAATAGAAAGGAAAATCCCATATTTCAAACACACAACTAATGTTTTTGCAAAGGGTGATAATCCAATTTATTCAAAAGTATGTTTCAAGATACCAAATTTAGCAATAGTATAAAAGACATCTAACTATTACAATGTTTGATATTATCAATATACTTCACCACGTAGGATGATACATATGAAAATTAAACTAAATATAGGATCAACAAAGGGTCATCTAACCACCTTGAGAAAGTCTCTAGAAAGGTTCAACTACACTTGATGATGCCCTAGACCAACTTGGTAAACTTATCCTTGACCTATACCTGGGGTTGTAATATTACCCCCAAAAAAAGATAAAAAGTAGATACATCAACATAAATGTTGATATGAGCATATTAAATCAGGATTGAGCAATATAAGGAATAAAGGATGTCAAATAAACAAGGATTCCCATATAAAGGAAAGGGCTACCGAATTTGGTATAAAAGGAATAGGAATTTCAAAATATGATAAACATGGAGAATACTTGCCATTAATAGAACATAAAGGTTGTGACACACAAGCACATATAAATCTTGGGCAAAAAATCCATGACAATAATAACAACATGCATGCATGTGAGAATGCATAACATTAGAATAATATAAATAGCAATGGTGGCCAAGGACTTGATTGAGAATGGCATACTTCCAAACTCCCCAATATGTATAAAAGTGGGCACAAAACTCAGGTATGGGTCACACAACCTCCATCTAAAAAATATAACATGGGCACACAACTCAAAAACCAAAGTACACTATGCTAGGGCTAATGAATCATAAGGCATGCATGATGTAGAGGCAAGCATAAATATAAGTCTTTTATTGAATAAATAAATTTCCCATCACAAAAATGGACAATATAAATTTCCACCACAATAGTGGGTAAAAATTAGGGATTCCATCTCACAATAAAGAACAAAATGATTCAAATATCTCTAATATGGTTTAATCAAGGAAAAAATTATAAATTAAGTCCAACATAGATCAAGAGTTCAAAGTCATTATGATTAGACCCAAATAGGTCATTTGGTAAGAAAGAGAATATTCATCACTAAAATTACTTCAAAGAGTCTTGAGAGAGAGATAAAGAAAAGAATTACTCAATGTGACTCATAGGGATGCAACATATAATAAAAGAGGATACAATGAGGTTAATTGTTCAATATAGAACAATAGGGATGCAATCATACCTCAAGAAATTTGTCAACTTGTCAAAGGACAAATCCAATTCCAGATCAGGGTTCTTGTTCACCTATAATAAATTCTATATATAAACTCTTAATTAGTACAAGTGTTTATAAACCCTAGATTACCTTTTTTATTACACTATGATTTAGGTTATGAAACATTTTTACTTAGATAGAGGTTAATTTATGAATCCAATGAGTATTTTTTCATGATTTTTGGATAACCAGAGATTATGAATTTTGCAAATTTTGGCCAATCAGAAAATCAAGAAAATCCATGTAGGCAAAACTAAATTTGTGTGAGAAGATTGGCCCGCTGAGGTGATCCAATCCTCGGCTGCCATCTCATCTCGTCAGCGGCCAATGAGGCACGCGTTCAAGGAAATAAAACATGTGCAAAAGAACAAAAATGCCCCTAACAAGGAAAAACTAATAAGAAAGCAAGTGAGGGACAAAATAGAGAAAACACTGTAAGGAATCATCCCTTTCCCTCACTCTCACACTATGGATGTAAGCAAGAGCTAGCCTTCCATGCGCAGAGTTGGGGAAAAGAAGATGAGTGGAAAATAAGTCAAAATAAGTAGCCAACAATAAAGGCAAGTGTATACGGAAGCTTACCCTAGGTTTAATTGGTAGGTGGTGCCAGAAGTTGTCATCGATGAGATGGTTTGTAGAAGCAAAGAAACTGACTTGGCGGTGTTGATACATGCCAATGGTGCAAAAATTGATCCAAGAGAAACTTCAAACGACGCGGGACGAAGGTCAAGGCATGCCTATTTATAGGCGGGGGTTCGATTATAGGGCTTTGGGAGTAGGATATTTAGAGCCTTGGAGAAGGATTTGGGTGATTTGCAAATGATGAAAATGAGGGCTTGAATTATGGCTTGTTAGATGCACAATTAGGCAAAGAAATCTTGCAACACAATTGATTGTGGTGAGAGAAATCATGATTATAAAATCATACAAACCCCCGACCTGATTCCATGTAGACACGAGGTAGATTATGACGTGGGAGTCATTCGATCATTATCCAATGGCAACAAAAAGTGTGTGCATTGGCTAAGTTCTCTAATGTGTGTGACATGTGACATTGAATACACTTCCTAATCGAATTGGAATAAATTGTTGATTTAGTTATATCCTTTTCTCTCTCACAACAATTGAGTGTGCAAAAATGTCCAATAAAAGTGAAATTTGGAAGTTAGACTAACTAGGACATTTAAATTCTGATTTTGGCATTAGTTTTTACTTTTGAAGACTCTAATATTTTATGTAATAGTTTTAAATCCTATCACTTATTTTATTCCCTTAATAGATTAAAGACATCTAGAACTCTTAAAAAATTTGAAACTTAGACTACAAGCAATCCTAAATATGGGAAATATGATTTTGAAATTAATTTTCCTTCTTGTGTTTGTTTAACATATCATTTAATATTTTGGACTTTAATATACATTCTCTTTCCTAAATACACTACAATAAGTAAGATTGTCCAAATAAAGTGAAACCTAACACCCAAGATAATTGGGACCCAAAGAACACTAATTTCACATTAGATTTAAGTTTTCTAATATTCTCTTATTAGTTAAGGTGACATCAAGAATTTTGTCTTATTAACATTACATTTATTGAAGTTTGATATATTTATCATGGAGCCCTATTAATTCTCATTACTACAAAAAGAGTTATGCACGAAAATACACTTGTTAATTAATATATTTAATCCATTAATTCCTCTTATTTTACCATCATCTAAATATATGAATCTATTTACATATTGACACATGATTAATTTATCATATAAAAGTGTTTTAATTTTTATCCTTGTTTGGTTAAGTCTAGGCAAACCAATCTCATTAGATTTCTTATCATGGAATAGGGTAGGATTCTAGGTTTTGGTTCATTACAAGACCATAAATACACAAGGAAATACATTGTTCTTTACTCCAACCTCTTGTTCCTATTGAAACAAAAAAAGATAACGTACACTACACTTATTACTCTATAGATCAAGATACACCTATGGGTATGACACACTTACACCATGTTTAAGCTCACTAGTTGTTGAGTACTTTCACTTCACAACCAAGCAACACTTAAGTGATTTGACCAACATTTAATAATACTACTAAAACTATTTATTGTTCAATGTAATTTCTATGGTTTGAAATTTTATTATGTAAGAACAATTTTGAAATATACGTAATCTATTTATGACTTGTTGTGTGACTCCCTTTATTTTAATCCTACATTTGTGCAACTAGGTTGTACCTATTTCCATGATCCAAATATATAAAAATAGAAATCATTTTCCATCTAAATCCATGTGGCATAGAGAAGGATACTATAGCCAACTCCTTCTCCCTTCCTATAGATCTCTAAAATTTTCACCCCTACTTTTGTATCATCTTCATGTTCTCCTTATTATATCTACCTCCAAAACCATTGCCATCGAATAGGAATGGACTAGAAGAAGGTGTCTCTTTCTCGTGTATTTGAACTCCTTCTAATAGGCTCCTCAGTCTAGCCTAAGACCTTCTTAACAGGCTCTTGTCCTATGACTACTCTTTTACGATTCATATGACATAACTTATTAGAATTTCACCATTCATTTAAGGTCACCACCTATCTACTTCTCACTATGTTCGAGCATAATCATTCTCCATGTTGTTTTATTATAAACCCATACAGACTCTCCATCTCAATAGAACTCTTTGAAGTGTCTTCATTCTAACAAAGAGCTACACATAATGTATATCTAGTCCACACATTGTGTAACTTGTTGTTTCATTCACTCATTGTATATTTTAACACCAACATTTTGTGTCATATAATACTCATGGAGTGTCTCTTTCTACCTCCTATTTATATGATATTCTGTGTCTACTAGTACAACACATGGCATACAAATTACACATGGAATGTCTATTCACTAGTACAAATACTACCTTTAACGTCGATTAAAATGGCCTTTTAACGTTAGTTTCAAAGTGACACCCAAGTGGGTGATAGTTAAGGTAGAAGCCTACATCGTTGGTTCCAAAACTGACCACGTATAGTCGGCCCCGATTGCAATAGAAAAAGAACTGACACCGCTAGGATCTGTAGTTGTTGGTTATGTAAACAAAACCGACACCTATCCTTGCACATTGTCACCGATGATTTACGTAAAACTGACAACTAACTCCATTTTCAAACAAAAAAGTGTTTGGTTCATAGTCGGTTCAGTGTAAAAACTGGCAATACAAACACAAATTGTCATTAGTTCTGATTCAATAACTGATGCCTATGTCAAGGCATAGTCACCGGTTTCTTATAGAAAATCGACGACATATACTTTTATTGATGGTTATTATAAATAACTGACGACTAAGTTTTTTTAATACCAGCTTGCTGGCCTGCTGTCCGTCTAGTCAGCAGGATGTAGAAGCTACAGTTCAGTTCTGAACTGCAGGTTTGCAGCATCCTGTGATTTCAGCCAAACATCAGACTACAAACCTACAATAACAAGATGATCAAGACATGTAGAAACATGCACTTGCATTCATTTATATAAACATCATGTGATTCACACACATGTAGAAACATAATCAATTAATTCACATGATTCACACACATAAACCTATAGTTCCATTCATTCATCAATTTTCACATTCATACACATGTAGAAACCTACAGTTCCATTCATTTCATCCATTTTTACATTCACACACATGTAGAAGCACATTCATTCATTCATCTTCACATTCACACACATGTATATAGATCAAATTTCAATAAGACAATTCAAAAAAGTCATTCACAAATATATATATAAGCACCATGTACATACAAAAATAATGACACCAAAGTTTAGAAATGTCATTCTTTATCATCAGTACCCCAATAATAATAATAAAAAATTGCCTCCCTTTGAAAGGCTTTTTCCCATTATTCTCTTATGTCATCTAATTGTTCTATTGTATAGGGCATATGTACATCTAACAACTTTCCCCCTGTAATGAAGCCACTAGCTTTAAACATCTGCAAAGAGAGTGACGTATATATAATTAATAAGTTTGATATTTCATATTATCTAATGAGACTATATATACTTATGATGATCAAGACTATACATTACATGTTCTATGTTTTTGATGTCTTATGCAACATATCTGACAATCATGTCCATATACTGCATCACATAGTATGCACATGCCCAACCATTGTCTTGTACAACACACTATAACTTTCAACATACAAAATTGTTAATAAATAAAAATAAGCACAGTTCACATAAATAAAATATGTACTGGAGTCAGGAAACTACATCCACATTCTTTCAAACTATCGCTCTTTTTTTCTTGTCCACATTTCCTCCAAAATTTTTGAAATCTTTTAAAACTCTATATATTAATGTAACATGTTGAATTACATTAGTAAATAGTCATGTAATAATAGATGTTAATGGATATAAATATAAAAAATTTCTCATGTGTATAATGGCCTCTTCAAATTGTGTCTCGAATGACCTAATTTGTTCTTCTTAGAATCAAGATAATAAACAGTCATCGTCTCAGGGACAACAACCAATAACTCCCAATACTTACCTCTAGTAATAAGAAAGTAAAACATATATAACTCAAAATCCATAATAAAATGTAATTTTCTTATGTCAAAAATATAAGCAAAGTAAACTTATCCAACATTACATGGAGCTATTATCACACTCTTTTTCTTTTCACCAAAATATTTAAAAGTGATAGAGTAGTATAAAGTAACTGATGTAGGGTCTTCATTTACAAGACTGATTAAGGATGGAACTAGGAATCCCACATGAGTCATTTCAAAATATTTACAGATCCTATGTAAGTGGCTGAAAAACATGTATTATGCATGCATTAATATATAAGAAAATAGATCACCATATATAAAATGAGGTATATATATAAATAAGATCTCACCATATCCATAGTTCTATCATAGTTGAATTTAGCCAAGCATAATGAAACAACTCCAAAATATCTTCTAGAAATATATTATTAGCGTATGATTGGCCTATAGCATCCTCCTTCATAGAAACAAAAATAGGTAAAGTTTTGAAATGTTCACCTATCCATATTTTGAAACCCCTGCATTGAGGACCTATCGAGTCATATAGGTCCTTTGGAAGCCAACTAGTTACTTGAGGAAGAGGTGGATATGGAGTAGGACAAGCTTAATGGGTTTCTTCACTTTGTCCTACATATATAATTTCATATCAATTGTCATGCATATACATATACCAATGAACATAATGTAAATGTACCATACATGATCAATATAAATGACTCCCACATCGGGCTACAAGACCACTCCACCTTCTGCTTCACCAAGCGTGTCAGCATCTGGGTGGGCATATGGCAATGGATGCTGCCTCCAAGAGGGGAAGACAAGCCTTGTACTCACACGAACCACACCATTGGGTACTAGAGTGCCATGAATCATGTTCATGTGCCCTGAAAGGCGTGGGTAAGCCTCGCCCTCCGCAATGATGAATTCTTTCAATTTTAGACGGCATGGCCTCAACCCATAGAAATTTGCATAGGGTATGTTATATACATACATAAACATATCATCTTGAAAAGACTAGCTACTATGTCATTAAAATACTTACAACGGAAGTGCTAGGTGGTGGGTCTACATAATTACTCCCAACCACCTCTACACGATCACTCCTAACCACCTCTATCATAGGGGAAGAGCGGCAAGCCACATGTACTGTCAGAGTGGCAGCCTGAGATGCCTGCCACTTGCTCAATGCTTCTTGGACTCTCATATCAACTATCTCATCTACCTATACATGGACAAAAGAAACGATTTTTGATTCCTGAATTCCCTTTCTAATAACATTCTAAAAAAAGAATAGGTTACCTTAACTTTTGAAAGTCCCCCTTTCTGGACATGTTTGCACTGTGATGGCCCAAAGAACGCTCTTAGGCCCACTCCAGTGCTTGCAGCCCTAACATGTCCAGGATGCTCTAGGCTACCAAGAGCAACTTTCAATTCATCCATTGTGCCCTCAGGGATGAATGAGCCTTGCTTCCTCTTCTTGTGAAGCTCCCGCTAATCATCATCAATAGAAATTAGTAAGTAAACATAACAACCATTAATACTAATTGATCTAGGAGTTGAATTTTACCATTTTTGCATCCACCTCAGCAGTCGTGGGGTTGGTTATATCTCCTTTTTTATTTTGCCTCCCAACTATCCACACATCATGGTGATGCAGAGGTGCGGGAGTAGTAGAGGTCTTACGAACCCACCTCCCCATAACCCCCAATTAAGGGAGACCGAGAGGTCAAAGCCGCAACCATAATTTCCGGATCAAAGGTTTGACAATTAACTAAGAATAATTATCAAATTTTAACATACTAAACTGAAAAGTTGTAAGAAAATAAACTTTTGCATAACTTTTTGAAAACTTGGATCTCTAAACTTTTATCCACTTACGAGTTCTATTCTAACTAACCCTCCTTGTATTTTACTTCATGTATTTCACAATATCACGATTTACTATTTGTCCTTTTGGCTTGTACCTAAAACGCCGACAAAAAAAACATCGATCAGCCGAAGCTGGTATGTGGGGGAAATAATAAATGTGCAATTATGATAACAACATAATCATTTAACACCCAAGATTACGTTTTAAATATAACTTTACGATCCATGAGTACCCTATCCTCTGTGCTATCCCTACAGTGGACCTGGATACTACCTTCCTTATGGTAGATACCTATTAAACCCCTCATGGTCCCACCTATAGGTGAACCAATTTCTAGGGTTGATTCACATGAGACTACTCGTAAGTAGCCCACTCCTTAACTCATGGCATGCTAATGGGTCTCATGGCACCACACTTGGTAGCCCAATTTCTAACCCATAATAACCTAGACCTTACTCTAGGTTACCCCTTTTAGCCTTTACAAGCCATAGAGGTGGACCCAGATCTAGCCAGTTATACATGTATATTCATAGTGATAGTCATAGTCACTCTATAGTTGCATGAAATAAAAGCATCCAATAGTTATTTCAAGCAATGAGGGAAACGTTGATAAAATCCTCGGAAAACTAGTCGGGATAATCATAAGCGTAACCACATACCTGTTCTGCTTTTATCATGATCCTGCTTTTTGAGATAGAGCCAACCATGTAGGGAAATCCAATCAAGTAAACAAATATACACAAAGATCCTGAAATAAACATGCAATTTCCTTTTATTAAGATCTATCCAATCCAACTTACTTCTTAGGATTTCTATTTCTCTTTTTAGGGTTTCATTTGCAATTAGGGTTTTGACTTTACTTTTAATATGATAAACCCTAATTAGACAAAACTACATATAACCATCAGTTTCTCATCTTATTTCTCCTAATAGAATTAGGATCATCATTTAACAACATATTTCCATATTTTCAAATTAAATATGGTCATCTCTTCTTTTACCCTAAATTAGCCAACTTTTCATGTGAAATAGATTGAAACTCTACTTTAATATTTAACAAGTTAATACCTCCCAAATTAACCCATTAAACCACAAAGTTTCATCCTTTATACTCAGTTAGGGTTTCTCAGGTTTCTTGTTCACAAAACCCTAATCATCTCAATTATCTTCATTGAGGGTCATTATATTACAGTTGTATACTTGTAATTTTAGATATGACCACTACAACTCATATTTACCCAAAACAGGGTTTTTGGTCCATTAAACCATGTTCATGGTCATAAAACCCTAACCGCAACATATGAATCATCCTTTTATGATCTTACCATTCGTAACAAGTTATGATTGATCAAAAACATATAAAAGATTCATCATGATTGTTTTTATATCGTTCTAGGGTTTTTATGTCAATTAATGCATTAAAATATGTAATCCCTATAATTTTTGAGTTCCAAGAAGAATTAGACTTCAAATATAATTTCTTTGTATTCCTCTCATTTTGAGGATCAATTTTCATATAAGACTTGTTTTAATCCGAGTTACCAATGATTTACTATCAATATTTCAAAATATGCATTAATCAACCAATTGTAGGAAGCCACGTCATTATATATACCTAAATCAGTAGCCGCTTGAAAAAAAAAGAAGACGAGCGTACCCTTGTGCCTTGAACTAGCAGGCAGGGGCATAAGAGTCTTTTCACTCTGTCCCTCCTCTTCCTCACGTGGGTCACGACTCAGGCCCAGCGATGCATTGTGTTCGCGCAGGGCGAGACCTCGACGCCGCCGTGGAGTGCTGACAGTGCCCACCACCAGGCTTGATCTGCTCACGCCGCCCCCCCTCATGGGGTCATAGAGACGATCTCAGCATGCCGAGCCTCCCCAAGGCTGAGGGCGCCGTTCCCCCAGCTTCTCCTGGTCACCCGCACACTCAGCGCCTGCAACTCGCGACGCTCCGTCACATTCTCAGCGCCCAGGACGGACGTCGCCGTCTCCAAAACTGGACGCCCACATACTTGCCTTTCCGGAAAGTCAGATGTTGGCAGGGCATCCTCGACCTCATCCTAAGGTCCTCCTCACCTCTGCAAGACGTCCGACCTAACCTGCTACGGTGACAGTTGTACAAGCTTCGTGACGCGATTGCTAAGATCAACCTGGTTCTGTTCCGTCCACGAAGCCCCCTTCGCCCTTCTCCATTACTCCTCGCCTCCCTTGTCATGGCCGCCAGTGCTTCGACACCAAAAGGTAAAGGTGGTTGGCTGACCATGATTCCAACCGTTTCAAGGAAGAACACTGCCTAAACTAGGAGCATATGACAGAGGAAAGAGAGATGAGGTTCCCTCTACGTGAAGGGATGGGGTCTATCCCTATATATATAGGCTATAGCACTTAGGGTTCGTGAGTCCGCGTAGTGCTAGTTTCCTTAGTTGTTTATACATAACTTGGTAGTGCCAACATTAAACAAGGAAAAGATATTAGAGGTTTCCATCCCACTTTCCTTATTGGACAAATTGTCAACTTCTCGATTAAAGCACTTGGTTAGCAACCCATCTAGATTGTTCTCTTATTTAATTATCTTGGGTTCCCATACATAATTACATATATAGAAAGATTCCTCCTCATATCTTATTTCTTAATCCAAAAGGGCAAGGAGTATTACAACTATCTACAAAATCAATTCCAAGATTATATAATCTTAACATAAAAAAAAGAAATACTCCTTTATATATGCCCTTTGCTTTTATCCTAAAAGACCACGAGAGGCACCACCACATAAATCCTATATTTTCCTTATTAATAGACTTCTCTTTTTTTTAAAGTATTTCTCATTATTCTTCATTTCCCTTCATCTTGTCCTATTATTAGAAATTACATATAAACGAAATTTACTCAGTTGTGGCCATTAATGCCACTTTCCAAGTATTTCTAATAATTATTTTGCTTAATATTCAATATCTTGTATTTTCTATTATTTGGACTTTTCTTCCTTTCTTCTCTTTTATATCCATTAAAGGACTAATCTAGTAATAGAAATCACAAAATTCCTATCAAAAGGGATATTTGCAAAGTAATCCATTGTTTGAAACAAAACATACAACCTTTTTTAATTTAGTCCAATTCATAAAATCTTTACATTTCACTTATAAAAAAATATACACAAAATTGGGGTTGTAACATCCTTCCCCTCTTATAAGATTTTTTTCCTCAAAATTCCATTAAGCGAACAAACAATTCGGGATAAGACTTTTCCATGTCCATAATTGGCCCCTATGTGGCTTTACCTTAATCATGGCGCTTACAAAGAACATTTATCATCACACATTCTTTTCTCTGAGTTCTTTCATCCTGGCGTCTATAAACTCCACAGTTGTCTCAGGCCATTTCAGCCTCCCTTGGGGCTCACTAGGTTCATTGCTCAACACATGGTCGGGGTACCTCACATAGTGCTCTAAATTGGACACATGGAACTCATTACACCTTACTTTATCCTGAGGGGTAAGATCAAACTCCACCAAACCATTTCAAAAGAACCCATGCATCGGGGACTCAACTCTCTTAGCTATAACTTAGAGGGGTCAGATTTTCATGTCACATATTCTTCCACAGTGAACCGCATGTCAGTCTACTTTGCATCAGCTCACGACTCTTGTCATCTCTAAGCTCATTTTAGCCATTGCATGATCAAAGCGACTTCATCTACACGCACTGTGGCCCTTTTCTAACCATCATGTGGTCCTTTCACCAACATCACCTTACTGAAGTGGTGACCAACACAACCTCCCTTATAGAGCTTCTTTAAATCCCGATACTAGCTATGGTGGTTATCATCACGTCTTTCATAGGACCAGAACTGTCTCTATATATCACCCTGAATGAGCACACATGCTCTCATGAGACCCTTTAGTCTGGATTATACTAACCATTAAATAAGGGTGATAAACTATACTAACATCGAGTTCTTCATGTACCTACTTCCACCTTTTGGAAGGGAACCTTTAGGTCAAACTCAAGAACCTCTGAACTCGCTTCATGATGTAGTTGAACCATCTCTCTCATGGGTAGTTCAACTAGATCTGTCCCTTGACAAAACTCTTTCTTTCTCATGTCATCTAGGTAAGGCGATCTACCATAACCCATATTGCATCACGACCTTCCTTGGTCCAAGGGAGACTTACAACATCTATAGTGATGAACTCCCTTTCTCTTTTGGGGACTCTATCCTTTATATCAACGCACTGGGTTACCGATGCTCATTCTTCACCTTCTGTCATGCATGGCAACTTACCACATACAGCTTCATCTTAAGCATTCAAAGTACTACTGTCATTTACTATCTTTGTAGTAACACGATGTTTGGTGGTCTTAAAATCATGATTTCCAGTACATCATGATTCCTCAAAATTGATTTCTCCAAAACCCTAAACCAAACTCATCAGGGTTTCATCACCTTCCTTTCCAAAGAAGTGCATCTGAGGTTCTACCGCCATCCTTCTTATTATATCAAGGACTAGGTTAATCAAACAACCACTACCTTTCTCAACATATCTTGTTACATTTGAGTGTTAGCCAAACACATATCCTTTCCAAACTTAGGGTTAGCTTAAAAATCTCTTCTAGCCAAACTAGGAAGCTATATCTCAACCCGAGCATCCATTACCACTTCACCTCCTTAGGTATTAGGTAATGTTGATGACATACACCTTCATGTATTCCACTTAGTATCTCATTTCAGCTCTAAGTCTAACTTCATCGAGAAAACTCTGAGCTCACCCTCTTGGTTTTTGAATTCAACCTTGTACCATTTGCAAATTTCACATAGCTCGTGCTAAAACATCCTCACAAGATGATTACCTTAATACTCTTACTATTTGTAAACCATCCATATATTATTCACTCCACAAGGGTATGTTATCATCTCTGTCCTCATACCTCATAGCAGCGTTCCAACTCACCTCATCTTTTATCCTTGGTGTATGGCATGCATATTGTCCTATCTCTCACTCTCATAACAAGAGGAAATAAGCATTTGGAGGCCGTCCAAATACAAAGTTCTACCTGTTCCATGAGTAGAGATGGTACATCCCACATTGCCAGTACACCTTCAAATCTAAGTTGAAACGTGCAACTTATGTCTCTACATCACAATCATCTCGATATCAAAGTTACTTTCAGGTAAAACTGGTTTCAAACCTACTTGGATTTACACACATCCTTTGGTCATCTCCTCTAGGTCTGTGGGGTACCGACACTTTTGGGGTTATCCCTCTTCCCTTATGCATTCCGAGAGTGCCCTACTCATCTGCCCTTTGGGTCCCATGAGTTCATGAAGGTGATCAATCTCCTGACCCATGGCCCTCAGACAATGATAGTTGTTACCTCCCGACCCTATGGTCATGTGCAACTATGGAATTAGGCAACTCCTACTTCCATCAGTCTTATCCCTACCTGACCCTAGGATAGACTGAGGATTTTGTTATAGTACATGTCCAACTTAGAACCTTACCCAAACCTTCATCATCTCTCTTTCTACATTCATGGGCTGACTTTCATCCTTTCATAGGGGTCATGGTGACCTATCTACCTTGGTCAGGCCCCATACCGGTTACCTCCATGGTAACACATACACATGCACTTAGAGATGGATATCTATGGGTCTACGGGTTCATTTTCATACCATGTACTTTTCACTTAGCTTCTCAACATCCTATGAGACCTCTTTAGGTTAACTTAAACCAACAAAACTGGTATACCCTCTACCAAAGGGTCCTTCTCCCAGGATGGGAGGAAAGCTTCACCTCGATAACAAAGGTCACAAACGTCCTTAGGGTTTATATTTACATGAGCATGCTTGACCCTAGCAAGCCATTAAGGCACAAGCAGACCACCTGCCAAACCATGCTAGGTTACACTTATTCTCATCCTCAACATTGGGTCAAGATTATACCTTCCCATGTTTTCAACTTAGTCATGAGGGGTTCATCAAACATACCTTAAACTTAATTGGCTTCCCTTATCCTCTATACATGAGGAGTACCATGCTCGAAACTATAGCAACTTAATTCTCGTCATGAGCATTAAGTATACCACTTCCCCTCTTAGGCCTAGGAACCCTAGGTTCACTTTTTGATGACCAACTGCATGCTCAATCTCTTAACCATGAATCAGGCATGTATAAGGTATGACACACACTTCCTGTCATCCATATACTCGAGCAATACTTAGAGTCGAGTCCTCCTTAAGGACAACCAACATGGTACAAGGCCTCACAACCTGTTACTAAACCTCTCCAGGGTATACAAAACTTCTCCTTCCTTTCTCAGAAGGTAAACACTTATACCATAGGCACATAGGTGCTAAAGCCTCATCCTCTCTCTAGGGTTTGGTACCTCCCATGGAAACCAAGAAATCATCAATCTCTAGGGATCAAGCATGTGGTGAACATTATCATCCACTGAGGTCACATCATCCTCAACTCCCGACTTCTCCTCATATCTCGGAGTCTAGGATTCCAACCTTCTTGCTGGGTTTCCTGCTCTCTCTCAAGAGCTAACCCTACAACTAACCTCACCATTAGAGGTCCTTTCTTCATGATGGATCAACCTCAAAAGCATGCCCCTACCTGGGTGAAGCCTATGTTCAACTTATGTTCGCTCAAGGTTATCCATAACCCCTTATGCTTATCACATAAGATAACCATCAAACTCTCCCGGCCAGAGCTTCAACCTATGGCTCACACTACTAACGTATCCTGGGTGCATGCTATGACCTATTCACATAAGCCCATAGGGTTTCTACAAGTCCTTCTCTAACCTCACTAATGAAGGAGTTAGCCTTCACTCTAACATGCACGACCCTTCCCAGGGTTGGGTTGCCAAAGGTGCTAGGTTACCCATGGATCATATGGCATCCCAAAGGCATGTCCTTTCAAACACCCGGTCTACCATGACATCTAACTCATCATATCATCTCTCTCTCTAACCTTCACTTAGGGTTAGGGTTAACATCATCCTCAAAGGATGTACTAGGTCTCTACCTATAATGAAGATCTCTCCCTCCAAGCCTAACTCTCTTTTCTTATCCTTCTGACAAGGAGGTCTAGCCTCAGGTCTCTTTTGAGGTCATGACAACTTATGTCATACAACCTAAGAATGTATCTATCCTTTAATTTATGCTTACTCTATTAAGCTTATGTCCATGACATCTTATTTACATGCTTTTCATTAATTTGATAGAGGATTCCTTAGACCTTATTAATCTTAACCATACCTCAAGAGAGTGAGGAAAAGAGAGAGAAAACCCTAATACTTATGGTCCTTAAACATAATTTGTGATGAGAAGAGAGGAATAAGATGAGAAAGTCCTAAAGGTATCTTATTTTGATTCATACCCTAAGACTTTGGCCAGGAAGTCACATGGATCCGGGAGTCCTCGTATTCCGACTAGCGGTGCGGAGGAAAATATTGCCATCCCCCAGTCGTGATCCTTTTCTAGACACCTCCGTCTTTTGGATAATCCTCTAATAACTCCCTTAGGTTCTATGGAATTTGTAAAATTTAATAATTATTAATGGTTAAGTGAGGAACCTACGCTCTGATACAAAATGTTCTGACTCCACCTCCCGATAACCCCCAATTAAGGGAGACCGAGAGGTCGAAGCCGCACCCATAATTTCCGGATCAAAGGTTCAACAATTAACCAAGAATAATTATCAAATTTTAACATACTAAACTGAAAAGCTGCAAGAAAATAAACTTTTGCATACCTTTTTGAAAACTTGGATCTCTAAACTTCTATCCACTTACGAGTTCTATTCTAACTAACCCTCCTTGTATTTTACTTCATGTATTTCACAATATCACGATTTACTATTTGTCCTTTTGGTTTGTACCTAAAACGCCGACAAACAAAACATCGATCAGCCGAAGCTGGTATGTGGGGGAAATAATAAATGTGCAACTATGATAACAACATAATCATTCAATTAATCATTTAACACCCCAGATTACATTTTAAATATAACTCTATGATCCATGAGTACCCTATCCTCTGTGCTATCCCTGCAGTGGACCTGGATACTACCTTCCTAATGGTAGATCCCCATTAAACCCCTCATGGTCCCACCTATAGGTGAACCAGTTTCTATGGTTGAGTCACATGGAGCTACTCGTAAGTAGCCCACTCCTTAACTCATGGCATGCTAATGGGTCTCATGGCACCACACTTGGTAGCCCAATTTCTAACCCACGATAACCTAGACCTTACTCTAGGTTACCCCTTTTAGCCTTTACAAGCCACATAGGTGGACCCGGATCTAGCCAGTTATACATGTATATTCATAGTGATAGTCATAGTCACTCTATAGTTGCATGAAATAAAAGCATCCAATAGTTATTTCAAGCAATGAGGGAAACGTTGATAAAATCCTCGGAAAACTAGTCAGGATAATCATAAGCATAACCACATACCTGTTCTGCTTTTATAACGATCCTGCTTTTTGAGATAGAGCCAACCATGTAGGGAAATCCAATCAAGTAAACAAATATACACAAAGATCCTGAAATAAACACGCAATTTCATTTTATCAAGATCTATCCAATCCAACTTACTTCTTAGGATTTCTATTTCTCTTTTTAGGGTTTTGACTTTACTTTTAATATGATAAACCCTAATTAGACAAAACTACATATAACCATCAGTTTCTCATCTTATTTCTCCTAATAGAATTAGGATCATCATTTAAAAACATATTTCCATATTTTCAAATTAAATATGGTCATCTCTTCTTTTACCCTAAATTAGCCAACTTTTCATGTGAAATAGATTGAAACTCTACTTTAATATTTAACAAGTTAATACCTCCCAAATTAACCCATTAAACCACAAAGTTTCATCCTTTATACTCAGTTAGGGTTTCTCAGGTTTCTTGTTCACAAAACCCTAATCATCTCAATTATCTTCATTGAGGGTCATTATATTATAGTTGTATACTTGTAATTTTGGATATGACCACTAGAACTCATATTTACCCAAAATAGGGTTTTTGGTCCATTAAACCATGTTCATGGTCATAAAACCCTAAAAGAAACATATGAATCATCCTTTTATGATCTTACCATTCGTAACAGGTTAAGATTGATCGAAAACATATAAAAGATTCATCATGATTGTTTTTATATCGTTCTAGGGTTTTTATGTCAATTAATGCATTAAAATATGTAAACCCTATACTTTTTGAGTTCCAAGCAGAATTAGACTTCAAATATAATTTCTTTGTATTCCTCTCGTTCTGAGGATCAATTTTCATATAAGACTTGTTTTAATCCGAGTTACCAATGATTTATTATCATTATTTCAAAATATGCATTAATCGGCCAATTGTAGGAAGCCACATCATTATATATACCTAAATCAGCAGCCGCTTGAAAAAAAAAGAAGACGAGCGTACCCTTGTGTCTTAAACTAGTAGGCAGGGGCATAAGAGTCTTTTGACTCTGTCCCTCCTCTTCCTCACGCGGGTCACGACTCAGGCCCAACGATGCATCGCGTTCGCGCAGGGCGAGACCTCGACGCCGCCGTGGAGTGCTGACGGTGCCCACCACCAGGCTTGATCTCCTCACACCGCCCCCCCCCTCGTGGGGTGACAGAGGCAATCTTAGCATGCCGAGCCTCCCCAAGGCTGAGGGCGCCGTTCCCCCAGCTTCTCCTGGCCGCCCGCACACTCAGCGCCTACAACTCGCGATGCTCCGTCGCGTTCTCAGCGCCCAGGATGGACGCCGCCGTCTCTAAGGCTGGACGCCCACCTACTTGCCTTTCCAAAAAGTCAGATGTTGGCAGGGCATCCTAGACCTTAGCCTAAGGTCCTCCTCACCCCTACAAGACGTCCGACCTAACCTGCTACGGTGAAAGCTATACAAGCTTTGTGATGCGGTTGCCAAGATCAACCTGGTTCTATTCCGTTCTCGAAGCCGCCTTCACCCTT
The DNA here is from genome assembly GCA_963693085.1 of Alisma plantago-aquatica. NCBI lineage: Eukaryota > Viridiplantae > Streptophyta > Magnoliopsida > Alismatales > Alismataceae > Alisma > Alisma plantago-aquatica. The sequence goes on from OY856411.1 coordinate 124,263,516, forward strand.
CTCCATTGCTCCTCGCCTCCCTTGTCATGGCCGCTAGTTCTTCGACACCAAGAGGTAAAGGTGGTTGGCTGACCAGGATTCCAACCATTTCAAGGAAGAACACTGCCTAAACTAGGAGCAGATGACAGGGGAAAGAGATATGAGGTTCCCTCTACGTGAAGGGATGGGGTCTATCCATATATATAGCCTATAGCACTTAGGGTTCATGAGTCCACATAGTGCTAGTTTCCTTAGTTGTTTATACATAACTTGGTAGTGCCAAAGTTAAACAAGGAAAGGATATTAGAGGTTTCCATCCCACTTTCCTTATTGGACAAATTGTCAACTTCTCGATTAAAGCACTTGGTTAGCAACCCATCTAGATTGTTCTTGTTACATCCCCCACCTCCCGATAACCCCCAATTAAGGGAGACCGAGAGGTTGAAGCCGCACCCATAACTTCCGGATCAAAGGTTCGACAATTAATCAAGAATAATTATCAAATTTTAACATACTATACTGAAAAGCTGTAAGAAAATAAATTTTTGCATACCTTTTTGAAAACTTCGATCTCTAAACTTCTATCCACTTAGGGATCCTACTCTAACTAATCCTCCTTATATTTAACTTCATGTATTTCACAATATGACAATTTACTGTTTGTCCTTTTGGCTTGTACCTAAAATGCCGACAAAAAAAATGTCGGTCAGCCAAAGCTGGTATGTGGGGGAAACAATAATCATGTAAATATGTAATCATTCAATTAATCATTTAACAACCAATATTACATTTTAGATATAACTCCGCGATCCAAGAGTACCCTATCCTCTATGTTGTCCTCATTAAACCCCTCATGATCCACCTATAAGTGAACCAATTTCTAGGGTTGAGTCACATGGCACTACTCGTAAGTAGCCCACTCCTTAACTCATGGCAGGCTAATGAGTCTCATGGCACTACACGTAGGTAGCCCAGTTTCTAACTCTCGGTAACCTAGACCTTACTCTAGGATTACCCCTTTTTTTCTTAGCCTTTTCAAAGCAATATAGGTGGACCCGGATCTAGTCAGTTATATATGCACATTTATAGTGATAATCATAGTCACTTTATATTTGCATGAAATAAATAAACATCCAACAGTTATTTTCAAGCAACCAATTAAAACTTTGGGAATCGTCGTGAAACTAGAGTGAGTATTCATAAGCGTAACCACATACCTGATTTGATGAGTCATGCAGATTATTCAACATATACTTCATGTATATACCATCAAACCAATCAACAGATCCAAGCAAATAATTCAATCATCACATAATTCCTGAAAAGAATATGTACTCTATTTATTACATACTTTATCAAGAATCTACTTTATTGACTTGGATTCTCTTTCTAAGGTTTCTAATCCGCATTAAGGTTTCATTAATATCCATTAGGGTTTCTTAGATCAATTTCTCAAACTTTATCCATTTTAGGTCAACAAACCCTAAAATACTCTTTTCCATTTATATGAACCTTAATTGCTCAACTATCCAGTTTAATAGTCTTTTATACCCAAATTGACTTAGGATCATCACATCCCTATTTATTCATGGAATTGAACCATTAAAACAATTAAAAGACATATTCATCTAAATTAGGGTTTTCAAGCTCATTAGTGCATAATCATGCACAAAACCCTAAATTAAACCAATTATAAAAAGATCATCCTTTTAGATACTATTTTCACTTTTATTAACAACAAGTTAATATCAACTTGAATTAACCAAAAAAACATCATTAAGTCCATCTGTCATCAAATCTAAGGGTTTTTCTTTAATTAAATCATTAAAGATGATAACTTTATGTCCTTTTTCAAATTTCAAGCACATAAACTCTAAATTAGACTAATCATGTGCAAAGTTCTTCCTTTTTGAACATAATGTACTTTTTTACATTTAACATGTTAACATCAACTCTAATGATCCATTAAACCCTATTAAACACTTTATTCATTTCAAAATAGGGTTTCTTAATCTTTAATTCATTAAAGATGATAATTTACAATATATTTCGAACTATGATCAGATTCACGCTATAAAACTATTTTTAATGGTTTCCTTGCATTTTTCTGATCAAAATACATATATAATTTGTACTTATCCGAGCTACGATTTATTAGATACGATTTTAGCAAGAAATCACTTACCACGGCCAATCAGAGCGTGCCACGTCGCTCATTCTCCATGCAACGTTGCTGTTTTGGAAATAGAATCGAATTACGATTATGCCCTTGACTAAATTGTTCGCGCCTTTAGCCTATGGAGGGAAATTTTATCCAACTGCGACTTCATCTTGTTCCTTGCGTCTTCCCCGCTGATGCTGTTAGGTCAGGGCCGAACGCTGCCATCCTTCTCCTCCTCGGACTCCGTCGGCCATCAGGGATGGCCCTCCCATCTCCGGCGACCTCCTCCGTGCCCGCCCATGCTGCGGCCGGAGTCCCAGATGGTCGGGAGGTGCGGTGCTTCGGCCTGCAAGACGCAGCCTTGCTGGAGCCCTCCGGTGGTCGTGCACAGATGCAGGAGCAACGAGATGTTGCCCGATCGTTCTCAAGTCGTCAAAGGTACCGCATGCCTTCGTTAGGACGGCACCATGGCCCTCGTGGATGTAGGGTTAAAGCTATACCCTAAAGGTTAGGGTTTCGGTGAAGAAGGTGAAGAAGAGATATTTGTTGTATGGACTCCCTCTGGACTTGATCCCAGATATTACCCCTTATATAGGGGAGGGTCAACGAAGCCATAGGTTGGCTTAACACGAGTCAAAGTGTCCCTTTCTAAATAGGAAATCAATTCCTTCAATGAGAAGTATATTCTCTCTCTCCTTTTTCTTCCTTGATATTCCTTATCTCATGGATACTTAGAAAAATGAAAATCCTTTCTCTTATTATCATTATTATTGCCCTTTTAATCCATTGGCACGAAATTCTATTTTCTTTTAATAGAAAATACTTCATTTTTATCAATATCACCAAATTCATTAATAATGCATCATATTATCTTTTATTTTGCAAATTTGGTATTTTCTCTTTCTTTCCTCTTTATTGGGACTCCTTGGATCCCAAGACATTCCATTTGTTTCGAAATTCCCTTTTCAAGGGTAATTATTATCCTTCTAGATGCATCTATATGCATTATTGTTCATTATCATGTTTATTTCTCATTAAATTATCTCTTTTTGAGAATTTCTCTTTATTTCTCTTTTATTTTCCTCATTGGCATCCCTTTAAATATTAGCAACCATATGGATACGAAATTTCACCAAGGAAACTCATTTATGCCTCTTTCCACTCATTTTCCACATTTTACCATTATTTTCAATTTCTTTCTTAATAAAGAAATACTTAATTAATCTTTTCTTTTCTTATTGCACTCTTTATGCAACTTTGGACTCCTTGGAACCCAAGGAACCCAAGAGGCACGAAATCCCTCTTTGGATTTGCCTTCTAGAGGTTTCTACATATTTCTTTTCTCAAATATTCAATTATTCATTCACTAATTGAATTTTCTTTGTTATTTCCTTGTTATTGGGCCCAATAGCCAATAAAGCCCACAACACATACATCAAGGCTATTGTAAACGAAATCCATGTCTTCAAAACAAATTATATCATTATTTGTTCAATTATCTTTAATATGAGAAATTACATTTCTCACCAATTGAACCCAAAAATTGGGGTTGTAACAACCTTCCCCTCTTATAGGAATTTTGTCCTCAAAATTCTATCAAGCAAACAAATAATTCAGGATAAGACTTTTCTATGTCCATCATTGGCCCCTATGTGGCTTTACCGTACTCATGGCGCTTCTACAGAACCTTTATCATCACATATTCTTTTCTCTGAGTTCCTTCATCCCGGCGTCTATAAACTGCACAGGTGACTCATGCCATGTCAACCTCCCTTGGGGCTCACTAGGTTCATTGCTCAACACCTGGTCGGGGTACCTCACATAGTGCTCTAAATTGGACACATGGAACTCATCACACATTACTTTATCCTGAGGGGTAAGGTCAAACTTAATCTTCTCCACCAAACCATGTCAAAAGAACCCATGCATCGGGGACTCAACTCTCTTAGTTATAACTTAGAGGGGTCGGATTTTCATGTCACATATTCTCCCACAGTGAACTGCATGTTGGTCTACTTTGCATCTGCTCACGACTTTCGTCGTCTCTAGGCTCCTTTCAACCATTGCATGATCAAAGCGACTTCATCTACGCACACTGTGGTCCTTTTCTAACCATCACATGGTCCTTTCACCAACATCACCTTACTGAAGTGGTGACCGACACAACCTCCCGTACAGAGCTTCTTTAACTCCCGATACTGGCTATGGTGGTCATCATCACATCTTTCATATAAAAAGAACTGGTCTCTGGCCATCACCCTGAATGAGCACATATGCTCTCATCTGACCCTTTAGTCCGGATCATATTAACCACTATTTAGGGGTGATAAACTATACCATCGAGTTCTTCATGTACCTACTTCCACCTTATGAAAGTGAATCTTTAAGTCATACTCATGAACTTTTGAACTCGCATCCTGGTGTAGTTGAACCATCTCTCTCATAAGTAGCTCAACCCGATCTGTCCCTTGACAGTACTCTTTCTTTCTCATGTCATCTAGGTAAGGTGACCTACCATAACCCATATTGCATTTCGACCTTCCTTGGCCCAGGGGAGACCTATCACTACATCCATAGTGTTGAGCTCCCATTCCCTCTCAAGGACTCTTTTGTCCTCTATATCGATACGTTGGGTTACTGAGGTTCTTCCTTTACCTCCTGGCTTGCATGGCCATATACCACATGCAAATTCATCTTAAGCATCCAAAGTGCTATTTCCATATACCACGGTGTATGGTGATCTTCAATCATGATTTCCTGTATGTCATGATTCCTCAAGATCGATTCCTCAGAAACCCTAAACCACTCTAGTCGGGGTTTCATCACCTTCTCTTCCAAAGAAGTGCATCTGAGGTTCTACCACCATCCTTTCATTACATCAAGGACTAGACTGGCCAACCAAACAACCCTTAACTTTTCAATGTATCTTGTTACATCAGAGTGTTATCCAAACACCTCTCCCTTTCAAACTTATGGTTAGCCAAACAACCTCTTCTAGCTTCTAGTCAAGCAAGTCAGATGTATCTCAACCAGAGCATCCATTACCACTTCACATCCTTAGATATTAGGTAAAGTTGATGACATACACCTTTATGCATTCCACTTATCATCTCATCTCGACTCTAAGTCTGTATTCATTAAGTACACTCTCTGATCTCATCAACATGGTGATCAAACTCAACCTTGTAAGACTCACCTCTTGGTTTTTGAATTCGACCTGGTATAACTCATAGTTCATGCTAAAAACATTCTTATAAGATGACTACCTTATTTCTCTTTAGCGTTTGCAAACCATCCATGTATCATTCACTTTACCAGAGTATGTTATCTTCTCTGTCCTCATACCTCATAGCAACATTCCAACTCACATCATCTTTTATCCTTGGTGTATGGCATGCGTACTGTCCTATCTCTCACTCCCATAACAAGAGGAAATAAGCATTTGGCTGCAGTCTAAATATAGAGTTCCTCCTGTTCCAAGAGTAGAGATGGCACATCCCACCTTGCCAGTACACCTTTAAATCTAAGTTGAAACGTGCTGTTTATGCTTCTATATTACAATCATCTTGATATCCAAGTTACCTACATGGAAAACTGATTTCGAACCTACTTGGGTCACCTCACAATCCTTGGTCATCTCTTCCAGGTCTATAGGGTGCCGACACTTTTGGGGTCACCCCTCTTCCCTCATGCATCAAGAGAGTGCCCTACTCATCTGCCCTTTGGGTCCCATGAGTTCATGAAGGTGATCAATCTCCTAACCCATGGCCCTCAGACAATGATTGCTGTTACCTCCCGACCCTATGGTCATGTGCAACTAGGGAATTAGGAAACTCCTACTTTCATCGGTCTTATCCTTACCTAACCCTAGGATAGACTTAGGATTCACCATTATAGTACATGTTCACTTAGAACCTTACCCAAGTCTTCATAATTTCTCTTTCTGCATTCATGGACCGGCTTTCATCCTTTCATAGGGATCATGGCAACCTGCCTACCTTGGTCAAGCCCCATACCGGTTATCTCCATGGTAACACGTTCATATGCAATTAGAGATGGATATCTATGGGTCTACAGGTTCATTCTCATACCATGTACTTTTCACTTAGCTTCTCAAGATCCTATGAGACCTCTTTAGGTTACCTTAAACCAAAAAAACTGATATACACCCTACCAAAGGGGTCCCTCTCCCAGGATGGAAGGAAAACTATCTCTTGACAACAAGGTCACAAAAGCTCTTAGGTCCAGGATTTACATCCACATGAGCCTACTTAACCCTAGAAAGCTATTAAGGCACAGGCAGACCACCTACGGTACCATGCTAGGTCATACTTATCCTCTTCCCTCCATGCTGGATCAAGATCATACCTTTCTTTATCATTAACCTAGCTGTGAGGGGTTCATCAAACACACCTTAAACTTAAGGGGCTTCCCTTTTCCTCTGTATATGAGGAGTACCATGCTCGCTTCTATAGGAACTCAACTTCTCATCATGAGCATTAGGTACACCACTTCCCCTCATAGGCCTAGGAACCCTAGGTTCACTTGTAGGTGTCCAACTGCATGCGCTATCTCTTAACTACGAACCAAGCATGCAAAAGGCATGACATGCACTTCTTGTCATCCTTCAACTCGAGCAAAACTTAGGGTTGGGTCCTCTTTAAGGACAACCAACAAGGTACAAGGCCTCATAACCTGCTACTAAACCTTTATAGGTCTAAGGAACTCTTCTTCCTACCTCAGAAGGTAAACACCTATACCGTATGCACATAGGCACCAGATGCTTCATCTTCTATCTCTAGGGTTTGGTCCCTCTAAAGGAAACTAAGATATCATCAACTTTCAGGGATCGATCATGAAGCAACCACTGTCATCCATTATTCGGGGTTTTAGGCTTCCAACCTTCTTGCTGGGTTTCCTGCTCTCTCTAGAGCTAACCCTACATCCAACCTCACCATTAGCGGTCCTCTCTTCATGAAAGATCAACCTCAAAAGCATGCCCTACATGGATGAAGCCTAGGTTCGAACTTATGTTTGCTCAAGATCATCCATAACCCTTTATGCTCCATCATAATTCCTTATCCAGGGTTTCATCCTACTGTCAGAACTATGACGTGCCCTAGGTGCCAGCTATACCCTACTTGCACAAGCCCATAGGGTTTCTAAGGTCCATAACTATCATCATCATCTAAGGAGATATCCTTTACCCTAACATGCACGACCCTTCCCAGGGTTGGGTTGCCAAAGTTGCTAGGTCACCCATGGGCCACATGACATCCCAAAGGCATATCCTTTCAAACACCTGATCCAACTCATCTCTCTCTAACCTTCACTTAGGGTTAGGGTTAGCATCATCCTCAGAGGATGTGCCAGGTCTCTACTTGCAATGGAGATCTCTATCTCCAAGACTAACTTATCCTCCTGACAAGAAGGTCTAGCCTTAGGTCTCTTCTAATGACATGACAACTTATGTCATACGACCTAAGCATGTATCTATTCTTTAGTTTACACTTACTCTATTAAGCTTATGTCCATGACATCTTAATTACATGCTTTTCATTAATTTGATGGAGGATTCCTTAGACCTTATTAATCTTAACCACACCTCAAGAGGGTGAGGAGAAGAGGGAAAACCCTGATCTTTAAGGTCCTTAACAAAATTTGTGATGAGAAGGGATGAATAAGATAAGAAAGTCCTAAAGGTATCTTATTTCGATTCATACCCCAAGACTTTGGCCAGGCAGTCAAACAGATCCGGGAGTCCTCATATTCTGACTAGCGGTGTGGAGGAAAATATTGCCAGCCCCCGATCATGATCCTTTTCTAGACACCTCCATCTTTCAGATAATCCTCTAATAACTCCCTTGGGTTCTATGGAGTTTGTAAAATTTAATAATTATTAATGGTTAACTGAGGAACCTATGCTCTAATACCAAATGTTACATCCCCCACCTCCCGATAACCCCCAATTAAGGGAGACCGAGAGGTCGAAGCCGCACCCATAACTTCCGGATCAAAGGTTCGACAATTAACCAAGAATAATTATCAAATTTTAGCATACTATACTGAAAAGCTGTAAGAAAATAAATTTTTGCATACCTTTTTGAAAACTTGGATCTCTAAACTTCTATCCACTTAGGGATCCTACTCTAACTAATCCTCCTTGTTTTTAACTTCATGTATTTCACAATATGATGATTTACTGTTTGTCCTTTTGGCTTGTACCTAAAACGCCGACAAACAAAACGTCGGTCAGCCGAAGCTGGTATGTGGGGGAAAAAATAATCATGTAAATATGTAATCATTCAATTAATCATTTAACAACCAAGATTACATTTTAGATATAACTCCGCGATCTAAGAGTACCCAATCCTCTATGTTGTCCTCATTAAACCCCTCATGATCCACCTATAAGTGAACTAATTTCTAGGGTTGAGTCACATGGCACTACTCGTAAGTAGCCCACTCCTTAACTCATGGCAGGCTAATGAGTCTCATGGCACTACACGTAGGTAGCCCAGTTTCTAACTCTCGGTAACCTAGACCTTACTCTAGGATTACCCCTTTTTTTCTTAGCCTTTTCAAAGCAATAGAGGTGGACCCGGATCTAGTCAGTTATATACGTACATTTATAGTGATAATCATAGTCACTTTATAGTTGCATGAAATAAATAAACATCCAACAGTTATTTTCAAGCAACTGATTAAAACTTCAGGAATCGTCGTGAAACTAGAGCGAGTATTCATAAGCGTAACCACATACCTGATTTGATGAGTCATGCAGATTATTCAACATATACTTCATGTATATACCATCAAACCAATCAACAGATCCAAGCAAGTAATTCAATCATCACATAATTCCTGAAAAGAATATGTACTCTATTTATTACATACTTTATCAAGAATCTACTTTATTGACTTGGATTCTCTTTCTAAGGTTTCTAATCCGCATTAAGGTTTCATTAATATCCATTAGGGTTTCTTAGATCAATTTCTCAAACTTTATCCATTTTAGGTCAACAAACCCTAAAATACTCTTTTACATTTATATGAACCTTAATTGCTCAACTATCCAGTTTAATAATCTTTTATACCCAAATTGACTTAGGATCATCACATCCCTATTTATTCATGGAATTGAACCATTAAAACAATTAAAAGACATATTCATCTAAATTAGGGTTTTCAAGCTCATTAGTGCATAATCATGCACGAAACCCTAAATTAAACCAATTATAAAAAGATCATCCTTTTAGATCCTATTTTCACTTTTATTAACAACAAGTTAATATCAACTTGAATTAACCAAAAAAACATCATTAAGTCCATCTATCATCAAATCTAAGGGTTTTTCTTTAATTAAATCATTAAAGACGATAACTTTATGTCCTTTTTCAAATTTCAAGCACATAAACTCTAAATTAGACTAATCATGTGCAAAGTTCTTCCTTTTTGAACATAATGTACTTTTTTACATTTAACAGGTTAACATCAACTCTAATGATCCATTAAACCCTATTAAACACTTTATTCATTTCAAAATAGGGTTTCTTAATCTTTAATTCATTAAAGATGATAATTTACACTATATTTCGAACTATGATCAGATTCAGGCTATAAAACTATTTTTAGTGGGTTCCTTGCATTTTTCTTATCAAAATACATATATAATTTGTACTTATCCGAGCTATGGTTTATTAGATACGATTTTAGCAAGAAATCACTTACCACAGCCAATCATAGCGCACCACGTCGCTCATTCTCCATGCAACGTTGCCGTTTTAGAAATAGAATCGAATTACGATTATGCCCTTGACTAAGTTGTTCACGCCTTTAGCCCGCGGAGGGAAATTTTGTCCAATTGCGACTTCATCTTGTTCCTTGCGTCTTCCCCGCCGCTACTGCTAGGTCAGGGCCGAACGCTGCCATCCTTCTCCTCCTTGGACTCCGTCGGCCATCAGGGATGGCCCTCCCATCTCCGACGACCTCCTCCGTGCCCGCCCATGCTGCGACCGGAGTCCCAGATGGTCGGGAGGTGCGGTGCTTGGGCCTGCATGATGCAACTTTGCTGTAGCCCTCCGGTGGTTGTACACAGATGCAGGAGCAACGAGATGTTGCCCGATCGTCCTCAGGTCGTCAAAGGTACCACATGCCTTCGTTAGGACGACACCATGGCCCTCATGGCTGCAGGGTTAAAGCTATACCCTAAATGTTAGGGTTTCGGCGAAGAAGGTGAAGAAGAGATATTTTGTTGTATGGACTCCCTCTGGACTCGATCCCAGATCTTACCCCTTATATAGGGGAGGGTCCACGAAGCCATAGGTTGGCTTAACACGAGTCAAAGTGTCCCTTTCTAAATAGGAAATCAATTCCTTCAATGAGAAGTATATTCTCTCTCTCCTTTTTCTTCCTTGACATTCCTTATCTCATGGATACTTAGAAAAACGAAAATCCTTTCTCTTATTATCATTATTCTTTCCCTTTTAATCCATTGGCACGAAATTCTATTTTCTTTTAATAGAAAATACTTCATTTTTATCAATATCACCAAATTCATTAATAATGTATCATATTATCTTTTATTTTGCAAATTTGGTATTTTCTCTTTCTTTCCTCTTTATTGGGACTCCTTGGATCCCAAGACATTCCATTATTTCGAAATTCCCTTTTCAAGGATAATTATTATCCTTCTAGATGCATCTATATGCATTATTTTTCATTATCATGTTTATTTCTCATTAAATTATCTCTTTTTGAGAATTTCTCTTTATTTCTCTTTTATTTTCCTCATTGGCATCCCTTTAAATATTAGCAACCATATGGATACGAAATTTCACCAAGGAAACTCATTTATGCCTCTTTCCACTCATTTTCCACATTTTACCATTATTTTCAATTTCTTTCTTAATAAAGAAATACTTAATTAATCTGTTCTTTTCTTATTGCACTCTTTATGCAACTTTGGACTCCTTGGAACCCAAGGAACCCAAGAGGCACGAAATCCCTCTTTGGATTTGCCTTCTAGAGGTTTCTACATATTTCTTTTCTCAAATATTCAATTATTCATTCACTAATTGAATTTTCTTTGTTATTTCCTTGTTATTGGGCCCAATAGCCAATAAAGCCCACAACACATACATCAAGGCTATTGTAAACGAAATCCATGTCTTCAAAACAAATTATATCATTATTTGTTCAATTATCTTTAATATGAGAAATTACATTTCTCACCAATTGAACCCAAAAATTGGGGTTGTAACAGTTCTCTTATTTAATTATCTTGGGTTCCCATACATAATTACATATATAGAAATATTCCTCCTCACATCTTATTTCTTAATCAAAAAGGGCAAGGAGTATTACAACTATCCGCAAAATCAATTCCAAGATTATATAATCTTAACACCAAAAAAAGAAATACTCCTTTATATATGCCCTTTGCTTTTATCCTAAAAGACCACGAGAGGCACCACCACATAAATCCTATCGTTTCCTTATTAATAAACTTCTCTTTTTTTAAAAAGTATTTCTCATTATTCTTCATTTCCCTTCATCTTGTCCTATTATTAGAAATTACATATAAACGAAATTTACTCAGTTGTGGCCATTAATGCCACTTTCCAAGTATTTCTAATAATTATTTTGCTTAATAATCAATATCTTGTATTTTCTATTATTTGGACTTTTCTTCCTTTCTTCTCTTTTATATCCATTAAAGGATTAATCTAGTAATAGGAATCACGAAATTCCTATCAAAAGGGATATTTGCAAAGTAATCCATTGTTTGAAACAAAACATACAACCTTTTTTAATTTAGTCCAATTCATAAAATCTTTACATTTCACTTATAAAAAAATATACGCAAAATTGGGGTTGTAACAAGAGGACTCAACAGTCTCAACAGTAGGAGCAGTAGGCTACTGAACGGAAGACGTCTATAGTTTTTGGCGAAGGGCGGCATAGCCACCTGGACCCATTATGTGGTCATGCACATTCACTGCACACCTTGCTCTTTGAGCATCGCTCATAGCCTTGTTAGTAATCACATTGAATTGGTTAGTAACAATCAATGTCAATCATGAATAGGTGAATTTATAAGAATTTATATTAATTAAATTGGGTGTGATGCTTAATACCTTGAATTCATTGATATTTCTCTTGGAAACAAATGCCTCCCACTCAGTTGGGTCTAGGTAGTTCCATTGCTCAAGGGCTGACTTCTTCCTCTCATCATCCTATTTTATGCATTGGCAGTTGAGAGTTGTCCTATAGTTCCTTAGGACCCTCCCACATTGTTGCATCACCTTTTTATGATGTAAGCTTTCATCCAGTTCAAATATACTCTGAAAAATTTCATATATTTAATAGAGTATTCTAAAAATATTATTCTACAAAATAGAATTGCAAACGATAATATCTCACACATAGTTCTTTCCATACTGAGTCTTTTTCCCTTTAGGAACTTTATGCCAAGATTCTACATCTATACTACAATGGCTACAAGTAAGAACCCCAAGATATCAAACAAACAAGCTGTGGTTCATTCCAACTGGATTTCCTACATGATCAAAATCCACAACCAATTTTGGTCCATTGTCCCTTTGTTGTAGTAACTTGTTCTTCATAGTGATGCCCCTGATTTTTTCAAAATTTTATGGTGCTCATCAAGTGGCACAAGGTTTTTAATGGGTACATCCTCAACATAAAAATTGACAACAAAAACATTTAGGATATAACTTATAAATGGACATATATATAGCTAGAGATGACGAAGAGATTTGACCCATTTCTGATGGTCGGCTGTACGAACTCCATGACTTCGGGGATGAAGCACTCTCGCCCAGGGCGGCTAGTGTGCACCCAATCTTGAGCAAAGATGTGGCAGCGTCGTCCTGGAGTGAGTTCGTCTCGATTCGCTTCACAACAAGGAAGCCTTTCAAGATTCAGTTCCATGGCTGGATCAAGTGGCATTGGAGGCTGAGCAACAAGTTCCAGATAGTGGCGGAGGAACCAGAAGGTTTAATCATCAAACTTCTGACTGCTAAGGAGAGGGAGAGGGTGCTGGATGAAGTTCCATGGATGTTAGACGGAGCTCTAGTCATCGTCCATCCATGGGAGCCTGGAATCGTCCTCGAGCCTCTATCTTTCCACAAGCTTCCGGTATGGGTCAAGATTGAGAATCCCAGTCTTCCCTGGATGATGAACAACTTGAATGGGATCACTAGCTTGATTGGGAGGTTGGTTGATCTTGATGATTCAGCGCTCACTATTAACTGCCTCATGGAGGCTCTGGTCTACGTGGATCTTCCAGCGGATGTCGGATTCCCCCAGGACGTCACTGTGGAGATGGATGGAGCTCCAAGGAAGCTTAAACTTGATTTCATATCGAGGCCTACCTTGTGCTCCAAGTGCTGTTGTTTCGGCCACAGGCAGTCCTCTTGCCCTTTGATAGTTGGGCATAGACCAGAATTCAAAGAGCTGCAGCTACGTGCTGGGAAAACCAGCAACACTCAAGGTGTTCGACAGATGGCTAAGAAAAAGAACATTGTCATGGGGTTTGATCCTAATGTCACAAAGGCGACAACTGTGTAGGTTGAGAGAAATGTTGTAACTAGCAAGGGTCCTCCATGCTTCCAGGAACCAGAGATGGTTTGTTCTTCTTACTTGGAGGCGATGGAAGGTCTGAATCTAGACTGGGAATTGTCCCTGGCCAACATGAATATCTCCTCGCAAGGAGCCAAGAACCTGATGCTAGCATCAGGGATCCACCTGGAATACTCCAGGATAGTGAATAAGGACACTGATGAGGAGTCTTGCTGCTCTTGCATTCTTGAACCAGATCCTTTGGTGGACTTAAAGGTCAATGGCAGTCCAAGGCAGAAGAAGAAAAGGAAGAAGCCTAAGGCAAAGGGAGGAGAAGTGGAAGACTCTTCCTAACAGGATGGTTGTGGCAAGAGTTGTCCCATATGCTACATTCTCATTTCTTTCATGTAGGATGAGACATGGAGGCTATGATGAAGAAGGGAGTTCTAACTGAGTCCTTCTTCCATTTTTGTGGGTGATCATTATTGTAGAGAAGGGGGGCTCGCTTGGCCTTCAGACTGAGTCTTTCTTTCCTGGATGATCAGTGGCGGATTGGATCTAGTGTGGTTTGCCATAGGCTCTCTTGAATTACTTCTTGCTGGAATTGTTCTATTCTGGAGATGTTCTGTTACCATGGGCGTATGCAGGGGGTCTATCTTTTGTGCTTCTTTTACATTCAGAGATAGGATGTTGGTGGAGCTGTGATCCTCATATTTTGTGGGTATTCTTAGTGTCATTGGGGGTTAGGCCCTTCCTCTGTCATGGCTTTGTTTGTATGAGTTGTATGGAAGTTTTTCTCTTTGTATGTGCCCATGTGTGATATCTTGTGTACCTTGATACCCTGCTGTTTTGGAGTATCAAGCATTAGATTTATTTTAGGGGCACTATTTGTACCTCAAGTTTTGGTTTTATTAACACGCATTTTAGATCGACCAATATATATATATATATATATATATATATATATATATATATATATATATATAGCTAGATATATTATAAAACTTACATTGTGACACGACACCTCACCCTTATGGTAATCATCATCACAATCATCAAACTAATGGTCAGCCATATGAAAGTGTCATAAAAAACAATCAAACATTTAACATTTAATGAAATTGATATCTAACATTCAAAAAAATAAATCATTTAAAAAAAACATGCTTCTAATATTGAGATCTTTTATTAATTGACATTCTTTTGGTGTGATATCCATGCACATATAAGTCATTGTTAGCTTCAATATTTGGTGTTTTCAAGCCAACTGAGAATGGAATGGAGTCATCATACTTATCATAATACCCTTCTTCATCTATAGGATCTTCAATGAACTGTCTTTTACCATGAAGAACAACCAACCATTTTTCATTTGTAGGATCATCGATATAAAATACTTGTTTCACCTGGGATGCCAATAAGAATGGTTCACCCTTCTTGCCAATATTTTCAAAATCCATTAATGTGAAACCCAATTCATCCGTTATAACTCCTTTGGTGTTATCAATCCAATTACCCTTAAAGAATGGGATTTTGAAATCTACATAGTCAAACTCCCATATGTCTTCAATGACACCATAATATGACATTTTAGCTTCACGTGGACTATTATATTTTGCACAAGAAAAAAAACAATGAAGACACTTGAAGGGTGACCCCACTATTTTGGACGATGCTCTTATCATCTTGACACTTTGTGTAATATGTGAACCCATTTATGTCAAACCCTTCATAAGACATACCATTCATTTTTAGTTTAAAGGTGAGGCATTTGATATTTTTCAGCAATATTATTTGGTGTTTGAGATAGCTGATGTAAGACTTTATCTTCAATCCACTTAATAAATGTCTTGTTATGCTCTCTAGCAAGCCACATTGATTTGGCTCAAGGATATTGTTTCTTGATGAAATTGGTATGTTCTATGATATAAACACTCCCTTCATCAATGTTGTGTAAAATATACAAGTGAGCTTGTTCCCACAACTCACGGCTGACTACTTTCATTTGTGCTACTATAGTCCCTTTTCCAGAATAGTCCTCAATATTCTTGTCATTTACAGGAGCTTCTTTACTACTCAGAAAGTCATTGCAAAAATCTATAACCTCTCTCGCCACATAACCCTCAATAATACTCCCTTCAGGCTGATAATAGTTTCAAACATCACCTTTAAAAATGCTCATGTATCATTCAAAAGGATACATCCAATGCAAGAAAATGGGTCCCGATATTTTCACTTCCCTAGTCAAGTGGACAACAAGATGTACCATGATATCAAATAATGAAGGAGGAAAATACATCTCAAGCTGACATAGGGTAACAACCACTTCTCTTTATAACTTATTGAGATTCTCAAGATCAATAACTTTGCTGCATAAACTGTTGAAGAAGAAACAAAGTCTAGTAATTGCAAACCTTACATGGTTCAGTAGTATAGATTGAATTGCCACAGACAATATTTGTTGTATTATAGTGTGACAATCATGAAATTTAAGACCTATCAGCTTCAGATCTTTCATTGATACCAATCTATGAATGTTGGAAGATTAACCTTGTGGTATCTTAACATTAACCAAGCACTCATAGAAAGCTTTCTTCTCCTTTCTAGACAATGTGTAACAAGCAGGAGGTAAATATGTTCTCTGATCACTGCTAACTACTTCTATTATTTTTTTTCTTATTCCCATTTCACGTTGGCCCATTATGGATTTGATATCATCTTTAATATTACCTGTTATATTCAACAGAGTACTAATGATGCTATCATAAACATTTTTTTCAACATGCATGACATCAATGCAATGCCTAACTGTCAAAGAACTCTAATAAGGAGGATCCCAAAATATTGACTTCTTCTTGAATAAAGATTTATCACTTTGTGTGGGAATGTTACATTGTGATCTCTTACCAGATTCATTGACAAAGCCTTTTACTCTTTCATAAACAACCTCTCCTGCTATAGGTTTAGGGGCACTCCTTTTCTTATTCCATCCACTGAATGCTTTGTGCAACCTTTGATACAGATGGAATTTTAGAAGAAACCTTCGATGACTAAGATATACTGTCTTTCCACCATATTTTAGTCGTATTGAATCAGTATTCTCTTCACAAATAGGGCATGCTTTGGATCCTTTTACACTGTATCCAGATAAATTCCCATATGCTGGAAAGTCATTAATACTGCAAAACAACATAGCATGCAAATGAAATATCTCTCTACGTGAAGCATCATAGTTCATCACACCTTCATCCCCAGAGTTTCTTTAAGTCATCAATCTGAGGTTCAATATAAATGTCAATACCATTTCCAGGTTGTTTAGGGCCCGATATCAACAACGACAGCATAACCTACTTATTTTTCATACACAACCAGGGAGGAAGATTATATATAACAAGAATAACATGCCAAGTGCTATGTTAGCGGCTCATTGTGTCGTACAGATTCATCCCATCGGTACCAAGACCAAGTCTTAGATTCCTGACTTCTTCACCAAATTCAAGGTACAATAAATCAATCTTCTTCCATTGTGGGGAATCAGACGCATATCGTAGGATCCCATCATTATTTTTCTTAACCTTGCATTCCACCTTAAATTCTCTGCATCTATCGGATTGGCAAAAAAGCATTGAAACCATGATATTATAGGTAGATACCACATCACCTTGGCAGGAAAGCCAATTTTGTACTTCCCTGATGTAGTCACTTTATACCTTGACGCCCCACATTTTGGACAATCTTTCAAATCCACATTGTCCTTTTGAAATAATACACCATCATTCAGGCATGCATGTATCTTCTTAGCCTCCATTCCCATTGGCATAAGATTTTCTTTAACTTGTATGTTGAGATTGGAAGCTTGTTTCCTTTAGGAAGAATTTCTTTCAACAAAGACAACAATGACGTGAAGCTTTTGTAGCTCCATCTATTGCTAGACTTCAAATTATACAATCTCAACACAACACTCTGTTTCATAGACTTAGTACAATATGTGTATAACAGTGTCTCAACATCATGCACAATGTTCCTAAACAAGGAAGGTGGATCAGTGTGATCTACACCACAATTATCCAGCATCACATTAACGATGTCTATCAGAATCGATTCATCCACATCTATGTCATCGATGGCAATTTCTTGTTCAACACAAGCATTGTTATTGATATCTATTGATCTCAGGTTTGAAATCTCTCCATGTCAGTACCATTATGTATAGCCTTGTATAATCCCATTGCACATGACATGACTTTTGATTTCCTCACCAGTACGGACTTTCAAGTTGTTACCGCAATGCCTACATGGAAAATAGAACCTATCTCTTGATTGTTTCCTATGTTCCTCTGTAAATCTAAGAAACTTATCAAGACCAGCAATAAACTATGGGGTACAGTGATTTGTAATGGACATCCATGATCTATCCATTCTATGATCAAAGAGAAAACAAGTATTAGGATTAGGGTTTACATATTAAGTTAAGGATTTAAAAATTAGGGTTTAGGGTTAAAAGATTAGGGTTTATAATAAATGTGTGTACCACCTATCCCATGCTTGAACACCTAATCTCACTAATAAGTGTATAATGTGTATTGAGTTTTCAAAAAAAAATCAACAGCATTTCTCAGTAGTTCTCAAGTACACTGATGTACATGGGCAAATGCCCACCAACATACGTACTTAGAGAACAAAAAGGAACGTGCTGACGAAACATCTTGAAAACTGAATATACATTATACGCTTACATCCTAAGCGAGATTAAGTGTTCAAGAACAGTCTTAAACCGGAGACTATCTAAGATTTACTCCTAATGAGTAAATCTTAGACGGGTTTCTAGGCCACCTAAATACATGTATATATGTTGTCATTCTTATACCTAAGATCATAGTTTCATCATTCATATCCTAGCTTTTATGTAACATAATTTAATTCAATTCATTCTTCCATTTGGGTAAGTTCATTCATGCATCATTAATCCTAATTAATCAACACAATCTTGAAGAGCAATTATTGAACAAATTTCTCTAAGTTAAATCAATCACTAACAAGAGAGAAAGAAAGCAATATTAATTAATTCAATTCATTCATGCATCATTAATCCTAGTTAAACAATATTAATCAACTACGCATTCTTGACGAGCAATTTTTGAACTACATTAAATCAATCACTAATAACAGAGAAACTAAGTGCAAATCTAATTAATTAAGTTCATTCATGCATCATTAACCCTAATTAATCAATATCAGTCAACTATACATTCTTGACAAGCAATTATTGAACTAAATTAAATCAATCACTAACAACAGAGAAACTAATTGCAAATCTAATTAATTAAGTTCATTCATGCATCATTAACCCTAATTCATCAATATTAGTCAACTACACATTCTTGATGAGCAATTATTGAACTAAATTAAATCAATCACTAACAACAAAGAAACTAATTGCAAATCTAATTAATTGAGTTCATTCATGCATCATTAACCCTAATTAATCAAAATCTACTTCTGATTAACCGCTCACCGAAATGGTGGGGTGGAGCAGGCTACGCTGGCAGCGGCCAGAGGTGGAGGTGGAGGTAGTTGCACCAACAGACTGGAGTGGCGGTTGGGTGGAGTGGCAGTGCAAGATGGATGATGGTGGAGGTATAGCGATGGCGGCGACCAACTCAATAGTTGGAGGTGTTCGAGATAGAGCGGTGTCAGCGGAGGCAGAGAGGCGGCAGCGACCAGTAGATGACAACAGTGGTGGCGACTTCGGCATCCTCCCAAGCTCCAACGTCCTCCCAATCTTCGGACGTAGAGCAACGGTAGCGGCCATAATTGGAGGAAGAGCGGCAATCGGTGAGGGGAAAATCATGAGACCCTTTCTGACAGAGAGATCCTGAACTGTGATGAAACAAAGAATGGGGATGAGTCTGTTTCATGGGGGTAGTGTTAAGTTATCTATAGTCTTTGGTTGCTTACAAAAAATGACACCTAATACTAATAGTCGTCGATCACATGTGAAAAAATGACAACTAAATGCAAATTTAAACAAAAAAAGTTGCGCCATGTTAGGGTTTCAGTCGTCGGTTTCTAGATATAACAACTGGCATCTATTCACATATCAAAACAATTTTTTTTTCTTGTGTTATGACCATATTTGTAGGTTGCCCAACAAAAACCGATGACAAAGAAGTAAATTGGGGGGTGGGGAATATTTTCGCGGGGACAAGGCGTGAAAATACCAAGTCATCGGTTCTTTGTCAAAAACCCATGACTAATGAGGGGATAAATTTTGTCTCATGAAGGATGATTAGTCATCGATTTTTTACAACAACTGACAACTAATCGGTGATAATTTTTTTGTGGAGACGTGGCACGAAATATGTGTTGTTAGTTTTGGAAAAATTGACACTGTATTGAAAATTTTGGAGGTAAATTTTTTCCCCTGAAAAATTGTATTTTGTGGGTAATTTTAGACGCTAGTTTCTTTGGAAAGAAACTGACTTTAAAGTAAAAGTGGTACCTGTGTCTTTTCTAAATCGACAGGACTTCACATATGGTGACGGTTGTATTATTTAGCTGATGTCGTTGTACTATGGCGTCGGTTTTTTATGTGTAACCGACACCATCAAATGTGATTGTTGCCCTTAGATATTGTTAATTCTTCAAACAACATGTCACTTCATCCACATATCCCATCTTCTTCTACCTCTTCTCTACTTCCTTTTGGCATGGTAATCACTATGACATGAACTATTCTATCTTCATCTGCCAGAAACCTCTACTATTTATGGCTACATCTGTACCTATTGACAAATACCCCAATGCATGCCAACTATCAAGTTCACTAGTTTGAACTATTTGATGGTCATGCTCCTTTCAAAACCATGTAGAATCCTTAAGTGAGGGCCTTCCTCATACTAATCTGCCTAATGTTACTTTTTAGTCCTATGGTGATTCAAAGACAACCCATAAAATTTAAAAATTGGTTTGAAAGAAATCCACACGTACTTTTGTGAACCCCCAACATTTACTAACCCCCTATTTCTAGTAAATTAATCCTTCAAAAAACTACATAGGGGGTTTGAGAATACTTTGCTTGTGTCTACTTGTCCAAATGAAGTGACTCACTGATATTAGATCTAGATACATGCATGTAAACACTACATCTAGATCACGTGACTAGCTTTGCTACAATTATGATTGATTCCAGAAAATTTGTAGATAATTAAGCTACATTATATATTTATTGATGGTCTTTTTATAGCTTCAAAATAATAGAGTGAAATTCAATTACGTATCCTTATTTCATTTCCTTCTACTATGAAACACCATGTGCTTGTAGATCTTGGCATATGATACACTTACTCCAACAAATGACATCCATGGGAGTCTACCCAAGATTTCCACGTCCTATACGAAAGAGCCTACATCACTGATTTCATTTGATCATGGCAAAGAAAGAGGTCAACGTGGTGGGCTTAGCATTGCTCATGACTCATTTCCTACACCATCTCACTGCCACAACTCTTCAAGGGAACCAATCATAATAAAGATTGCTACTTTAGATGAAGACATGACAAGCCAATTTAGGTGGATCATGTATCAACCAATGATACTGCTATTTCAGAAGGACCTTCCACTTTGCATCAAGAGTGGCCACATTGTACACAATTAATCTTGAGAAACTTCTCACAAAAGTATGTTTGACATCTCTACTGGAAACATCACCCAAACGTCAGGTGATCAATGCTATCTTCCTGTTTTATATTCATAGAAGATTGTTGATTCAAGAAATACTGCTTAAAACTCTTGGGCCTCGATCGCCCCGCACACCCAGGAACCGTTTAAAACGCACAGTTGGCCGGTCTGCACGACAGGTACCATTTCGAAGGGGGTGGCTGGATTTCGAACCCGTGTCCCTTCATGAGGGGACACCGTGTCAAACCACTCCTCCCCGGCTGTAATACGGGGGCAGTTCTCTCAAGAAAAAAATACTGCTCATATATAAAAAATATGGATTTTTCTAGAAAAATAATCTTTGCATCCTCTTACGAACCTATTTCACTAACCAATGAAGTCACTTTTCAGTAGCTGGTCGTGGATTGCTATAACCTTTTACCTTCCATATACACTTGGTTCTGTTTTTTATAATATTTATACTAAATTTTGTTTCCTTAGTAAGATTATAAGCTAACTAAAAATGTAGTGTAAAATTATATTCTTACAACGTTTATGAAAAAAAAATACAAATATAAGGAGGAGATTGGTGGGGTTTACGAAGGTGTTGATGGACTCTACTATCTAGACAATACAACTAGATTTCCCGCCCTTGTATGCCAGGTTCCTTCCACCATCTACATGACTAGCATTTCTGACTAGGATATCAATCATTCCTCAAAATACATGTTCTATTTAGTGATTTAATATGAATCTTTCAAGTGCAATCATTTTCATCTAGAAAAACACCACTTAATGTAAGAATTCCGATAAAATTGTAACTCATTACAAATAAAAAAAAGTACATAAGAACAACTAGATATAGCTTTCACTAAAACGAGATGCATTTCCAGTGTGATGAATCATCATAAAAGTACAATCTATCAACAAACTATAAGTATAGAAGCACAATACATGCTAATTATTACAATTCATGCTCTAAACATAGTTCATTACCCAACATGGATGTAATACATGAAAAGGGATGACCTAGCGAATTAATGTAATTAGTTGCAGAGGGTAACACATAGTTAACATCCTCCTCTCCCATGTCCTCCTAATCTTCCTCCTCTAAAGTTGAAGAAAAGCTTCATAATATTTCCTTTTCCAATCCTCTTTTTTAGGCAAGCTAGGAGATATGGATGTGTGATATACCTCAAGTTAGTAGATTTGAAACCTTTGTTGACCCTAAAGGGAGGGTGCATGAAATCATAGCATCCATCTACTATTTACATGTAGAACTAATTGAGCACAAATTTAATTTCTTTCACCTTAAATCGATGGAATTGAAATTGAATCTATCAAATAAGATTAAATATATATTCTATAGAATTGTTCTTAACCTATTTTTAATAATATTTATGTGTGTGGATACCATGAAATAGAGGTTGTTTCTTATTTTACACTTACTGGTCTCATTTGCATGTTAGACATTACATTTTTCTAAATGAAGAAAATTGATATGAAAATATTGAATTTCCATGTTTAATAGGAACTAAGATGAAATGAAAACAAGGTAGTTGTTATTGGTTATATATAATAGGAATAGAGTTTACAAATATTGCTTACATTGACATCTTATTATTTACCATATGACTTCTTGTGACCGCTTGATATTTTATGAAATTCTAGAGTTTCTATTAATGTTGATTCATATGAATTACTTCATGAACTTAAATAATTTCAATTTCTTTCATATTATCAAAAACCAAATATTGTATAGTGGTAACTTAATATTGTATATCTAAACATTGTGAACCTTCTAGGATGTTCTTGTTTGAAAGGTTAAGCTTGTGTTCATTGTAATGGATTGTATCCATGAGAACAAGGCTGGAGTATATTATATCTTATAGACTAGTATTTGAGGAGTTATAGGGATCCACATAGGTGTGGTATAGGCCCCAAATTCCATAATTTTGTTGTGAAAGAAAAGACTACGATATAGAGACATAAATCCAAAAAATATATAATGAACAATGAATGTTGTGATATATGATAATACGTGGACCCAACCATGTACCGAAGTGTGGTAATGAGAAGGTAGATATGCTATAATATTCTATCTAGCTCAATGGAAGACCTAGGTTGTATTAATATTCTTAGGGTGGTTTTTAAAACCGTAAGTCATTGTATGACATACTGAAACCAATCATCTTGACTCACGAAACCATAATCCCATGATTAATAGGTTAACATGATCAGTTCTTTAGATTTGACCAAACAAGGATGGAGTTAAATGCTAATACAATTGTTTGTGTATCATGGGTAATTGAAAGATAACCTAACATGTATATGCTTGAAAATATATATAACATATTAGGTTCTACAATCAACATCACATTTCATGATACACTCATATTCAATTAATAACCTAAATGAGTGCTAACATATAAGTGAGTTCATGAAATATGACACATATGTTTCCTTTGCTAACTAGTATACACATAATGGCTAAGATGTGTCTAGTGATAGGTATCATGTGCCTTGATGCATGAGATGGAATAACAATTAGAGATATCATATCCATAAATATGAATAATGTGCCATCATCTAATTTAATATTGAATTAATGGACTTAATTGATTAAATAAGTACTATTTTGGTAACTATTTGAGGATAATAGAATTTAATTTAATTTAATGAATGTTTATTATAATGAAGTAATTTTATCAAAAATATAATGGTGGTGAGTCTAAAGCATAATTTCAATAGAACTCACAAAAGTAAGATTCAAAAGTGAAATCTAACTCCAAAATCATTTTCCTTGGGTCCCAGATAGCTTGGGTGCCAAGTTGGAGATTCGTTGGGTAATCCTAGCTATCTTATTTACAAATAGGAAAGAAAATGTAAGATAAGATATAAAAATATTGAATAAAATATTGGATGACCTTAAAAGATGAATCAAACGGAAAACTGATGTTCTAAATATCAAAATTAGTCTAGAAACCAAATGTTGTATCAATTGAGCCTTGTTTGGATCCACATATTAAATATTGGAAAGTAAGATATCAATCATTTATGTTAAATACATTCATAATTTAATATCCTAGAGTTTCTCATATTTAGGCCTTTATTGATGTCATGCCATCTGAGAGCCGTCTGATTTGGATAAAAAACATCATGCATCATCTCCTACCTTGAGTAGGGAAATGCGACCCATATGAATGATAATGTTGGTCTTTGGGTTTCCTTTAGTGAGGATTTCTCTCTCTCTATCTTCCTTGTAATCTCTTGATTCTTCCTATGATGAATTGCTTGTATGATAATTTTGATCTTTGAGTTGATTCCCACCTCTCCCATTTTTAGAAACCCTAAAATTTCCTTTCTCCCCTTGACCTGCCCATACCACCAGAAACTCCTTCCTTGAAACCTTTATATACCTACCCACTTCATGAGCATCCCAGAACCCTATACAATGTTTCCCGCACACCTATTCCATATATATGATCTCCTTCCATCACCACAAACTCCATCTTCTTACTGCTAGTCCCATTTTGTCCTAGGCCTCTATAGAACATGGGAACTAAATTTCTTGTTAGCTTTAACACATCAACACCAACCTCTTACTTCTCTTATTTTCCTTATGGTTCTTGATTTCTCCCTCCTTAACTTTAAGTGTTGCAGTTCGCTAGAGATAGATTGGCTAGAAGCTCAGAGCCTCAATTTGATTCAGGATCTTTGTGTCTCATTGCGGCAGAGTCCCACAGATCCTATGACATGGTTGAACTCATCTACAAATTGGTAGTTCTCAACTACCACTTTTCTTCTTCTTTCCCTGAACCGATCATCGTTATGCAATGCTTTATCATAATTTTAGTTTTCAACCATGGGTTTAGATTTGATTTATTGAGGATGTTTTATGAAGCTATCCAGGATGTGTTCTAGGACCATCTTGCTCCCTAGACTTGATTCCAACTCATGGGAGTGCACAACATAATCTTGTTGTATATGGTTTACCTTGTGATGTTTTAGAGTTTGTTTGTGACTAAAGGAGATGAAGATGTTGATGTCTCTTTTCTACCCTTGTTTTATTTATCTTGTGTCACGATATGCATAGGTCAGTTTGTATTTTTGTTTTTTATGTTAACATGATTGTCCATATTTTCAAGCAATGCAAAATGACTGATAAACATTGTCTCACATCAAGAAATTGATGTGTGATGCAAGGTTACATGGGTAATTACATAATGATTTGGTTTGATAAATCCAATAAACCATTTTATCTAAGATAATTCATAATTAATTTTATATACTCATCAGGAAATTATGATTAAATACTCACTGGTATCAACAAATTATCCTCTACCCAGATAAATATAATTCATAAGACAAATACAATTATAATAGGAGTTAGTAACCTAAGGTTTATAATATACATATTAACTAACATTTTGTATATATAATTCAATTCTAGGCAAAGAAGTACCTTGACATGGAACTAGGTTACAAGTTGCCAAATGTCTTGTGCTATGTTGCAAGCCCTTAATCACATTGAGCAATTAATCTTTTTTCTCTCTCTCTCTCTTGATGTATGTTGCATCTTCAAGATTCTATATTGAGCAATTGACCTAATTTTCCTCTCTCTCGATGTATGTTTCATCACCCTAATTATATTGAGAAATTAATCCAATTTTTCTCTCTCTTGAACCTCTTTGAGGTATTATTATGTTGGAATTTATCTTTCTTGTGTTGGTGACCTATTTGGGTATAATATGAATGAATCTGAGTCGTGATATCCTTAAATGTCTATATTTCATATTGGACTCTAAAATTGTACTTTGCATCATGATAAAATCGTAATTGTGGAATTGAACTAAATTGTTTTTTATTGTGAGATGGAACACAATAAATGCCAACTTTTGTTGTGTATGTTTTATATTATCCATCTATGTGATGGAAATATCATTATTTCTATTTTTTTTATTGTAGTTTCACTTGCCTATACATTTATACATGCTTATTGGTTTAGTAACCCTAGAATGATATAAGTTCTTTGGTGTTTGGGTTATGTGTCCATACTATGTTTTGGGGTGGAGGTTATGTGCCCCATATTCAGATTTTATGGCCACTTTTATATATTGGGGAGTTTGTCTATGTGCCATGGTCTATTAGGTTTTGGATTATGTGCCGTAACTGCCATTGTTTAATTATATTTCACTAGTGCTATGTTTATCTCACATGCATGCAAGTTAATTACTATTGATGAGGGGTTATGATACCTAATTTATTTGAATGTGCTTATGTGGCATATGTTATTGAATGGAAAATGCATCTTCTATAAACCTTTTATTATTTCTCTTTAATATTGACTTGGATGATCAATTTCCCTCTTTGATGGAATCCTTGAATACATAATTGTTATCTTTTTTCCATAATGCTGACCAGTCCTTGTTTATATGTTCATACTGACATTTTTTTGCTGACAACTTCCACTTGTCTTCTTTTTTGTGGGGTATTCTTCCAACCCCATAGGTGAAGGACATGGTAAACATGAAAGGATGACACATAATTGGCTTAGTGGAGCTTACTCTTGGGAGATATACTTGAAGTAGCTTGGATATCCCTCTACATAAATATTGGAGTTGTTGCTTTCATGTAGACCCTAGCAGAAGATTATTATATAATCTTATAAATTGAATATGGTCATGATATTTTATTTTGTTTCTACACTTTGGTCTTTATAATATCCATTTATGAAAGATTAAATAGAGATTATCCATCAATTGTACATGTTTGTTATGGATGGTGACTCTAATCTAAATTTGTAGGGAGTGGCTTCCCTCAGGACCCACTCGTTACACATTGAAACTGAGTCTTGTACATGAGTACATCATGGCAGCTTCTACTTCGTAATATAAAAACTAAGTAGTTTTTGGATAATAACTCAAATGGAAATCCAATAATCATATATGTTGGTTTTTTTTCATATACTTTCGTCTTCATTTTATAATTTTTCTATCATTAGGAAAATTTCTTTGTTGAGTAGTTTCCCACATATTTATTATTCTAAAGTCTATTTTTCTTAAATATTCAACTGAATATGAAATTTTGGTTACTTATTACTACATATGATCTTCTTACATATAAAATGGATAATAATCCATTGAACAACTTTTTAGGTCCTACATTGGGTCTTCAACACCATAGTTTAGATGTCATCTTAAGTGAACTCCTTGAGAAGTGAAGCTTGTTATCTATAGACTGTGTATCAAAGTTCCTACAGTGTGATTTTGGGGCACTTGTGGGTATTTTTTAATTAAATATTTTTATGGAACTTTTTGAAATGACACACTAGTGTGTGCACTCACACACACACACACACACACACACACACACACATATATATATATATATATATATATATATAAAGAGAGAGAGAGGTAGAGAGTAAAATATTGTTTCCAGTTCGTGTATTAGAGTTAGTTGTGTGAGATATGGGACTTATGTGAAGGCATATTATGTTTTTTCTCCATAGCTCTTTTTCTACTTTTAATCTGGTAACTTAAGGGAGGAGATAGGTACATCCATTATGTTATGCAATGCTACCATCATATCAGGTCATAGCCGCCACCATGGTACCGTCCAAGTCATACATGGAGTGGGACTTATGTACATCCCATTTGGCAAGTGACTCCCAATTGAATGCAATGATGATGTTGTCATTGGAGGAGGGGGTAAACATCAAAAAATTAGATATCTCTATTGGTTCACATGTTGGAGAAGAAAAGTTATGTGTAGTACTTGGAACAAATATTGTTTTTCATGTAGGGTCATAATGGGAGTCACAAATGCAACCTCCATTGAGTGGTCATATGGAAAGAGGTTCCTCATGCTAGGTTTGTACATGTTCGTTCTATCATGCTAGGTCTGACACTCTTGACCATGTTGCAAGTGGGGTGAACATGGTAATTGGATTAATTAATTATTTATGGTGTTTCTTGGTGGCAAAACCAAGTGGATGTATTTATGGAGTGTTTGATATATTACTATTTTGTTCTCAATTCCTATATTAGGAGGCTTCATGGAAAATGATGCATGGAAAGGCATGCTAGGATTTGTTGTAATGGTGTTGAATGGAACACTTTTCAACTTTAAAATGGGTTTTACACAAAAATATTTTCTTAAGAAATAAACACAGATACTTCAATTTGTTCCATAAATACTAAAGACACTCTACATTTCATATGTGAAAGCTAGTAACTTTTTATACACTTCAAATGAATCATAAATCATTTTGATATATAAAACAAATAATTAGCAACTAATGAAGAACAATAAGCATGCCTCCTAGTCAACGCAGTTCTCTCCTCCTACCATCAATACAGACTACTGGATGGATTGGCTTGAAAGCAATATCCTGAAGATGACATCCCATTCAGCCAAATTTGCCATTATGTGCTCGATCATTTGGAAAGCTAGAAATAATATGGTGTTTGAGAAGATTCTAATCCCATCTAGTCGTCAAATAATCCAGGCAGATGTTATTCAGATGGCTATGAACAATAAAGACATATCTTCTAAACCTGGAAGGAATGGCAATGATGAACATGAAGCAGCTCCCTGGGAGAATCTAACTCAGGGAGATCGTCTAGTTCTGATGGACGCAACAATTCATGGACCAAAATCAACTATAGCTGCAGTGACTCTGGATTGGAATGGAAGATGGATTAGGGGCTTTTCTCGAAACATAATGACATCTTCTGTTGCGGAAGCTGAGCTCCGTGCGATCCTGCTAGCTTTACAGGCCAACGACCCTTCAAGCAGGAGTCGTCTTCTTATCATGTCGGACAGTGCTATTGCTGTACAGGCAGCTACTGAACATGGGGGATTAATACCTGCCCTTCAACCCTGGGTCTCGTTGATTGATAAAGAGAGCCACAAACATCCAGATTGTAGGCTTTTCAAAGTCAAAAGACATATGATCCAGCTGAGTGATTCCCTGGCCAAGCACCACTACAAAAATATTTTGGAGGATCGTATATACACGAATCCTCCCCTCGACCCCATGGGTCACCCCCTTCCCTTTCCCTTTTGTAATGGTAGGAGTCCTACCACATTTCAATTTCAAGTAGGCACTGTTTTAAATAACTTTGAGTTACCTGCAAGAGGAGGGCGGGATGAATAATATGATCTCCTAACTTCACTAAAAAAATAAGCATGTCTTACTCTGATTGGCAAAATTAAAAGTAGTAATACTCGTGTGCTTATACTTCTCATTCCTATATGATTCAAATAAATAAAAATATTAAGATTAGCTAGTAGATGATTTCTTACTTAATCAAAATTTGACTCTATGCTTAATAGATTCTAATATGTAGTGTGCCACTGAAAATCACCTTCATTTATCTATTTAGGAGGTACAATACAATTTGTTTAGTCATATTACATTTTTTATTTATATAATACAAAATATCAAACCTTCTTAATTTATTCTTGAATATTAAAGTTCTTTTGATACATAAGTTTTTCTTCCAAAAAGAAGAATAGAACATATTTGTTGTTCTAAAAATAAATATAATACATATTGTTGTTCAAAATTATTAATTTTTATTTATAAGTTACAATGCTATTAATCATGTTTTAGTAATCACTTGTGTTTTACATTTTAATAGAATTTGTTATCTATTATTTAATCAACTAATGTTTTTCACATTATCTTCTTAGTAGATGTAATAAAATTTCTTTTGAAATATGGTGGTCTCTCTTTCCACATTAAAAAATAACCACCCTCTTTACAATTTCTTCATGCATATTACCACTCTTATACTACTAAACTTCTACTTGTGAAATGGAAAATGTTACATATTTCCTTATTTAGAATTTTATTATTTTTTATATGTTACATTCCTTTTACCTATGACATATAGTTATTTATGTGTTGTATTAAATAATATCTTATTTATAATGCCCCACTAAAATGTTATTTATTTATTTTATTTCCTTCTTAGTAGGCGCAATACAAGTTTTGACATATTATAACATCTCTCAGTATATTATAAAAATACCAACCTCATTTATAGCTTTATCTTGCATATTATATTGTAGCTTTGTACATTTTAATGTTTTCATCCTCATGTAGATACACAAACTTCATAAACATAGATGTATTATCAATTTAAGTTACACACACTGAATATATGAATGAGAGCCACAAAATACATATCGGAGATTGAATCATAAATTAACAAGGAGCTTTTGTGTGTGGATATTGGCTCTTAAATACGAACTAATAGGGTTGAATTCGTTCCCAATTCTCATTGAAATGAATTGGGTTTTTGGTAATAGTGGAGCATGATCCTTTTTCAAATGTTAATGTTTCCTTCATTTCCTCCTTTCATGTATGGGACCCCTCCACCTTCTCGTCACCATGCCTAAGACCCATTGGTGAATAGTAACAAATATGAGCATTGCCCCAGTTGCATTTGAGGAAGAGTGTCACATGGCTCAATACATGAAATTGGCAATAGTGATGGTGTGGGTTCCAAGACTATCTGAGATGTGGTTGGTCGGGACTACACCTTGTATGCCCTTATGTTCAATATGGTTGAGAGGGTGCCCTTGACAGAATCCAGAAAAACTTATTGTCATTTTTTGTGTTTATTAGAAAAAGATGAGGTGTCATAAGTTGTAAATACCTACTATGACTTAAACCACGTGTTGCGGATAATTAAAGACTTAGACTTGTTTCAACAACAAAACAAATCTCTCTCTAGCTCTCTCTCTCTCTATTTTTATATATAAATATATATATATATATATATATATATACATATATATAGAGTCGGGCTAGAATACACTCGAGTGTATCCAGAGTGGAATACACTCAAGTCGTTTTTCATGGAGCAATTTTTTTTTTGAAAATCTAATCCATTGATCGTATTAAACATCTCGTGAACAACTCATACGAAAAATTTGAGCACATTTGGATATGTATAGCTCATGTTATGGAGACCGCAAAAATTATGCATTTTAAATTAGTTTTGCGCGTCGATTTTGTTGCCCTTGGATGAGTGACTTACACTCATCCAAATGGGCTCAAAATTTGTATGTAGCCCTGGGTGATTATTTACATGCCCTCTGTGGGTGGTTGTACATAAGTACCGCTACTTTGAATTAAATAGAACATAAATCCACATGCTAAAAAAAGTAGTCATGGCAAGAGTAGTCATGATATTCAATAAGCATGGCAGTGGGGTATAAGACCCAAAGAATAAGAAATTATAATCTAATTTGAGGCATGAACAACATTAGGATTCAAGAATAGAATATTTAGGGTTCATTTAAGCCTCGTTAGGGAAATATAGGATTTGGATGCAATTATCCCAACATAGGGTGTAAGGAATGCACATACATGAAGAGAGATCACCCATACATAAATAGGGATTACACATACATATATAGGGATTGCACATACCTCTCTTACTGATATCAATTACTAACTTCCACCACTTTAATTGAGTCCAAGTTCCACTTTGCCTATTTTCAATGTATTAACATGTATTAGAGTACATAGTGCACATTAATGTCTAGAAACCCTAATTTTAGACATTTTTAGAAAAACTTAGATTTAGACTTTGAAAATATCACCAATGAACTTATTAGGTTCTCCTGATGAATAAAACATATTTTATGTTAATTTTGGAGTTATGATGATTTAGATGTAATTTTTATGGATTTTATTCATTAAATTCGTTTTACAAAAATCACCCTTCGTCAAACCATGAAATCAGACCTTGAAAAATATTTTTATTAGATAGATATTAATTTTACAATTCTAAAACATATTTATTTGGCAAATTTGGATAAGCGGTTTAGAAGATATGAATTTTTCAATACTGACCAATAGGAAATTGCCACATCATCAAACCGATCAAGATAATTGAAGAGAGAGGGAGAGGGAGAAAACATTATTTGACCCAAGATCAGGTTTGAAGTTGCATAGGTAGCCAAACTAGACCTTCTAGAGAAGGTAAAACAACAAGAAATCAAAACCCTAGAAGAACATGGTAAAAAGAGATGGAAATCATCGATTTTAAGCATAGAAGCATGAGTTTTAAGCATGTACTAAGCAATATATGAGAAGAGGGTTAAAAAAACTTGCCTATAGGAATTTAAGAAGGTCTAAACAGAAAGGATCCCAACATTAAAAGGTTTTTTTGCTCCAAGACAAGCTCCTTTCTTGAGCAAAGATCACCTTCTCCACTTTAGAGGTGCAAATCCTAGCAAAAGATCATGGAGATGAGATGTTTTAGGGTTCTAGGTGGAGTTTTACCATGGAAGGTCATGGTTACGACCTAGAAGAAGGTGAAGGGAATACTTACAGCATGAAAATAGGGAAGGAAAGGAGGATTCTTACTAGTTTTGGTCAAAATCACCAAGGAGGAGCTTAAGAAATCCTAAATAGAGAAATTTGGAACCCTAGGGGCCTTCTTCACCAAGGTAGGCACCCTTTTTTACCTTGGGATAGAAACTTCGTGGAAAAACATAGAAGGGACGATGATCTAAGATGTGGGTAAGAGAAGGAGAGGATTGCTTCTTGGATTGGGAGGTGGGAAGGGGTAGGCATGGCTTTATAAAGGAGGGGGCAAGCATGAGGTGTCTATGTGACTTTCCATGTGTCCTTCGGCTAAGGCTTCATGGCATGCAAGAGGACAGCTCATAGACTCTTCTAGTACACCAAAGGTCAGTCCTAAGAGCCCCTAGAGCCTTCTAGGACATCCCAACTGTCCTTCAAACAAAGAAATAATCCCATTGATTGATAGCTTTTAAGGATAAGCACATTTATAAAGAGGGTAATCCCAATAATGCCCTTAGAAAGTAACACCTTCAAACCAAGGTGCAACCAGGTGCCGCATGGTTAAAAATCTCATGAATGGTAAGGGAATATCTAAGTATTAAAATCTAGGTGATAATTTGCAAAGAAAACCTCCTAATTTGGCAAATTGCATAAAAGTCCAAAATGTGCATATAATTGCATAACGTGCACAAACAACATCCAAATTGGACCAAACTTCATATACAAGTTATCTTTGATGTTTAGAATATGAATTTTCCATTATTTTCATATTTTGAAGTTATATAATCACATTATTAATTACTTATGCCTTTTTTAATTTTCTCTCTCCTAAACTTATCCTAATATTTCAAGGTTGTCCAAATTAGATGAAATTTGACATGTAGGCAAATTTTTATATGTAGATTTAGAATTTGAAATTTCTTTACTCTTTTGATACTTCTTTTTATTAGATATGCCATATGGCCCATTAATGGCACATTATCTAAATTATTCATCTAGTTAAGTTTCTTATCTTCATATTACCACTAAAATGAGTTATGTTGAATATTTTATGTTTTCAAATCACATCAAAAAGTTAGATTAAGGTTTAGAGCACTTAATTATGGTAATTAATCTTTCACTAAGGTATTTGTGCATAAACCATTCCATTGGTATAATTAGTGAATAAATATTCACTAAACCACTATAAATTCCACTAATTAAATAAAAGGCCAATAAGGATAGAAATGAAAGGAAAAGATGGGAAAGAGGGTCAAAAGAAAAAAATCCAGAATTCAGTATGTTACAACACTCCACCCCTTAAAGAGGATTTCGTCCCAAAAATCACAAGTAAGAAGGAAAGGGTGAGTGTGCAACATCTCATCACAAAACTTCAAGTTATTTCTCCAACCTTAACTTCTACCAAACAACTCATCAACATATACTCCACAAGCATCTCAACATAGGTCAGGTTCTCAAGGATCACCTAGGTTCCATTATTTAGATATTCTTTTTAGGAGATTTAACATTATTTACATTTTTGTCTCATTAACATTATATTCATTATGATATCACATTATCACCATTATTTTAATTATGGCATGTCATAATCACTTTATTACCAAGGAAGTTATATTTCATTATCATCCATGAAACATCATATATATATATATATATATATATATATATTTCTCATTTATCTTACTAAGAATTTTAGCAAAATTACGGGTTACTCAATTCTCTCAATATACTTGATCATTATCCTTAATATTTTGAACTTCAACTTCAATATCCTTATATTATCACGACATTGAGTTATAACGAATTATTTTGCATGAAATATTCAATTTGTCTTTAAGTCTTCATTCAATCCAAATTATGTCACATCAATTACATATATTTATATTAAATGTTATCTCATTACCACATTATCTTTATTTCTCACATTAACGTCATCATTAATCATTTTCTCATATTTATTTATATTATTGATTTGCAAATTTATGTGAATCGAATCACTTCATATTCATATTGAAGCCATTCCATCTATTTTAATGATCAAGGTGAGGCATATTACGAATTGATTCACATTAAGTGACTAATCGTGTGTGTATTAGATAACAAGGTAACATACCATACATTTCATATTGATGACTTGATTAATATGTGATTAGATGATTATATATATCATTTATGTGTATCAAAGTATGTTAACTGATTATGGCACCTAATGTCATTAATATATCATGAAAGGAATTAAGGATGTATATGTTAGGGTTAGATGATTACAACTTAGGGTTCAGGGTAATATGATCACTATATTTTACTTCGCATGTATTAAGTCTGAGATTAGGTTACAATCAACTTACTTGTCATTTCATTAGAGTTTATTGGTTTATGACATGGGCAAAACCATGCATATCCATTAGGATTAATATGCGAGTTACTCATATTATGTGCATTAGGTATTCATTAGGGTTTGAACATATAAATTATTCCTCATATGATCATTATATGTTCATTAATATATAAACAAGCACGTTAGGCTATAACTATAACTTATTTGGACCCCACTAAGGTTTCAAGCACAACAACCTCCTAAGTATGGGGTTAGGGTTTCTAAAGATAGTGTAGATAGATTTCAAGATGTCATAGGACTCCATCCTTCTAAAGAGGATTTCATCCTCAAAATCTAACCACCCAACCTCATCAAACCAACTATTCTCCACCCCTTAAAAGGTTTGACCTACCAAGGCAAACTAATTTAGAGGTAAAAGGGTGAGTCTAACTAAACCATATACAAGATCCATCACGCTTCACTGCACACTCTGATTGCTTACTACTAAACACCAAACTTCAAAGTCTAGGTTCTAGGGATAACTATCCAAACATGTGGTTCTATGGGTCATAAGGGAACTATATTGGGTATCCATCCTTAACAAGTCATCATACACATAAAACTTAGGGTTCCCAAAGATATACAACATAGATGTCTGAGGTCACTATTGCCTAAAAGTAAACTATTTTGGACAATCTATTTCAGCTTAGGCCAGGCCGATATCATATGGATATGGGAGTCCTTGTAAATAAAAAAAGTGGCACAGAGGAAAATATTTCCAGCCCCCAAAACCAGATCCTTTCTAGACACCTTTGCTTCAACTTCATGCCCTAATAGTTGCCTAAAGGCAAACCTAACCAACATTAAGTTATGCATATTTTAGTTATGAGTATTTTAGGGTTTAATTCATCATGATACTAATGTGGAACTATAGGGTCCTAAATCAACCTTTCATCATTTATAGATCAACTCTAGGACAACCATGTCACCTAAAGAAACTATGTAAGACATGGATTCTAATTAGGGAGACAAAACTGAAATAGTCAGATTCCGACTACCATGGGCTCTGATACCATGTTATAAAAGAGGCGGGATCACCCCCTTACTAAAGAAAAAAAATTTGAATAATTAACATCCATTCCAAACACACTCAAAGGTATGTTGGAATAGGTATAAATTTTCCAAATTTATTATAATGGTATGCAAATGACCAAAGTGTAGCAGCGGAATTAAACAAACGACTATATTAAATTTTCACAAAAGATTACAAAAGTATATCATAATCTCCCATAAGGATTTACAACAAGATACAACAAAAAGGATCTAGATAGAGGGAAGTCTAGACTACTACAATCTTATCTCCAAGAAAAATCTCCATCAACCGAGTCCAAGCCAAAAGCTAAGATCTTCCTTGTCTTATCCATCACCTTACTCAACACCTGGTGGGTTGGGAAGGCACCCAACAAAAAGGGAAAGGGAAGAAAAGTATGTGTCATAAAACTAGTCAAGGATATTAAGATAAGTACAGAAAATAAGAATAGGCTAGGGTTAATCATATGATGAAGATAACAAGAGTATGAGGCTATATTCAAAAGAAACTTTCCATGAATAATTATATTAAAAAGGATTTGCATGTAATATCATTATCTCTACCTAACTAAGTAGGGTTGAGGCATCTACCAGACCTCTAACCTTAGGTGAGGGGAGAATAAGACATTCCCAGTCACCTACAATATTATGGGGAGAATAAGACATTCCCCAGGGCAATTATTTACATGCCCTCTGTGGGTGGTTGTACATAAGTACGACTACTTTATATTAAATAGAACATAAATTCACATGCTAAAAAAAGTAGTCATGGAAAGAGTAGTCATAATATTCAACAAGCATGGCAGTGGGGTATAAGACCCAAACAAGAATAAATTATAATCTAATTTGAGGCATGAACAACATTAGGATTCAAGAATAGAAGATTTAGGGTTCATTTAAGCCTCATCAGGGAAATGTAGGATTTGGATGCAATTATCCCAACACAGGGTGTAAGGAATGCACATACATGAAGAGAGATTGCACATACATAAATAGGGATTGCACATACATAAATAGGGATTGCACATACCTCTCTTACTGATATCAATTACTAACTTTCACCACTTTAATTGAGTCCAAGTTCCACTTTGCCTATTTTCAATGTATTAACATGTATTAGAGTACATAGTGCACATTAATGTATAGAAACCCTAATTTTTGACCTTTTTAGAAAAACTCAGATTTGGACTTTAAAAATATCACCAATGAACTTATTAGGTTCTCCTGATGAAGAAAACATATTTTTATGTTAATTTTGGAGTAATGATGATTTAGATCTAATTTTTATGGATTTTATGCATTAAATTTGTTTTACAAAAATCACCCTTCTTCAAACCATGAAAGAAGACCTTGAAAATATTTTTATTAGATAGAGATTAATTTCCCAATTCTAAAATATATTTATTTGTAAAATTTGGATAATTGGTTTAGAAGATATGGATTTTTCAATACTGACCAATAGGAAATTGCCACATCATCAAACCGATCGAGATAATTGAAGAGAGAGGGAGAGGGAGAGAACATTATTTGACCCAAGATCAGGTTTGAAGTTGCATAGGTAACCAAACTAGAGCTTCTAGAGAAGGTAAAATAGCAACAAACCAAAGCCCAAGAAGAACATGGTAAAAAGAGATGGAAATCATCAATTTTAAACATAGAAGCATGAGTTTAAAGCATGTACTAAGAAATATATGAGAAGGGGGTTAACAAAAATTGCCTATAGGAAGGTAAGAAGGTATAAATAGAAAGGATCCCGAGATTAAAAGGTTTGGTTGCTCCAAGACAAGCTCCTTTCTTGAGCAAAGATCACCTTCTCCACTTTAGAGGTGCAAATCCTAGCAAAAGATCATGGAGATGAGATGTTTTAGGGTTCTAGGTGGAGTTTTACCATGGAAGGTCATGGTTCCGACCTGTAAGAAGATAAAGGGAATACTTACAGCATGAAAACAGGGAAGGAAAGGAGGATGCTTACTAGTTTTGGTCAAAATCACCAAGGAGGAGCTTAAGAAATCCTAAATAGAGAAATTAAGAACCCTAGGGGTCTTCTTCACCAAGGTAGGCACCCTCTTTTACCTTGGGATAGAAACTTCGTGGCAAAACATAGAAGGGATGATGCTCTAAGATGTGGGTAAGATAAGGAGAGGATTGCTTCTTGGATTGGGAGGTGGGAAGGGGTAGGCATGGCTTTATAAAGGAGGGGGCAAGCATGAGGTGTCTATGTGACTGTCCATGTGTCCTTAGGCTAAGGCTTCATGGCCATGCAATAGGACAGCTTGTAG
This sequence comes from Alisma plantago-aquatica, assembly GCA_963693085.1. Lineage (NCBI taxonomy): Eukaryota > Viridiplantae > Streptophyta > Magnoliopsida > Alismatales > Alismataceae > Alisma > Alisma plantago-aquatica. The sequence goes on from OY856411.1 coordinate 124,301,921, forward strand.
ACTCTTATTGTACACCAAAGGTCGGTCCTAAGAGACCCTAGAGCCTTATAGGTCATCCCCACCGTCCTTCAAACAAAGAAATAACCCCATTGGTTGATAGCTTTTAAGGATAATCACTATTATAAAGAGGGTAATCCCTATAATGCCCTTGGAAAGTAACACCTTCAAACCAAGGTGCAACCAGGTGCCCCATGGTTCAAAATATCGTGAATGGTAAGGAAATATCTAAGTATTAAAATCCAGGTGATAATTTACAAAGAAAACCTCCCAATTGGGTAAATTGCATAAAAGTTTAGAATGTGCATATAATTGCATAACCTACACAAACAACATCCGAATTGGACCAAACTTCATCCAAAAGTTATCTTTGATGTTTAGAATATGAATTTTCCATTTATTTCATGTTTTGAAGTTATATAATCACATTATTAATTACTTATGCCTTTTACTAATTTTCTCTCTCCTAAACTTATCCTAATATTTCAAGGTTTTCCGAATTAGGTGAAATTTGACATGTAGGATAATTTTGATATGTAGATTTCGAATTTGAAATTTGTTTCCTATTTTGAGACTTATTTTTATTAGATATGCGATATGACCCATTAACGACCCATTATCTAAATTATTCATCCAGTTAAGTTTCTTATCTTCATATTACCACTAAAATGAGTTATGTTGAATATTTTATGTTTCAAATCACATCAAAAAGTTAGATTGAGGTTTAGAGCACTTAATTATGGTAATTAAGCTTTTACTGAGGTATTTGTGCATAAACCCTTCCATTGGTATAATTAGTGAATAAATATTCACTAAACCACTATAAATTCCACTAATTAAATAGAAAGGCCAATAAGGATAAAAATGAAAGGAAAGATGGGAAAAAGGGTCAAAAGACAAAATTCTAGAATTTGGTATGTTACACGCTTCCTTGGTGTTTAACAAAAAAATAAGGAAAACCAAAACTGTGAAAGAAATCAATGGAAGGCATTCTACCACACCATAGTTCATAGGGGGTTTTCTTTAAAGACGGATGAGTAAAGACCCACTTTTGCACATAACATGAAGTACTAACGACTTCGACGCAAAACTTCTTTGGTGTGTCATACTCTAGAAGAATAGTCCGAGACATTTCCTATGGTGACATATTATTTCTCTCTACAACCCCATTTTGTTGAGGTGTTCAAGGTGAAGATAAGTTATGTGCATAGCCAGATTTTTCAACCGTTCAAACAAATCATTTTCAAATTCTCCCCCGTGATCATTGCAGATAGAGGCGATCTGACAAGAAGATTTGTTTTCAACTTATTTGCAAAAAGTTGAGAAAATATCAAGAGTATCACTTTTTCAAACAAGAAATAAGGTCCAAGTATATCGAGGAAAATCATTGACAACCACAAGACAATACTTGCTACCACGAAGTGATTGTGTACGCATTGGCCAAATAGATCAATGTGAAGAAGCTCAAGAACGCCTTTGATGCTAAGGACTCCTTTGGATTTGAAGGAGGACTTGGTTTGCTTTCCTTGGGTACAAGGTTGGCATTCCTCATCCTTTTTAAAATCCAATTTAGGAAGTCCCTTCACCAAATCCTTTTTGCTCAACTTCTTCTTTTGATGCATATTTACATGACCAATTCTAGATGCCATAAAGAAATATCATTCGAATTGGCAACAAGACATCTACCAACAATAGGCTTAATAGAGTCAAGTCCAATAATATAGAGATTACCATTTCTAGTTCCCTTACATATAACATTGTAGGAGAGGGAATCTAGAAGCAAGCATTCAAGTGAGGTAAAAAGAATAAGATAACCATTATCACAAAGTTGACAAACATTTATTAAATTGTGATGTTAGACATCCATAAGAATTACATTCTTGATGCATAGTGAATCACCTAAATCACCCTAATATATCACCTTACCCTTGTTTTTATCACCAAATTTAATCGACCATCCTTTCTTCTTTTTGATTTGGTTAAAGTGGTTGGTTTCCCAAACCGTTTGGGAGCAAACGGTTTCAAACCGTTTAGAAGCAAATAGTTTCACCAAACGGTTTCAAAACTATTTGGGGGAGTTGAACAAGGGTTTACCGTTTGAGAATCCTGTTCCTAATTATGTTGGTTGATAACCCACCAAATTTTATGGATTAATTCCAAAGGAATCATGAGTTGAAGGCTAATCAATTAGGCAAACCTAATTGGATTAAGTGCTGATTTTCAACTTGAGTATTTTAACTTTTTGGGCAAACTGTTTCAAAACCGTTTGAGCGGGTTGACCAAGGGTTGACCATTTGATATTCCTGTTACTATTCATGTTGGCTAATGACTCACCAAAATTTATGTATTAATTCCCAAGGAATCATGAGTTGAAGGCTAATCAATTGGGAAAACCCTAATTGAAATTTGTGCTGAAATTCCAATGAGTTAATTTGAGATTTTGGGTGGATTAGCCCAAACGGTTTCAAAACCGTTTGGGGATCACCCAAATGGTCTCAAGACCGTTTGGGGGTCACCCAAGACCGTTTGGAGGTCTAGGGTTGGATATGGTTAAGTGATTGAAGGACAAAAGATATGGTGTTAACCCTAATCGGCTAAGTGCTGATTTTGCATTGGAATGAGTTGATGTTTTGGGTTGATTGACCCAAACAGTTTCAAAACCGTTTGGGAATCACCCAAACGGTCACAAGACCATTTGGGGATTATCCAAGACCGTTTGGAGGTCCAGGGTTAAGTATGGTTGACCAATTGAAGGTCTAAAGGTACCAAATCACTTTGCAATTAAGTGCTGATTAGATGATCAACTCAATAGCTCAAACCCTAATGATTTTTCACTAGAATCCAAGGGTTGGATGAGCCAAACGGTCTCAAGACCGTTTGGATCTCATCCAAATGGTATCAAGACCGTTTGGAGGCCACCCAACACCATTTCGAGGTCTAGGGGTGAGTATGGTTAAGCAATTGATGATCCAATGATACTAAGTTAAAGTGTAATCAATTGCTGATTTGGTGATCAATCCAATGATCCAAACCCTAATTGGTTGACTTGGATTTTGATGATGTGATGGGAAAATGGTCCCAAGACCGTTTGGTGGTCATCTAAATGACCTCAAGACCGTTTGGGGTCAGGTCATGTTCAACTTGGATGATGGTTCAATGGTTTCGAAGTAACTAATCTTGCATTGATTAGTGTTGAAGGATCATCGATTCCAAACCCTAATTCAATTAATTCAAACACTAATTGAGGACTAATTGAGGGTCAATTGAGGGTCAAATCAGTTGAAGGTTGACCTATTTAACTCAATTGAAGTATGAGGATAGGTCCATTTGATGATTGGTTCCATGAATTCAATGATTGAAGGAATCAATATTGAGAACCCTAAACCGATTGGTGTTGTTGAGACCATCTTTGGTCCATGCGGTTTTGAGGAGGTTTGGACCAAACGGTCTCAAGACCGTTTGGGACCAAACGATTCCAAACCGTTTGTGCCCATGCGGTTTCAAAAGTTAAACTTGGGCAAACGGTCTTCACCTACTTGCTTGGGCAAACGGTCTCAAGCACCACCTTTACCAAACGGTTTCAAACCATTTGAACCTTGAAGGACCAAGACCATTTGGGGATCAAGTAGTCAAAGTTGATTGAGGACTCAATTGGTTAATCCACTTAGACACTTGTTTTAATTGAGGACTCAATTGATCAATTCAATTAGATACCTTACGTAATGGAGGTCCAAGGTGATTGAATCTCTTGAGAATAGAGATGATGAATGATTCATTGATCCAATGTTGATTAGTAATGATGATCATTGAAGGTACAAAGGTTGAAACCCTAATAGTACCTAAGTGATTAGTGCCAATTAGGGGATGAACCCTAAATGCCTATAGGATCAATGACTTGGCACACTATGTCATTCATAGTTGTATGTACTTGATTGAAGGGATGATATGACTTTATCAAGTTGAGATGATGTTAGCATGGATTCATAGCATGAATATAATTCATGTGATGATTAAGGGTATGGTCCTTAAGTAGAGAGATCATGAAACCCGAATCATGAATATATACCCTAATTGACAGGGTTATTGAATTCTAACCCTAATTGAGGGCAATTCTAGATGTAACCCTAATCCAGGGTGAGGATATAACCCTAATCTAGGATAGTGATGTGTAAAACTCCAATTTAGGGAAATGAGATGTAAAACCCTAATTGGGATGAATAGTGAATCTCTAATTATGGACAATTGAATGAAATCCTAATGGAGATGAATAGTAAACCCAAATTGTGGGAAACTATGGTGGAAACCCTAGTTGAGGGTGATTCCATGTGAAACCCTAGTTGAGGGTGATTCCATGAGAAACCCTAGTTGAGGGTGATTCCATATGAAACCCTAGTTGAGGGTGATTCCATGAGAAACCCTGACTAAGTATTAACTTTACATGATGTACTAATGTTATGTTGTGATGAGAGGCCCTAAGAAGGGTGAAGGCATGAGAGACTCTAATAAGGAGTCATAATACATAAAGCCCTAATCTTGGATAATATGACAATGAATCATAATTATAATATTAAGTAAGGGTATAAAGAAATCCTAATGATGAGTTAGAAGGAATGGCCTTATAAAGGTGAAACATTTCATGTGGTTGATTATAAGCAACCTTATTGTAAACGATTTCTTTATCATTAGACAAGTCCATATCATTAAAGATAGTTGGACAATTCTAATGTATGTCCTATGCATTATATGCTATAGGTGAGTGATTAGTGATGGAATGTATTAAGAAGGGAAATACCTTAATACAAGATAAGTTGGTTAACTCAAGAAGAGTCTGAAATGATGAGAAAGTGATACATCAAGATATGATAGTTATCACATTCAACACTTCATGGTTTATATACCTTGATGTATTCCAAATCCAATATAATTGGGTAAGAAACATATGAAATGTGTTATGCAACTATTACAATGAAATGTAATGAGTTGTTGCACCTTGATGAGTGTTAATTAATGTACCTTGAGAATGGGGTTAAGCCCAAATGATGTGTATGATATAATCATACCAGATGAGGATGAGAAATGAACTCATACCTTTAATTGATGATCATTAATGCTATATGATGAAAGTAATGTTCTTGAATAATTAAATATGATACCTTTGAATGCCCCAGAGTTATGGATTAATGAATTAAGGGTTGGATAGATTATATAATTATGAAACCCTAATTAATGAGAAAAGGGGAACCCTAACCCTGACTTGGGTAAAGGGAATGATAAGCCCTATTTGATAGTAAACCCTAATTCCTGGAAAAGGAATAATGGTGTTACTATTGTATCACATGATGTGATGAATATCTTGTATGATTGTTATCATGCCTAATAACCATGCATGTATGATGAGATAATGAACATAGCTAGATTTGAGCTATGACATTTATATAATAAATGTTGATTGGCATTATGAACTTTAATGTTGTTGTTGCTTAGTAAAAGTAACAATGTGTAAGGATTCTATGAGTCATATGAGTAAGTTGTTGCCTAGAAAGAGGTGACAAGATATTTCATGGCCTTGTGAGCTAGGTGTGATGCTTGAGTAACAAGTATCATGAATGCCTTGGTCAGATGACCTGAAGGTGATAGTTACCTGAAAAAGGTATAATAATGCTCAATGATGAGTTAAGGGTTTGAATACCCAGAACCATATGATTATGGTGATGAGAATGTGAAGGGATGAGAATTCCCAGTTTTGAAATGAGGGACCGAGTTCCCAAGGTCTTTGAAAGACTGACAAATATATGATGAAAGTAGTACATGTCTCTTTATAGCATTGTTGTAATAAGTTATGTTTGAGAACTTGAATGATGCTAAAAGAATATGCTAATGTACTTAATTTAATAAAGTGAAATCATATCATGTAGAGCCCTGACCATAGATCCATCATTGTCAGTAGTTAAATGATGGTGAAACAGGTTTTCCTAAGGGAACTCCTGGAGAGCATACTTTTAAGTATGTGGGGGTTATGGATGCGAATATCCTTACGTCCTAATGTAGGAATTGATGTGAGATGTACTTTAATATCTCATTCCTTCATTATATGTACCGGGATGGATGTATCACGAATCTCCCGATGATTGGGTTAGATGCCGTACACATCTCCCAATAATGTTAATGTCAGATCGGTGGAGATAAACACAAAATGTCATGATCGCGAAGAGAGTGCAGCATGCCACTGTAACTCTGATAGCAAAGTTGCCAGTATACTCTGGAAAGCTATATTTAGCAGAGACACAAGATGTCCTGCATGTTATCTCACACTGACTGAGATGTGGGAGGTCATGGGAATCTGGCTCTTCCATTGACCTTGTATGGTACCGATTTCAACTTCGCAGTGGTCGGTTGGAGCATGAGCGGTATATCTCATCTCCTCAGGGCATAAGTGTGTTTGTAAAATGAAATTAGCTGTATAACATGTTTGTTTAAGTATTGAATACGGAAATTCATTGGCTGATGTTACATTTATGTTATATATCTGTAGTTCATTGATGTTGTTCATATCTGTTGTATTCATTACAAGTAGATGGATGAACTATGAGTCTACCATGAGTAGATGCAACGTTGTACTTAAAAAAGGAGATTACTTCAATTTGTTCATGAAAGTGATTTACCTGCTGTTAAGTATATATATATATAAATCCTTCTGCTTAGTTTATTTTAATAAACTACTATAACAATGTTTTGGCTGAGAGATATATCTCCCGCTGGGACAATTTACAATTGTCTCACCCCCATGGGATACAACTTTTTAGGTGGACGCGGACAAAGAAGCAGAATCTCATTACAGGGAATAGACAGCAACAGTGACAACAAGGACAACAGTAATATCTCAGGTGGAGATACTGCCTGTCAAGTTATGTAGTTAGAAAGTCCTATGTGTCGTCTCTGTACTCTCAGGTCCTCAGAGTTTTTAGGTAGTGTTTTATGAATCAATCTGAGGTTTTGGCTTGATGCCTCGAGTTTTGTATACTGTCTGTATATGGTGTTTATAAGACAGTTGATGATGTAATCTCTGAAAAGAGATGGTACATGTTATGTACGTTTGAACCAGAATGTAAATGTTATGCAACGGTTCTTGTTGGAAAATATTTCCTATGTGAGGATCTCTTTGCAAAAAGTTTTAATTTTCAGTGATTTTCAGTAATCCGCTGGAAATAATTCGCTTCCGCATTAGTTAATCCTGTTTTCGCGAGACGATCACTACAATTAGTGGTATCAGAGCTCTAGGTTCGCTGAGTCTATAGAGACATAGGACTAAGATAGTAGAGTCTGTTCTGGTGTCATCCAGTGTATCTGATAGTGTCTTCTGCTCGTATAAGAGGAGAAGAACTTAAAGATGACTAGGTCACATGAGGAGGTTGCTGCTGAGAACAACAATGTTGCACCAAGAAGAGGTGCATGGGAACAGGCAAGAGAGAGACAATTGTCTGAGAATCCCCTAGCTGATCCAACTATAATAAGAAAATCCTTCTTTAAGTATTACTGTTGGAGAACTTAGGGCAACAGTAATGTATATAGTGGATCAAGTTTTGGCAGTGTAACCTAGATTACCAGTCCCAATGATGATGTTATAGATATCAACAGGATTCGTAATTAGCATCAGCAGGTTGAAGCAAAAGGAAATGATGAATTTCTGGACTTAAATTGAGTCTGTGCTCAACCATAGCCTGTTGAAGCAACCTTTGAGGCAGAGTTAGGCTGAGGCAGTGAATAATTCATGAATTATGACAAGTTAGACAAGATAATGTCATTTAAATATGTCATCTTATGAATTCCTAGATTAACTGAGAAAGGAAATGATTGAACTTTCCTTGATTAGTCCTACAAGGACTTATGTTTTGCATAGTAAAACATTACAAATGTTTTATGTTGTTTTTACCTCTATAAGAAAAGATGAGGTATAGAAGAGATGCCTGGATATAATCCAAGGATGTTAAGCCTTATGCTTGTGATAATATGCAAAGAAGGAATATGATACCATACAAAGTGCATACCACTTAATCTCAGTATTTATATACCCTGGCCAGGTATACAACTATTGATGATAAAGTGGGTATGGAAACTCTTAGATTGTTGTCTTTTTGATTGCTCTGATCAAGTAGTCATTCTGAGACAATCTAATGAGTATCATGAATTAGGAATATGGAATGAATAAATGTGTCATATCCTATGCATAAGAAAGAGAAGTCTGAGATAATCTCAGATGAACATGTTGTATGAGGAACTAAAAGTGTACTCCTCATAAGATAAGAATAAGAATAAGGGAGATGAACCATGTTCAACAATGTTGTAAGCATAATAAAGAACTTTCCCATAATGAGGAAATGGGAATTGTGATGAGATCATGAGATGATAAAAAACATGCTAGATAATAATAAAGAAAGGGATAATGACATGTAATCATCCTTACAAATTCCAATGCTAAAGGCAAGGAACCTAGGATGAGATAAAGAGTAAATGGTTCAAGAATAGTTGAAAATACATGAATTAATAAGAGGAATATGAATCCTTGTTTTCTTTCCTTTCAGGGACATGACAATCAAGTGGGTCTTAGGACACTTGATGTGCATAAGATAAAGGTGTTCATGTAATGGATACTTAGAAAAGTATCAATTATCTTGGACTTTGGTCCCAAGATGAGGACATATGAAATAATTAATGTTCCAAGATGAAAGGAAGAGATATATATGATGTGTTTCCAACACATGTGATAGATACCAAGGTGAAAGATTCTGGTATCTGAGAGTTATCAGATGGGTTAGGTTGGCCACCTGGGGTGGTCAACTGTGAAATTAGTCTGAATATATAAAAGAATATGAATATCATATGTTAGGGGTTTATGCTCTGCATAAACATGATATTAATAAAGAATGTATGATGTTTTTTTGAACAAGAATAGTGTTGTTTGACACAAAGTTGACTCTATAGTCAATGATGAGGAATAGTGGAGCATGTGCCTTGTGTGTTGATTCTATGAGAATCTTGTATGGAAACACTTTGTACTGACCAAAGTTTTATGGTGTCTCCATAATAAGGAGATGTTATGTGAAGACTAGATAGTATGATGAATAAAATACATCTGTCTTCCTTTATCTGGATTTCAAGGATGAAATCCTTGTTAGGGGTTTATAATTTGTAACAACCCTGAGCTGGGATATACTTTAACCCTAGGTGTTTTGATTAAGAAAGGTGATTAAATGCTTAATCTCATCTTGTGAAAAGTAATTAGGCCTTAAGAGGAACCTATGTTGCAATTCTAGTCATGTTTGAATAATGTTGAAGCAATGTTTTGTTTGTTTTGGACTAAAGTGCAAATTACCCAAGCTGAGGGGTTTAAGTGCAATTGTGCATGATAATATGTTCCTCACATGTTGAAGCATCATGAGAGTGAAGATGATGCTGAGGTATGGCTTATAGAAGCCTGAATACCAAGAAAGAGCTGATAAAGCAATGTATGTGCATGAAAACCTAGTTTTGGTGTAATGTGCAATTTACCCAAAACCCAGGGTGAAATATGTAAATTACCACTTCAATAAGGTCCCTAATGTTTCTTGGAATCAATTAGAACAAATAAAATGAGAGGGGCTCCTCATTTGAATTAAGTTGGAGGAGAGAGAATCTTGATATTAAAATAATCAAGATTTAATCCTAATTGAAACCCTAATTCGATTTAGGGAAAAAATAAATGTATTAATTAAAGGGCCTTCAACAAAATTAAAATGGTTGGATTCATATGTATGTGTGACGTCCTTGAGCTTTGCAAGGACCACGAAAATATCCAAGGGAGTGGATAACTCACAAACAATTTTATAAGAAAAAGAAATATCCACTCACATATGGATATTAAAATAATATGATTTAAGGTGCTTGATTTGCTTTTCTTTAAATCATGGATAATTGAGAGGGATAAAAGGCAAACAAGATAGCCTCGTCCCTAAGGAAGACAAGGGGGAAGAGGCGGCCACATTTTTGGGATGAAATGAATTTTATAAGGCACTTTCTCTCTCCTTGAATTTCTTATAAAAAGACCCTTTACAAGTCAAATGGAAGGATTTTTCGACCCCACTTCTTCTACTTGCTTGGGAAACAACCAAGGGAGCTTGTTAGGATCAGGAGGACGACCCCCAACCTGTTGGTAAGGTTCTTTATCCATTTCACCTTGTTTCCATGGTGGAAATCGAAAATAAATTATGGATTTCTTCCTATTTCGATCTCCTCTTCAATTCTAACCATTGCTTTTCACTCAAACCTTGAGGACGAGCCTTGGAATGGTGAAAGGAGTTGCATCCACCATTGTTTCCGTGGACATGGATCTTTGGAGCTCAATTGGAGGCGGGTTTTATAACTTGAAACCCTAAATTTGCTATTGCATTCAATTCCATATCAAATAATGATCATTTCTACTTTTACAATAATTGATTCGGTTGATTGATGCAATCTCCATGGAAATCACAGAAGGTTTCGTGGGTTTAGAGCTTGATGATGATGACATCATCATAAGCAATCACCTCACCAAATATCAAAGCCAAACAGTTTCATTGAGTTGCTCAAACAGTTTCCCAAACCGTTTGGGAGCAAACGGTTTCAAACCGTTTAGAAGCAAACAGTTTCACCAAACGGTTTCAAAACTGTTTGGGGGAATTGACCAAGGGTTGACCGTTTGACAATACTATTCCTAATTATGTTGGTTGATAACCCACCAAATGTTATGGATTAATTCCAAAGGAATCATGAGTTGAAGGCTAATCAATTAGGCAAACCTAATTGGATTAAGTGCTGATTTTCAACTTGAGTATTTTAACTTTTTGGGCAAACGGTTTCAAAACCATTTGAGCGGGTCGAACAAGGGTTGAAAGTTTGATATTCCTTTTCATATTAATGTTGTCTAATGACTCACCAAATTTTATTGATTAATTCCCAAGGAATCATGAGTTGAAGGCTAATCAATTGGGCAAACCCTAATTGAAATTTGTGCTGAAATTCCAATGAGTTAATTTGAGATTTTGGGTGGATTAGCCCAAACGGTTTCAAAACCATTTGGGGATCACCCAAACGGTATCAAGACCATTTGGGGGTTACCCAAGACCGTTTGGAGGTCTAGTGTTGGATATGGTTAAGTGATTTAAGGACAAAATATATGGTGTTAACCCTAATCGGCTAAGTGCTGATTTTGCATTGGAATGAGTTGATGTTTTGGGTTGATTGACCCAAACGGTTTCAAAACCATTTTTGAATCATCCAAACGGTCTCAAGACCGTTTGGGGATTAACCAAGACCATTTGGTGGTCCAGGGTTAAGTATGGTTGACCAATTGAAGGTCTAAAGGTACCAAATCACTTTGCAATTAAGTGATGATTTGATGATCAACTCAATAGCTCAAACCCTAATGATTTTTCACTAGAATCCAAGGATTGGATGAGACAAACGGTCTCAAGACTGTTTGGAGGTCACCCAAGACCGTTTGGAGGTCTAGGGGTGAGTATGGTTAAGCAATTGATGATCCAATGATACTAAGTTAATGTGTAATCAATTGCTGATTTGGTGATCAATCCAATGATCCAAACCCTAATTGGTTGACTTGGATTTTGATGATGTGATGGGAAAACGGTCCCAAGACCGTTTGGTGGTCATCCAAACGACATCAAGACCGTTTGGGGTCAGGTCATGTTCAATTTGGATGATGGTTCAATGGTTTCAATGTAACTAATCTTACATTGATTAGTGTTGAAGGATCATCGATTCCAAACCCTAATTCAAATGATTCAAACCCTAATTGAGGACTAATTGAGGATCAATTGAGGGTCAAATCAGTTTAAGGTTGACCTATTTAACACAATTGAAGTATGAGGATAGGTCCAATTGATGATTGGTTTCATGAATTCAATGATTGAAGGAATCAATATTGAGAACCCTAAACCGATTGGTGTTGCTGAGACCATCTTTGGTCCATGCAATTTTGAGGAGGTTTGGACCAAATGGTCTCAAGACCGTTTGGGGCAAAACGGTCTCAAGACCAGTTGGGACCAAACGATCCCAAACCGTTTGTGCCCATGCGGTTTCAAAAGTTAAACTTGGGCAAACGGTCTTCACCTACTTGCTTGGGCAAACGGTCTCAAGCACCACCTTTACCAAATGGTTTCAAACCATTTGAACCTTGAAGGACCAAGACCGTTTGGGGCTCAAGTAGTCAAAGTTGATTGAGGACTCAATTGGTTAATCCACTTAGACACTTGTTGTAATTGAGGACTCAATTGATAAATTCAATTGGATACCTTATGTAATGGAGGTCCAAGGTGATTGAATCTCTTAAGAATAGAGATGATGAATGATTCATTGATCCAATGATGATTAGTAATGATTATCATTGAAGTTACAAAAGTTGAAACCCTAATAGTACCTAAGTGATTAGTGCCAGTTAGGGGATGAACCCTAAATGCCTATAGAACCAATGACTTGGTACACTATGTCATTCATAGTTGTATGTACTTGATTGAAGGGATGATATGACCTTATCAAGTTGAGATGATGTTAGCATGAATTCATAACATGAATATAATTCATGTGATGATTAAGGGTATGATCCTTAAGTAGAGAGATCATGAAACCCTAATCATGAATATATACCCTAATTGACAGGGTTATTGAATTCTAACCCTAATTGAGGGCAATTCTAGATGTAACCCTAATCCAGGGTGAGGATATAACCCTAATCTAGGGTAGTGATGTGTAAAACTCCAATTTAGGGAAATGAGATGTAAAACCTTTATTGGGATGAATAGTGAATCTCTAATTATGGACAATTGAATGAAATCCTAATGTTGATTAATAGTAAACCCAAATTGTGGGAAACTATGGTGGAAACCCTAGTTGAGGGTGATTCCATGTGAAACCCTAGTTGAGGGTGATTCCATGAGAAACCCTAGTTGAGGGTGATTCCATACGAAACCCTAGTTGAGGGTGATTCCATGAGAAACCCTGACTAAGTATTAACATTACATGATGTACTAATGTTATGTTGTGATGAGAGGCCCTAAGAAGGGTGAAGGCATGAGAGACTCTAATAAGGAGTCATAATACATAAAGCCCTAATCTTGGACAATATGAAAATGAATCATAATTGTAATATTAAGGGTATAAAGAAACCCTAATGATGAGATAGAAGGAATGGCCTTATAAAGGTGAAACATTTCATGTGGTTGATTATAAGCAACCTTATTGTAAACAATTTCTTTATCATTAGACAAGTCCATATCATTAAAGATAGTTGGACAATTCTAATGTATGGCGTATGCATTATATGCTATAGGTGAGTGATTAGTGATGGAATGTATTAAGAAGGGAAATACCTTAATACAAGATAAGTTGGTTAACTCAAGAAGAGTCTGAAATGATGAGAAAGTGATACATCAAGATATGATAGTTATCACATTCAACACTTCAGGGTTTATATACCTTGATGTATTCCAAATCCAATATAATTGGGTAAGAAACATATGAAATGTGTTATGCAACTATTACAATGAAATGTAATGAGTTGTTGCACCTTGATGAGTGTTACTTAATGTACCTTGAGAATGGGGTTAAGCCCAAATCATGTGTATGATATAATCATACCATGATGAGGATGAGAAATGGAATCATACCTTGAATTGATGATCATTAATGCTATATGATGAAAGTAATGTTCTTGAATAATTAAATATGATACCTTTAAATGCCCCAGAGTTATGGATTAATGAATTAAGGGTTGGATAGATTATATAATCATGAAACCCTAATTAATGAGAAAAGGGGAACCCTAACCCTGACTTGGGTAAAGGGAACGATAAGCCCTGTTTGACAGTAAACCCTAATTCCTAGAAAAGGAATAATGGGGTTACTATTGTATCACATGATGTGATGAATATCTTGTATGACTGTTATCATGCCTAATAACCATGTAGGTATGATAAGATAATGAACATAGCAAGATTTGAGCTATGACATTTATATAATAAATGTGGATTGGCATTATGAGCCTTAATGTTGTTGTTACTTAGTAAAAGTAACAATGTGTAAGGATTCTATGAGTCATATGAGTAAGTTGTTGCCTAGAAAGAGGTGACAAGATATTTCATGGCCTTGTGAGCTAGGTGTGATGCGTGTGTAACAAGTATCATGAATGCCTTGGTCAGATGACCTGAAGGTGATAGTTACTTGAAAAAGGTATAATAATGCTCAATGATGAGTTAATGGTTTGAATACCCAGAACCATATGATTATGGTGATGAGAATGTGAAGGGATGAGAGTTCCCAGTTTTGAAATGAGGGACCGAGTTCCCAAGGTCTTTTAAAGACTGACAAATATCTGATGAAAGTAGTACATGTCTCTTTATAGCATTGTTGTAATAAGTTATGTTTGAGAACTTGACTGATGCTAAAAGAATATGCTAATGTACTTAATTTAATCAAGTGAAATCATATCATGTAGAGCCCTGACCATAGATCCATCATTGTCAGTAGTTAAATGACGGTGAAACATGTTTTCCTAAGGGAACTCCTGGAGAGCATACTTTTGAGTATGTGGGGGTTATGGACGTGAATATCCTTACATCCTAATGTAGGAATTGATGTGAGATGTACCTTAATCTCTCATTCCTTCATTATATGTATCAGGATGGATGTATCACGAATCTCCCGATGATTGGGTTAGATGCCATACACATCTCCCAATAATGTTAATGTCAGATCGGTGGAGATAAACACAAAATCTCATGATCGCGAAGAGAGTGCAACATGCCACTGTAACTCTGATAGCAAAGTTGCCAGTATACTCTGGAAAGCTATATTTAGCAGAGACACAAGATGTCATGCATGTGATCTCGCACTGATTGAGATGTGGGAGGTCATGGGAATCCGACTCTTCCATCGACGTTGTATGGTACCGATTTCGACTTCGCAGTGGTCGGTTGGAGCATGAGTGGTATATCTCATCTCCTCAGGGCATAAGTGTGTTTGTAAAATGAAATCAGCCGTATAGCATGTTTGCTTAAGGATTGAATACGGAAATTTATTGGCTGATGTTATATTTCTGTTATATATCTGTAGTTCATTGATGTTTTTCATATCTATTGTATTCATTACAAGTAGATGGATGAACTATGAGTCTACCATGAGTAGATGCAACATTATCCTTGAAAAAGGAGATTACTTCACTTTGTTCATGCAAGTGATTTACCTACTATTAAGTATATATATAAATCCTTCTTCTTAGTTTATTTTAATAAACTGCTATAACAATGTTTTGGCGGAGAGTTATATCTCCCGCTGGGACAATTTACAATTGTCTCACCCCCGTGACATACAACTTTTTAGGTGGATGCAGACAAAGAAGCAGAATCTCATTACAGGGAATAGACAGCAACTGTGACAGCAAGGACAACAGTAATATATTAGGTGGAGATACTGCCTGTCAAGTTATGTAGTTAGAAAGTCCTATGTGTCATCTCTGTACTCTCAGGTCCTCAAAGTTTTTGGTCAGTGTTTTATGAATCAATCTGAGGTTTTGGCTTGATGCCTCAAGATTTGTATACTGTATGTATATGATGTTCATAAGACAATTGATGATGTAATCTCTGAAAAGAGATGGTATAGGTTATGTACGTTTGAACCAAAATGTAAATGTTATGCAACGGTTCTTGTTGGAAAAGATTTCCTATGTGAGGATCTCTTTGCAAAAAGTTTTAATTTTCAGTGATTTTCAGTAATCCGCTGCAAATAATTCACTTCTGCATTAGTTAATCCTATTTTCGCGAGACGGTCGCTACAGTTATCTTGGAGACCCATTTCATCGTTGGGTTAGTCCCCTTCTTTCTATATAGACAATAAGTAGAGTAATGGTCATCACTCTTGCAATGCACAAAAAACACATGGTTCTTAGAGCCAAAGGACTCTCCATGGAAGATAAGAGGCCCCTTGCTCTTTTTCTTACCCTTTCCCTTGCTCTTGATCTTTGGAGCTCCCTCTACATACCCCAGACCACTAGTGCCACTATGTTTGGTAGAGTGATATAAAACTCCATTGAGGGATTTCTTCCCTTTGAGGAATTTCTACAAGGAATCTCTTAGTTTGTGATTATCATCACTAAGAGTAATTTCAGTATAAGATAAGATAGCAAGATCATCTTGTGCATGAAGTAAGTTAGCCTTCAAACAGAGTGTTTTAGTAAAATAAGAATATTTTTCTAAAGCACGACTAGAAACTTCATGACTAGGAAATATAGGTCTAGAAGAGAGATCATTAACTTGAGCAAGAAAACTAACATTTTATGTTCTAAGCAAAACAAGCTCATCAAGAGAAGCTCTATTTCCACATGCAATAGCATCTCAAGCAAGCTTAAGATCATCACTTTTAGTTTTAATTAAAACAAGATTATCCATTAGGGCTTGGTTTTATTACTTAAGACTATTGATGTTCTTAAGGTAGATCCCATTCTCTACTTCAACTCCATTGTATTAGAGCTCAAGATCAAGAAATTCCCTTGCAAGGAATCAATGCTATCAAGATGCACGTTCTCATTTTGACCAAGAATATTTATTTTAGCATACAAATCATCTATGATCTTACCCAATCTTTTCTTTTTAGATTTGCATTCAACATAAGAAGAGATGGTAGCATTAAGCATATCAATAAGAGTTTCCTTAGATAACTCATGTAAGGTTACCTCACCTCACTAATGTCTTCACTTGTGGAGGCCATGAGTGTAAGATGGTATTCTCCTTCATCGAATCTTGAGCCACTTGAAGAGGATTCCTCCCAAGCCGCATGAGATGCATCCTTGCTCCTTTTGTCCTTCTTGTCTTTCCTCTTGAACTTGCCTTTATTCTTGTAATCATCCTACTTCTTGTGGTTGCTTTTGTGATAGGATTTCTTTGCCTTGGGGAATTCATTATTGTAGTTCCCCTTTGTACACATTCATAGAATCTAGTAGTAAAGGATGAGGACGACTTTCCCTTAAAGTGTCTGTCCTTGATGTAGTTTGCTTCATGATCACTAGGGCGATCATCTTCACTTGAGGAGGGTGGAGAGGACTGACAAACAAGTTGTTGTTAGAGAATCATTTCCTCCACTTGAGCTTTGAAGGCATTTTCTTTGATTTTCTTTGATTCCTTCTCCTCTTGCTTGGCATCTTCTTCTTGCTTGTCTAGACTTGGCTCATGAGCTTTAAGGTTTCCAATGAGCTCCTCGCTATCTAAGTCACCAAGACTTCTAACTTCTTCAATGGAAGTCATCTTGGGTTCCCATCTCTTAGGAAGAGACCTTAGGATCTTTGAGTTGATGGTTCCTCTATCCAAGGTGTGGCCCAAAGAAGAAAGCCCAATGATGATGGTCTTGAGCCTTGTATACATATAAGTAACTCTTTCCTTCTTTCCCATCTTGAAGTTCTCAAGCAGTCCATTGAGCATGTAGATCTTTGACTCTTTGACTTGTTGTGTGTGATGCATGGGTTTTGAGTCACTTTTATAGTCTTATTTTATATCTGTTTTATGCATGTATTTGCCATTTTCTTGATTATATTTGCATAATTCACTAAAGTTGGCCTTTAAACTCTATTTGCATCAAATTATACTTATTTTATCATATTTATATGATTTTATATAATCCCCGGACTTATACACACGTTTCGACACTTTTTCAGGCACTTTTGCATTGTCCATAGTCGATACTATCGACCCTGGTGTCGATAGTATCGACATTTCATCAGAAAGCAACCCCAAAATGTGATTTTGGAAGGAAATACCTGTATCATGTTTGATACCATCGACCTGGGTGTCGATACCATCGACAGCGTCGGGATCTGGCGATTTTCTGCACTAAAACGAAGCGTTTTAATCCGACGGTTGAGCTTTTTCGGTGCCGTAAAGTGGTCCTATGACCTAAGAAGAGCACGGACGGCCCTAGGGGGGATCTCATATTGTGTTGGACAACATCCAAGAAGGAGAGAGAGAGAGGAGACGAGATACGAAGGCCGGCAACTGAGCGATCCGGGCACCTCCGACGGGCGATTTTGCTGCCGGAAGACTGCAAAACACACGTTTCGCGAGGAGGATCTCCAGGAACACCTTTGTACCAGGGGTTACATGAGTTTGCTCCATGTTTCACATGTTTTTCTTCTCTACTCATATGTATTTTCCATTGTCAACCATGCGGGGCTAATCCCCTTTGTCTTTAGGATCGGGAGTAGCCCGGGTAATCGCTGTATGATACTTTTTACATAGTTTATCATAATTTGTCTCTCAATTTCGTGGTATGATTTCATTTTCTCCATTCTATCATTATGATTGATTACCTTAATGATAATATAATGCATTTAATTACTTTGAAAGAAGAATTAACGGTTGAAAAGAGACGAATATCACATTAACTAATTAATTCCTTGAACAAGGCGATGTACGGTTAATGGTGGAAACCCAGAGTTTGTTTCTCATGCACCTAATTTAGGGTATATGTTACTACTACCATGGAACTGACCTAGATTTAGGTAGTGAATTGTATCGCAAAAGTGAGCAATTCTGACTATAGGCCACTATCCAGAATAGGAGACGAATTAGGATAATTGTGTAGAAATTAGTACAGCAAGAACCTGCGGTGAAACCACAATCGTAAAGATTCCCATTTAAATTGATTAAATTAAACATTTAATCGATTGCTTTGTTCTCTTTTATTTTATTTTCTTTTTCAATCAACTCTCAAACTCTTTTAATCAGTTTAGCTGATCGCAACCAGTTAGTAGTAGTCTACTAAAATTCACGTTTCCCTGAGTTCGACTCGGGCCTCACAAGGCCTATATTACATTGATACGTATACTTGCGTTTGCACACACGATTTACGCGTGTCAAGTTTTTGACGCCATTGCCGGGGAAACGGTGAATTTTAGTACTATGAGTGCTGTGAGCGGCCACACTAGGCCACTTTTAATTCCTATATTTTTTCTTTTAATCTTTTGAACTGAATTGCAAATCTTATTCATTGTTTTAATTATTAGTACCGGTTCATACACTACCATTTGAAATTTCAGGTACTAGTAAAGTAATAATGGGTGATGGAGCAGCAAATGAGGAACAGACGATCTGGGAGAAGATCAAGGCTTCTTCCTCCTCTGCATCTAAGGGGCCAATCAAGAGGCAGCCCATCAACATTCCTAACTACAAAATTGATCTAGGGATAATTACTTTAGTCAAATCTAATGCATTCCATGGGCTGAAGAATGAAGATCCGATGACCCACATCAGCACGTTCATGGAAAATTGTGATATGATAAAGATTGATAGGTTCCCGTAAGAGACACTTTACTTGAAGTTATTTCCCAGTTCTCTGGCGGGAAATGCACGAGAATGGCTACATAATCTTGATGATGAGTATGTGGAATCGTGGGATCACATGGTTGAGGTATTTTTCGAGAGGTTTTTTCCGCCTGAGAAGACAAATTATCTTGTGCGAAAGATCCACAACTTCATCCAGAAGGCCGGTGAGACCTATTCTGAGACATGGGAGCGCTTCCAGATCATGTTGAGAAAGTCCCCACATCACGAGCTAGATAAGGAAAAATAGGTTAAAATTTTCTATTTTGCTCTCAATGAGCATGACAGAAGCAATCTGGATTCAACAGGCTCGGGGTTCTTCTTGAACAACAAAGGTACGAGGTGTTGGGAAATTTTGAAGAATATGGCAAAGAAGCAGTCTTGGGGTGAAAGAGATGCACCAAAGCAGGTTGGTGTGACACATGAAGCAAAGGCCATCAAAGCGCTTAATGACAAGATGTATCTTATAGCCAAGAAGCTCCTAGAGAAAGAGGACAATGGGTCTGATGATGAAGCACATGCAAAGTATATGCATCAACAGGGATATAGAAATAACAATTATGATTGGAGGAAGGAACAAAATTTCCAGAAGCTGCAGCCTAGACTAGAGGAAAAGAACAATGAATTGCTTAGCCAGATGGTGAAACAAAATCAAGAACTGATGAGTACGTTCGGCAAAAAGTTACAGTCCCAGGGCGAGATTTTGAATCAATTTGGGCAGATGTTGCAAAGTCATGGAGCGCAGATAAGGGCACTAGAGATGACTGTGACCCAAATTTCCAATGAAGTGGCGGCCATGAAGCATACAAATCAACAAAGATAGGCTGGTAATGCAGAGTCTTCTCAAGTACATCATCAAGTGAAATATATGTCCGTGATTAAGGAGACAGAGCCACCGGTGGAGGAGGTCCATGAAAAGGGTAAAATGCATTTTGAAATGGAGGCTAAGCCCAGGGTGCCATACCCCCATAGATTATATGGACTACCAGGCGGATATTTCCTATTCAGAAAATCCCACCAAGTTTCCACTACTATCGTGCCCACATCTCAGATTTGTGAAAAGACTCCTATGTCAGAAGAGCAGGTGAAAGCTTTACTTCATAGTGGAGCAACCACTATCAATAAGGATAAGCAGCCACAAGTCATGCCATCCATGGATGATGTGTCAAATACTATCCTAGAAGGTGGTGTTGAAGCAAGCTTAGGGGAGGATACCCCTAAAGTTCCATATGTGCCACCACACAAGCGAGCGAAGGACCCAAACGTGCCTTTCCCGGATAGTCTGAGGCCGAAGAAAGAGCATAGGCACTACAAGAAGTTCTTGGAGATGTTTTGGAAGATCCACATTAACATTCCACTAGTGGAGGCGATAGAGAAAATTCCTTCATATGGAAGATTCATGAAAGACATCATCAACAAGAAACGACGGATCAAAGATACAGATGTTGTGTGTGTTGATGAAAAAAGTGAGTTCTATAATCCAAGGACAGCTACCAAGGAAGAGGAAAGATCTAGGATGTTTCTACATCCCATGTTCCTTAGGTTGCCAACATTTTCCACAAGCACAGTGTGACTCAAGGGCAAGCATTAATCTTATGCCACTTGCCACTTTTCAAAAACTGGGATTGAAGAAGCCAACACAAACTTCTATGACAATTGAGTTGGCGGATGGATCCATTGTGAAGCCACAAGGTATATGCGAGGATGTGCTAGTCAAGGTCGAAAACTTCATCTTCCCTGTTGACTTTGTGGTCATGGACATGCATGAGTTGGAAGGAGGTGAGATGCTATTGGGAAGGCCATTCCAAGCTACGGCTGATGTAATCGCTGCCATTGGGCGAGGTTACTTGACACTTGGGATTGGTGATGATAGAGTTAAATTTAAATTGCCAAATGAATCATTAGAGACATCCCTTGACAACCCAGGTTAAAGGTATCCTTATGTCAAGCCTAGGACATTAAACAAGGGTGCTTGTTGGGAGGAAACCCAACTTTAGGTTCATTTTATGTTGGGTTATGTTCTTTTATGTTTATGTACTTAGTTTTTGCTTATGTTTTGCTAATTTTTGTGAAAATGGTACCCTAACTCATGTTTTGAAGTGTGCAGAATGTTAAGGTCGATACTATCGACACCCATGTTGATAGTATCGAGTTTGGATCAATAAATGCTGAAGAAAAGTCGATACCATCGACCTTAGTGTCGATAGTATCGAGATTCCTAAAGATTTTTAGAAAAATTGGTGACAATAAAGTCGATACCATCGACCCTAGGGTCGATAGTATCGACACTTTTGAGTTCCCAGGCTTTTAGATGCATCGATTTAGAAAAATTGTTGAGTCTGGGTTGATACCATCGACCTTGGTGTCGATGGTATCGACACCTACAGGACAACAACATAAAATAGGCCGTAAAAGGTATCGAAATGAGATTTTTTCAAACCGTTTTTTGCAGAGGAAAGATGGATGAAGCAAGTCACATCTTAGAACCACTAAGACAAAAAAGTGGGACACAAAAAGGAGGGAGATAGCAAGCATCACTTGGTCAACTTGAGCATCTAACCATCCTTCTTCACCACACTTCAAAGCGAATGGTACCGCTGTTCCACCTCTTAAGTGAGAATGTTGACTATGAGGCCATAGTCATATTCAAGCTTGGGGGTGTGTTGGAACAACCCACTATCTTAGTTTTTACTTACTTATTCATGTTGCTTTTATTTTTGAAATATTAGTTGTTTTTATTTCTAGGTTTACCACTTTTGTAGGATCCACATCTATCTAGTGTAATCTGTGGAGCAATAAATGCATGGTTTCAATTTCAAGTTTTACTCTTGGGTTGTGTGCACATAAAAAATGAGCACATTGAGAACTTTTTGAGCTTATTCTTGTTAGTAATTGAGTTGCATAACTGAGGAAGTGCTTGGGTGAGTCAGCTTCAGGACACAGGGACATGCATGACCATCTTTATTGTCCAAGGAAAAGTGATTGACAAGGATGTTTGAGCCCAAACTGAACAAATGCTAACGTGACCTTAGACTAAAGTTTAAGAGAGAAATCCTTCAGTTACCCTATATACAGGTCTTTAGAGAGGGACATATGATATTTTCGGAAAGTTTTGTCAATTAGTCTTGTGATCTGATCCACTATAATTTCATTCACACTCCACCATAAGAAATGGGAGCACATTACTGTCTTTCACTTTTTGATTGCATCTCATGTAGATAGGTCTTGCATTATATCTATTTTCACATATTTTTTTGCATACATTATCCTTAGGTGCGTGTCATTTAATTGCATAACTATCATTTTATAGCTGCATTCATAATTGTTTGAGCATATACTACATCATGCATCTTATGTCTTCTGAAACATTAAAGGTGGTGAGCGTGATCCATACCCTCCAAATAGAATGCTTCAAATGTATAAGTTATGTAACAAGAAGTGAGCCCGACAAATAATTCATTGTCATGTATGGAAATAAGGGCTTAAAAAAATTGAAAAAAAGAGAAGAAAAAAAAAGAATTGAGAAGTAAGTAGGAATGAGAGGGAGCAAGGAACCTGTTCTCACTTACATACTAAGAAGAATAAGCACATGGTGTAGTTTTTTTTAGATATTCCATCTCACCTTGAGACAGAATGATAGTGCATGCATCATTCCACAAAAAATGTAGCATTAGGAATTTTTCACTTGCATTTTGCATCATGAGAGGTCATTAATTTTTGTATTGCATGATTGACTGTTATGTGCTTCCATCTCTTCCACAACCACCTATCCCATCCACCCGTTGCTCTAATCGGTAGGCCACCCATGATATTCTATTCATTCATTAATATTAGGAGATCTGCTTCCATTTAGATGGTCGTTAGGAAAGGAGAAACGTAGATAGGAGATCACAAGATGCATCAAGTATGGACCAAATAAGTTTATCATATTAAATGATTTAATTGATAGTGTTTCACTGATTGGGGGACAAACATCTTTTATGTAGGTCTTCGGTCGCCTGGATGGAAGTTCAGTTGTCAATGAGGGCCGGTTTGTGGAAAGAAAGTGGGGATGATGTAGATTCATTTCATGTATTTATGTCATGTTGCTGACTTATCTCAACCAGATCCAAAGTTTTGTTGCTCGAGGATGAGCAAGGTTTAAGCTTAGGGGAGTTTGATGCATGAGTTTTGAGTCACTTTTATGTCATATTTTATATCTGTTTTATGCATGTATTTGTCATTTTCTTGATTATATTTGCATAATTCAATAAAGTTGTCCTTTAAACTCTATTTGCATAAAATTATACTTCTTTATCATATTTATATGATTTTATATAATCCCTGAACTTATACACATGTTGCGACACATTTTCAGGCACTTTTGCATTGTCCAGAGTCGATACTATCGAACCTGGTGTCGATAGTATCGACATTTCATCAGAAAGCAACCCCAAAATGCAATTTTGGAAGGAAATGCTTGTATCATGGTTGATACCATCGACCTGGGTGTCGATACTATTGACAGCGTCGGGATCTGGCAATTTTCTGCACTAAAACGGAGCGTTTTAATCTGACGGTTGAGCTTTTTCGGTGCCGTAAAGTGGTCCTATGACCTAAGAAGAGCACGTCCGGCCCTAGGGGGGATCTCATATTGTGTTTCACAACATCCAAGAAGGAGAGAGAGAGATAGAGGAGACGAGAGACGAAGGCCGTCAACCGAGCGATCTGGGCACCTCTGACGGGCAATTTTGCTGCCGGAAGACTGCAAAACGCACATTTCTTGAGGAGGATCTCCAAGAACACCTTTGTATCAGGGGTTACACGAGTTTTCTCCATGTTTCCCATGTTTTTCTTCTCTACTCCTATGTATTTTCCATTGTCAACCATGCGGGGCTAATCCCCTTTGTCTTTAGGACCAGGAGTAGCCCGGGTAATCGCTGTATGATACTTTTTACATAGTTTATCATAATTTGTCTCTCAATTTCATGGTATGATTTCATTTTCTCCATTCTATAATTATGATTGATTACCTTAATGATAATCTAATGCCTTTAATTACTTTGAAAGAAGAATTAACGGTTGAAAAGAGACGAATATCACATTAACTAATAAATTCCTTGAACAAGGCGATGTACGGTTAATGGTGGAAACCCAGAGTTTGTTTCTCATGCACCTAATTTAGGGTATAGGTTACTACTACCATGGAACCGACCTAGATTTAGGTAGTGAATTGTATCACGAAAGCAAGCAATTCTGACTACATGCCACTATCCGGAATAGGAGACGAATTAGGATAATTGTGTAGAAATTAGTACAATGAGAACCTGCGGTGAAACCACAATCCTAAAGATTCCAATTTAAATTGATTAAACTAAATATTTAATCGATTGCTTTGTTCTCTTTTATTTTATTTTCTTTTTCAATCAACTCTCAAACTCTTTTAATCGGTTTAGCTGATCGCAACCAGTTAGTAGTAGTCTACTAAAATTCACATTTCCTTGAGTTTGACTCAGGCCTCACAAGGCCTATATTACATTGATACGTATACTTGCGTTTGCACGCACAGTTTACGCATGTCTGTGTGCCTTCATAGGTATTACCCAACTTGTTCCAAATCTCATGAGCCGTGTCCCAAGATCAGATCTGGTTGAACTCCGAGGGAGCGAGGGCAACATAGATGATGCTTATCACTTTGGCATTAAGTTGCGCCTTCTTGAGTGTAGCTTCATACCAAGTAGCTACATATCCTCTGACTTCTTGTATGGAAGAATCATCACCTTCCACATGTTGTAGTTCATCCCTTAAAGGTAGAACTACATCTGTTGTTTCCCATAGAGGAAATTTTTGCAGTCGAAGACTAGGGGCCTCATGGAGAAGTCTCCCTCTAGGTTGAGGGACCCAAGTAAGTTGTCGCCCATCTTCTCATCTCGTGGGAGATGTGTTGGAGAAGATCGTGGCTCTAATACCACTTGTTGGATCAAGGGGATCTTGAGAGGGGGTGAATAGAGATAAAAACACTTGCACACAAATTGTTAGACCTTCAAGTTACTTCAACTAAGCACAATTGCAAATAGTGAATTTGATGGAAATCTAAACATGCATAGCAAGGATGAGAGAGATCGAAGCGAACACTTGAACAAGATGTTGTAGAGTGGTTAAACTATACAAACTAGGAGAGAGTCATTCCACTACCCAGAGAGGTCAAGCACTAGGTTTTTGCAACCTATGCATACTTATATTCCATTATAAGACATACAATTGACCTTCATTTTTAGAGACAAGGATACCCAACTTTCCTTTGAGGTCAAGGGAGCCAATGAACTTACAACTAAGGTCTTATCTATCCAAGATATAGTCTTATACCTCACCAAAGTCTTACCCACTCTTTCAAGTAGCTGGATGCCTTCACCAAGGAGATCCCATTCTTGCACTGAGTCTTTTTCCTTGAAGGATTTACCCACTCAGCTCTTTGGAACTTTTTCCTTGTCCCCTCCTTCACTCGGAGAAGCTTTATGCACCTTCTTGTATGGCATGAAGAAGCTTGCATCTTCTCCTTCACTTGGAGAAGCTTTCACCAACTTGATATTAAATAAAGGGGTTGGGAAAAGAGAAGCTTTGAAAGCTTTACAAGCATACAATGAAGTAGCTCTCTCACAGAGAACCTATCTCACTCATAATGATGAATTGAAGTGTAATAAAAAGAGAGAAAGGGGCTCAAGTGGAATGGATGCACTCAAACTATAGCAAGGAGCTTGCATAGCATGAAGGAGCAACCTTGTAATGAACTCCAAGAGTTCCTATTTATAGTTGGACGTGTCCACTAGAGGGTAGGAACACCTAGGAATATTTTCTAGCCATTTGGGCTGTTGCAACAGATATAATTTCAATTTTTGCAATACTCCAACAATTCGAATCACTTTTTCTACATTTTTCATACAGTGCATTTAGTCAAGTTTCAATAAAGATAAATTGACTGATCGTACTATGTGACAAAAACAATTTAAATCATCAGTTTAGTTTGTCTTGGGGGAAACTCGACTGATCCAGTTAAATAAATTTTGGGATGTGTAGGATCGGTCGAGTTCTATGAGTGTGCACTCAACCGATCAAGGTCATTCTCAAAATCCATTAAGGATCGATTGAGTTTGTAACTCGACCAATGAACAACCTACAATGAATTTTGAAAAATGAATTTTAAGTGATCAGACGTTCGAATTATGGGTTCCTGATTTTTGTCATCTTAGTTACAAGTCAAATCATGAATACAAATGATTACAAAATTCATATAAGGTGATTTGAAGTGTTTTCCTCAAAAGTTCATTTGCATCACTTTTGACTAGACCTAGAACAAGCTAGGACTTGATAGATTTGATCCTTTTCATGTACCTAATTCCTGAAATCAATTTCAAACAAACATATGAGATAAATATAATGGAATGGGTAAGTCATTATCAAAATATGGACACTGTGTAACACTTAGGTCAACATTAAGGATTATAACATGCATCTTAGGGTTTTAGATATCCCCCGATCCACTAAGGTTTCTATATCCTACTATTTACCGAAACCCAAGTCCTTTGTGGATGAATGGGTTTACCCATACACATCTTTCTAGGGTTTACTCTTACCCGAGGGACATAAACAATATGCCACAATTTTCACATCTAATTCCTTTATTATCATTATGTGTACTTTAATTGGCGAAGGACACATTAGTCCTATTTTTCTCAAAACCTTAACTTGAGACGAAGAGGGAGGTGCATTTTTAGGATTTATTAAGCAAGGAGATGAGAAAGGACAAAACTAGAGATGCAAAACCTAGAGAAAAAATTATTTTAGGTAAACCCTAAGTTCTGGCCAGGCAGATATAAAATTAGCTGAGGGAGTCCCCGTATACCAACTTAATGGCACAGAAAAAATATATTGCCAACCCCCAAAGACATGATCATTTCTTGACACCATTACCATTCAGTTATGTGCTAACAATTTTTTTTATATATCTACAAATTATTTAAAATTATTAACTATTAGATAAATCCGGGCTTTGATACCAAATGAAATGACCCCACTTTTGCGTATCCCCCAATTAAGAAAGGACCTTAAAGTTGAGTATCATTACCTAATTTTTCTAAGATCAATTTTAATAAATAATAAATAACAGTAAATAATTTCCATTTATTGGAACAAATAATGCTTACAAGATTTTACAATGAGCTCCTCTAAGGAGTTACATAAATATTTCAACATAAGAACTAACATATATTGAGAAGAAGTATTACATCTCTCTAGTCCCCGTTGACATTAATTTTGAACATTTTAGTGTAATTATCTGAATCTTTAAGATTTCTTGATTCTTCATGTCTTCAAGTAATATATGCAGGTTATTCTAAAATGTTGACAAACAAAATGGATCAGTATATTGCTATACTATGTAAGTGGTGTGCATACAAAAGTGTTTCATATAAGATAACAACATATATTCTCAACCGTCAAATAGATGTACACATAAACTAGAATTTCCATAAAGAGAATCTAATGTTTTTTCAAACCACCTTGTGCGCAATCACCTTTCCCTATCCATCATTGGATTTAGGTAAACTACTCTTTTGTAGGTCTAACTGTTGTACCTAGCCCAAAAATTCCAATTGATCCAACAATCATGGGAATAATGAAAAAGCAATGAGAAACAAAATCATAAACCAATAAAGCTCAGAGTCACCACCTAGTTTTATACGTAAAATAAGGAAAAAGTGGAGACATGCATCGGAATTGGTGGGAAAACAAATAAAAACCCAATTTTGACTCCACCCAAAGGCAGATAAGTAAGGTATGCACAATTTACAAACTGGATTCCTTGATCCCATTATGAGTAGGGAAGGATTAACACACCCGTCTCACCTGATAATGGTATTGCAACCTTTGAAGTCATCTTGAATAAAAATAGTGGTGATCGAGGTTGTTTTTAGTGAAAACAATAGTAGAAACAATAAAAAACACAATTTTTATGTTGGCATACCTTTGGGGCTGGAGTTAAGCATGGTATTCTCATAATAACCCTAAAGGTTGTGCTCCCAATTTCCTCAGGACCTACCATGATGGAGATCCATCATTGGTTGTTAGGACCGTTGTATAGGAATAGAGGGAGAGAGGCAAGAGAGATAGATTTAGAAGAGCAAGATCAGATCATTGAGAAAGTGTGTGCAAATTTCAACAATTATGAACAAATCAAAGAGAACAAGAATCACTGGTATGGATAGGACAAGAAAAGTAGCAATTATTGTTGTGTAGCCTAACAGAGTTAGCATAACAGTTGTTGTTAGAGAAAGGATCCTCTGATCATATACAGAAAATAAAATTTGAGGTAGTTGTTTCTCTAGATTTAGGAGAGACTAGAAGGGTCTGGAATACGTTGGGTATGGGGGTCTATTTGAAGGTAGATTTTAGGGTTTGGGGTTTCCAAGTGGAAGATTCTGGAGAGGTAGAAGTTCAAATTGATGCATACAAGGTGTGGCCCCTGGATCGAGGCAATCCTCCATGTGAGTTTGGTTGATTACTGTGACCGTTCCAGTGGCTTAGGCATGATAAAGTTGATTTTCCCAATTTATGGATATTTCAAGAATGTTCAGGAGAAAATTGTGGAAAACCTACATAGAAAGATAAGTTAGAGTTATCTCTCAAAATTTTCCAAAAAAGAAGTTGAAGAAAGGAAATATTTATTTTTAGATAATTCAACTGGTCAATTTGTGAAGAATAGCCTATTAAGGCATAATTGAAGGACAATTACACATAGAAAGATTAGCCAGAGTTATCTCTTAGATGTTCCAAGAAATATAATTGTAAAGGGAATATTTTTTGGGTTTTAGGGGAGACAGAGAAGAAAGCGGAAACTAAAACATTTTCTTCTTCCAAACCCAGTCTAAAGGAATCACGTCAACGTCTATACAATAGGAAGGATGGTTTGTGGAGACATACCTTGTCCCGAGGCTTGCTCGACGACGTTACCTCGCAGCTTGCATGGTCTTCACCTCCGGTCTTGGACGGTGTATGTGCAGCTCCTGGTCTCACTGGGACTATCAGGATTGACAGCTGTCCTCCGAGCGGCAAAAGTCTCCCGCCTCTGAAGTAGTCCACACAGACCACCTGGAACTCTGATCTCCTTGTCCCACAAGGAATCGGAAGGAGTCACACCCTCCTATTGGCGTACTAGTCACCAACACACTCTCCTGCAACCAGTCACTTTTCTACAGTTGTCTTTCCCTTGCTATGCCTCCCTTATCGGGTAGCACTTGCTCGGGCTCTATCGGTTACCACAACCAGAGAGAATGACAACTTTGCAGAGTAACTGGTGTTCTGAGTTGTTCCTGAGAAGCCCCCACTACCTCTATATATATAGGAGGGTCATGGGATAGGGTCCTCTACCCCGGGTAATACAGGATTAAACAGGAGTAGAAGGGTTCGAGATTTCCCACAAAACAACCAATTTGCATCAGCTGAACTGATCGGTTCACACCCTGAAATGATAGTTTCGGGCCCTGAGCTAATCGTTTGGGAGTTGAGCCGATCGTCTGGTGCTCTGATCTGATCGGTTCATGCCTGAGCTAATCGATTCGTGGTCCTGATCCAACTCAAATTGACTTTCATATTTGTTTCCAATTAATCAAATATTAATCCTTGTCCAAATCAAATTTGTACAAGTGAAACAAATTGTATTTGCAAAATAGTCTTCTGACTTTCTAAACGATCTCAGTTGGTCACATGAATTGACCGGTTCAACAATTGAGCCGATCGTCTCATTGATACATGAGCCAATTATCTCATTGATACATGAGCCAATTGTCTCATCAGTTCTCATGGTATTCCAGTAACCCTTACTAAAACTAGACAAACTTCCACTCATCATGTCCCACATATGAGTTATCCGGATGATCATATCATATTGTCATGTCCTACGCACAAGATGATAAATGTGTTTTGTTCTTGCCATGTCCATACATGCAAGATGATGGGATGATTACATACATGATAGATCCTTAACTATTCTTAGTGTTCCTATTCTTCATAAGAATTAGACAGTTGGCCTTGGGATACTTACTCCATGTAACATGGATAAGTTTTCTCCCACTGAATCTGTGTATACTGAACCTTTCAGTATAGATTGCTAATGTATGCTCTCTCTTTTTAGGTCAAGAGGTTTTTCGAGAACTTTCTCTATAGATCTCTATTCCTATCATATAGGAAACATCTCTATCTTCCCTAAAGATAATTTCCACTTTGGATTTCCATTCTAGAACATTTCCATTTCACATCAACATGTGGAATGTAAATACGCTCCCACTAAGTCATAGATTTCTCTTTATCTTTGACATATCAGTCAAACCCTTTGACTATATCATCAAGGTGAAGATCCAGCTCTGAGTTGCTTGTACTCAATCAATCACATTGATTAGTCCAATGTAACGTATAGACTTCATTTGCATTAATGGATTCATAAACCTTATAGGTTGTGTCACATACACATCCTTGTTTTATTCCTCATAGGAATGTGGTTTTAGTATCCGTATGCTGAATCACTTAGTCATTTAGTTGCAATTAACAAGCATCATCCTTCTCAAATGTCATCCATGTGTCTTAACACTTAAGACTCATTCACACTTATGGATTTCATCCCAATGGGTTCTACCATCAAGGTCATACCTTATGGTTCACATGGAAGTCATTTAGGATGTAATGGTCATAAACCATAACTCAAAATCTGGTTCCTCATATTCATCTAGATAGTTGACTCATCACATTACCAACTCATCACATAAATAATCAAGGTGTATCTGTCAAGGATATAAGAACTCACAACTCTTTTGTGATTCTTAATGTCCTTTATTAGTGTAGGGTATTCTTTATTTAATAAGAACTTAGCTATTTGATAATCATCCTCTAACTCCTTAGAGTATGACTCCTTTAGATTTAGACATCGCCATGCATTAATCATGAGCTTACTATGATACACTATCATAATCACTCATAAGGATCTCAAACATTTGGTTCAAGTATTTCATTCATTGATCTCATCAAGAATTAACACTTTACCAAATTCACACTTCATCTATGATATTCTTGAACATTTCAAGATATTCATATTGGTATTTCTCTAAACACCTTTTGAAGTATCAACATTAATTCCAATAGGTATGTAAATACATCACATGTATTATACCTAATAGGATAATCAAATTTCCACTACCACTAGTGAAGATTGATTAATCATGTCTAAGAGATTCATATCTCTTACTGGTTCTCTAACCAAAAGAATCTAGATTTATCCATCATATTGAAACTAGAAATGAATTTCTCATGATTTATGCTAATTTGATTGTTTGAGTTATCAATAACTTTTAGGTATGATTTTATCTTATGCATACCAAGTATCACAAGATAAACAAGGCATTGCCATAAAGATCATATCTTTTGAAATTAAAACATCAACTTTATTAATTGCTATCATTGCCATACAATATGCAAAAATTAAAGTGTTTCTATTCATTTGGCAAATATGAAATAGCAGTTCATAACTCTATTACATGCCTTTAAGGCTGAAAATAAACTAAAGTACTCCTATCTATGGTGGCAACACTTGCCCCATTTATTGAGTGCTTTACATTTTATATCTTGGTATCATATACCTAAAAAATGTTACACGTTTATTTTATGAAACCTTCAGGTGGAGACGTATGTCCCCTCCTTCTTCTTTAGTCCTTCCAGATAGAGCAGACAATTCCTTTTCCAATGTCCTGGCTTCTGACAATGGTGGCAATTTCCTCTCTTGGTCACGCCTCCCTTGGCCTTGAGAGTTGAAGACGACTTGGGCTGCTGGCTAGCATCATAACCTTTCTTAGCCTTGCCCTTTCCCTTGCACTTGGACTTGCCTTTCTTGTCGTTGATCACCATCATAGACTTAGGCTTGTCCTTCTTCATCTGTGCCTTGTCTATCCTCAACATGCCCAACAACTCTGTCAACGGCTTGTCAAAGGTGTTCATGTTGTAGTTCATCACAAACCTACTGTAAGATTATGACAATGATTGTAGTATCATGTTAGTAGCCAACTCTTGGCTCAGGGGAAATCCCAGTCTCGTCAGGTTCTCCACATACCCAATCATCTTGAGCGTGTGAGGACCAACTGGATCTCCTTCTATCATGACACACTTGAACAACACCCTGGAGACATCATATCTCTCTTGCCGTGCTTGATCTTCATACATGTTCTTGAGATGCTAAATCATCTCAATGACACCCATGTTCTCATGTTGTCTCTACAACTCGTGGTTCATGGAGCACAACATCAAGCACTTTGCATCAATGGCATCATCAAAATGCTTCTTATAAGCATCCCTTTCTGCCTTTGGTGCGGTAGGAGCAGGTTCCTCTGGAATTGGAGTATTCAGGACATAGAGCTTTCTCTCTTGAGTGAGAACAATTCTCAATGTCCTAAACCAGTCATGGAGGTTAGTCCCATTCAGCTAGTCCTTTTCAAGGAACGATCACAACGAAACGTGATTGTTGTTTGTTGTCATTTGAACTAAAAAAGGAAATATATGCAATTTATTCCAAAACTCAATTTTGACTTATTTGATTGATTTGAAAAATTAACGATATAATTAGGACTTTAATTAATTATCGCTCCCACTATTTTTGTTCAAATTGATAGCCCTCACCATCAATTTGGAAGATTTCAGTGTACAATCTTCTAGTGGGTCACGATCCATATTTCATCAAGTCATGAGTCAGCTTTGGCTGATCGCCCACAATCTTGACTATTTAGGTAGGCCATCATGCCAATTGCATCATATGGAACTCTTAATGAATGAACATGCACAACACCTTTCCATGAACATTCTGTGCCTCTGTGATTAGACGCTCTAAGAATCACCAATTAAGTCTAACCCAAAAGTCGACACGGTAAACATGCACCCTGCTTTGGTAGAACCTACATGTTTACCCTTCACAATTCCATGAGATAGATGGCGCACCACGCTTTGGCATAACCTACGCTTGGTCGATCAAGTTTTTCATGTGTGCCGCTAATGGAAGGTGTAAAAGACTTAATATTTAGATGAGGGATTTGGTTTTTATAGGTACATATACATATCCAATCACCACAATACATAGTACATATCATATACATGCTATATCCCACAGAAAACATGTGAAATGATAAAAGCGATGATTATGGCCATCCTAATGTGATTCCTCGAGCCAAGAGGAATCATGGTCATATAGGTCTACATCACATGCAACATGTCCATGATGGAGTGCTATAGCCGTCCGAGTTGATTAACTCATCACATGAATGACCTGCTCACTCTGGTCAGTCGTCTGGGTGCCACCAGCCGATCGGTTGGCTCCTCCAACCGATCGGTTCACCTGGTCATCGTGCATCTCCTCAGGTCGCAACCCGCTCATCTCGCTCCTCGAACTGGTCATCTGGATCACCAACTGATCGGTTCATGCCTTGAACCGATCGTCTCAGTCGTCGTCAGATGTCCTTCGTTCTTTGACATAACAGGAGATATAAAAGGATCTATCCTATTTACATTTAAAATGGGAAACCCTGAGTTACATTTAGGGGGAGCAAAGGTAGGAAAGAAATCTCAAGTTATCTCGAGTTACATCAGGAATAAGAGATGGAGGGAATCGGTGCACAGACCGAGATGCAAGCAACCACATACAACCAAGCACACACACATAGGGTTTATTGGCCATAACCACACTATACATCCACCACAAAACTCATTTAAGGGCGACGCGTATCGAGTGCATTCATATTACATATCATATATGTATATTGGGATTTTTGTATTTACGATTGGACATGCACAAAGCCAATTTTATTCGCATCGTATGCAATAAAGGTGACAAACCAAAATCGATCACATCGATAATCCTAAAGTATAGAGCAGTTGACGTGGCTCTAATACCACTGTTGGGTTTTAGGGGAGATAGAGAAGGTAGCGGAAACAAAAAAAATTTCTTCTCCCAAACCCAATCTAAAGGAATCACGTCAATGTCTATACAATAGGAAGGATGGTTTGTGGAGACATACCTTGTCCCGAGGCTTGCTCAACGATGTTACCTCGCAGCTTGTGCAGTCTTCACCTCTGGTCTTGGACGATGTTTATACAACTCCTGTTCTCACCGGGACTGTCGGGATTGACAACTATCCTCCGAGCGGCATAAGTCTCCTGCCTCTGAAGTAGTCCACACAGACCACCTCGAACTTTGATCTCCTTGTCCCACAAGGAATCTGAAGGAGTCACACCCTCCTGTCGACATACTAGTCACCAACACACTCTCCTGCAACCAGTCGCTTTTCTACAGTTGTCTTTCCCGTGCTGTGTCTCCCTTATCGGGTAACACTTGCTCGTGCTCTCTTAGTTACCACAACCAGAGAGAACGACAACTTTGCATAGTAACTGGTGTTATGAGTTGTTCTTGAGAAGACCCCACTACCCCTATATATATAGGAGGGTCATGGGACAGGGTTCTCTACCCCGGGCAATGGGGGATTACATAGGAGTAGAAGGGTTCGAGATTTTCCACAAAACAACCAATCTGCGTCAGCTGAACTGATCGATTCACACCCTGAAATGATCGTTTCGGGCCCTGAGCCAATCGTTTGGGACTTGAGCTGATCATTTGGTGCTCTGAGCCGATCGGTTCATGCCTGAGCTGATCGATTCGTGGTCCTGATCCAACTCAAATTGACTTTCATATTTGTTTCCGATTAATCAAATATTAATCCTTGTCCAAATCAAATTTGTACAAGTGAAACAAATTGTATTTGCAAAATAGTCTTCTAACTTTCCAAATGATATTGGTTGGTCACATGAATTGACTAGTTCAACAATTGAGTTGATCGTCTCATTGATACATGAGCCGATTGTCTCATTAGTTGAGCCGATCGGTTTATCCCATGAGCCGATCGGTTGGGGCAGCAGACTATGCAAAATCAGTCAATTGTAGTTTCAATCAATCTGATACTCTAATCAATCGGTCCAACACCTTGAACACTATGATACCGAGCTATCAATTGATTGAGTGTTTAATTGAACTACTAAACTCCTTTAGTAATCAATCTAAACATCATTTGTTGATAAACTCCTCTTCTAGGTTAATCCTATGTGTGTGACCCTACAGGTCCATTTCACATTGGCAGTGAAAGTCCATAACACTTATGACTTCACAAGCAAAGAGCGGTGCCTAGTCGCACATCAGTGCTACCCAAGTGAAATAGAAAGTTGGAGAACAACTTTCAATCCTACAATCCATGAATGGTGTTATAGTGAATGTATAATTCCTTTGTCACTGATATCCTGAATGAACTCAAGGCATGGAACAATCATCCTGTCAACGTTCATTCACTTTCTTGATCTCAGAGTAGATTGGAGGAGATATGTATGACATCAATATCACATACTGATTCACACATGCGTGCACGCCTATCTCAATCCTACTCATCAAGTGGCCATGGATATCATACTCCCTCAGGAGGGACAAATCCCATATCTATCACTCACCCCTCAAAAGAGCCATGTTTCAAAGCAACCCAATCATCACCATTATAACAACCCATGTTTCAGGATTGCGTTTGATGATGTCAAAGTGTACCCAATGACATGTGTTGAGTGTAGTGATTTCAGGTCAAAGAATCACATTCACCACCATCACTGTGAGAACTGATTGTGACTACCATGTCATGGTTCCATGTGTCAAACTCACAGTGGGTTTGTCCGGCACACTTGTTCTCTAACAAGTACCTATGTGTTTGGTTTGATATCTCCATATCATGACTAATGAGATTCTGTCATCAACCAACACCACAATCTAGTCTTATGTGTCATTATTGTCTATCTACCTTCCACAATGACATCTGACTAGGGACATAATAAGAATGTACAAACTCTTAGAAACCGTATGATCTCATCGTTCAGGTCCCGAACCTAAAGGCATACATCATTGAGTACTGTCATTCTCTAGAAATTCAATCTGTTCTATCATTATCTCATATGACATAACCAGAAAGACTTGGAAGCTTGCCTTTGATCTTTATCAAATCAATCTTAATGTATCCCACCAATCATACCATGGTTTGCTCTCAGGGCATACATACCAACAATATTTAATTCCAGACAATTCAACTGGGTAATTTGTGAAAAAATCCTATTTAAGGCAAAATTGAAGAATAATTGCACTTTCAGTCTAAAAGAAGGTTTCTTTGCAGAAAGCCCCAATGTGGGTTAAAGTGGGTGAAAATGGATGGATCAAATAGGTAGACAAATGTGGGAAATGTGAAAAATGGGATGAACTCTGTCATTAGACACAAAATTGACATGATTTTCTACCAAGTGAAAGAAAAATCAAGTGTCAACAGTTTCCCTTCTCAAGGCAAGGTATAAGATAAGAGTGTGAACTACAAGCTTGATCCAAGTCTGACACCCATTTTTGGTCATGAAAGCCAAAAAGGTTGGACTCATCAAAGATCTTCTGATAAACCTTGTGGAGACTGGAAAGCATGTGTGATGTGTAGTTTGTTAGAGATATTAGGGTCAGGAATATGTAATCATTGAGAATTGTGGTAACTTCACTGATGTAAAAAGATCTTAAAAAGTAGTCATCATCTCTCTTCTCTTTCTAAGCATTTTAGTTTTAGTTATATACATTTTTTGTATAGTTGTGCACAAATTAGGGTTAGGACCATGACCCTAAATAGAATCGGATGAGTTCACCTATGTGGAATAGGTCTCTGATTGTTTGAGATTGGACATTGGGGCATTATACAAATTCTGAGATAGGGTTACCTTTATGACCAATGACTGTGATGGTTACTTATCTTCTCGCTAGAGCATGTGTGTTCTTATAGAATTAAATTAATAGGAACAGTATTAAAAAGAAGTTTGATATTGGGCACTAGGTGATTATAAAACATTCAACATAGCCTCGTCATTGCATTCCTCCATTGGTCCATCATTTGTCCCCTAGATTGTCGACGAACAATTATCCTTGATTTTATAATTATCACTTGATTTGATTCACCTTCTTTTAACATCATCACCACTGAGAAAGGATCGTCATATATGGCAAAGGTAGCATATGTGTTCATTAGAAAGCTCCTAGAAGATGTATGGATAGGAAATATTGATATGTTGAGGACATGATTGGTGTAATCTTAGGTCATGATCTTGGATCTTGAAAGATTTAGTACTATGATCATAGGATTGGTTATATTTAGGTCATGATTCTTGACCTAGAGGTTATACATTATCCATATTTTGATAATAACTTAACCATTCCATTCATATGTATCTAATGCGTGTATTCAAGATTGATTTCAGGTGTTAGGTACATAAAAAGGATCAAATTACTCAAGCCCTAATTTGCTACAGTTTAAGTCGAAAGCTATACAATTGTGCTTTTTAGGAAATCCATATAAATGACCTTAGAAGATTTTTGTAATCACTTGTATTGATGATAGGACTTGTAATTAAGATGAGAAAATTGTTTGGGACACTTAGAACCAAGTTTTACTCACTTTTGACGCACTTTAGAAAATTGATCACATGCAGTCAATCGGTCAAGTTACAATATCGACCGATCCACTGGATCAATTCTCTGAAGAGTGCATCGGTCAAATTATGCATTCACATAACTCGATTGATCGGGTTACTGACCAAATCCAACTTTCATTGATTGATCGAGTTTCCCTAGACAAACTCGACCGATGGTTTGAAATTTGGATTTGTCTTTTACCCAATCGATCGAGTTACTTTATTGAATCTCGATTGAATGAACTGTACGGAAATTGCAGAAAAAGTGTTTGTGACTGTTTGTTACTTATTTGGATGAAAATAGATCCATTTCCTTGGGGGAAAATGGCTATATTTTGGCCCTAAGTGTCTGTCAACTCAAAGGAGCACCCCCAACTATAAATAGGATCACTTGGAGTTCATTCCAAGGTTTCTCATTCCATATATGCTTGGTTCTTGCTTAGTTGAGAGTGCTGCACACCTTTGAGCCCCTTTCTCTCTCTACCTTCAAGTCAAATCCGTGTGTATGAGTGAGTTAGGTTCTATTGTAAGAGATCTATCCCTTGAATCTATGTAAAGATCTCCACCTCCATCTTCCTACCCCCGTTCCTTATTGAAGAAAAGGCTTGAAGATCTTCTCTGAGTGAAGGAGAAGGAGTTTCTATTCTTCAAGGTTGAAGAAGGCATGGTGTTCCAGATCTCTGAGTGAAGGAGATA
Source organism: Alisma plantago-aquatica (assembly GCA_963693085.1). Taxonomy (NCBI): domain Eukaryota; kingdom Viridiplantae; phylum Streptophyta; class Magnoliopsida; order Alismatales; family Alismataceae; genus Alisma; species Alisma plantago-aquatica. Next base: position 124,340,584 of record OY856411.1, read on the forward strand.
GGGAAGGCGAATGTTCAAGAAGGATAGGTAATTCCTTGAAGGCCAAAGACTTAAAGATGGAGTGGGTAAGTCCTTGTTGAAGGCTGAAGACTCCATGGTTCAAGTGGGTAAATTCCTTCGATAGGTTGAAGATCCTTGCTTGAGGTATTAAGTCATTGGATGAAAGTGGTTGTTGTCTTATAATCTTATATATGAATATAAGAGCATCAAGATTACAAAGTTCTAGAGCCTAACCACCTCTAGGTAGTGGACTGACTCACTTCTAGTTTGAAATGTGGAACCACTCTAAACTACTTTTTCCAAGTGTATGTTCTTTCTTGTCTCTCACCCTTGCTATGCTTGTTAGTTGGGACTTCAAATTGGGTGTATTCTTTAAGTTTCTGCACTTAATATAATTTGGTGGTCTAATTCATTTTGTGAGATTTTTGAAGCTCTATTCACCCCCCTAGAGCCCTTGATCCAACAAGTAGTATCAGAGCAAGTCTTCTCCAAGCTACTTCCACAAGTAGGAGAAGATGGGTGATTTAGCACTTGGATCTCTCAACTTGGAGGGAAGCTTCTCCATGAAACCTTCGGTCTTTGATGACACCAACTTCCTCTATTGGAAGAGAAGAATGCAGTTCTACCTTCAAGGAGTAAGCTATGGGATGTGGAAGGTGGTGCATCTAAAGTATGAAGATCCAAATGGGGAAATCTCCACATGGATGGAAGCCCAAATGAAGCAATCTCAGCTCAATGCCAAAGCTGTGAGCATCATCTATGAAATCCTCACCCCATCTGATTTCAATTGGATCTCCTCATGGGACACCGCATATGAAATTTGGAACAAGCTATGTGTCACCTATGAAGTGACAGAGCAAGTCAAGGAAGCCAAGATCTAAATGCTTGGTGGTCTACTTGAGAACTTCAAGATGGGCAAGAATGAAATAGTGTCGAACATGTACACAAGGCTTAATGTGATCATCAATGGATTGGTAGCCCTTGGTAGTGTGATGGAAAAAGGCACAATCAACTCAAAGATCTTGAGATCTCTTCTAAAGAGATGGGAGCCCAATGTTACATCCATTGAAGAAGTGTACAAGCTTAGTGAATTGTCAACTGAGGAGTTGGTTGGCAACCTTCAAGCTCATGAGCCAAGGCTTGGTAAGTAAGAAGAAGAAGAAAAGAGAGAAGAGAAGGAGTCTAAGAAGATCAAGGACGCAACCTTCAAAGCTCAAATAGAAGAGATGGTTCAGCAACAACAACTTGCTATCAAGTCCCCTACTCCTTCCTCAAGTGAAGATGAAGGCCCAACTGAGCATGAAGCTAACTACTCCAAGGGCAAACACTTCAAGGGGAAGACTTCTTCATCAACTCCTAGATGCTATGAGTGTGGCCAAAAAGGCCATTACAAGAGTAACTACCCCAAGGCCAAGAAGAGCCATCACAAGAGCAGCCACAAGAAGGACAATGAGTACAAGAAAGAAGGCAAATACAAGAGAAACGAGAAGAAAGAAAGAAGAAGCAAATATACAACTCATGCAGATTGGGAGAAGTCTTCCTCAAGTTCTTCTAGCTCCAAAGATGGAGAATGCCACCTTGCTCTCATGGCCTCTACAAGTGATGATGTAGGTGAGGTAAGTGAGGTAGGTGAAGTCAATTTGCATGAGTTGTCTAAAGAAACTCTTATTGATATGCTTAATACTTGCTGGTCATCTTTTTCTAAATGCAAATCTAAAAAGAAAAGATTAGGAAGGATAATAGATAATTTTTGTGCTAAGGTTGAGATTCTTGATCAAAATGAAAAGTTGTACCTTGATAGTATTGATACCTTTCAAGGGCAATTTCTTGATCTTGAGCTCCAATACAATGGAGTTGAAGTTGAGAATGGTGTCTACCTTAAGACCATTGCTACTCTTAAGGAAGATAATAAAAAATGCCTAGATGGGATTGATGTTCTTAAAACTAAAAATGTAGAACTTAACCTCATTTATGAAGATAGGAAGCAAGAAACTCATGCTTATCAAAAGGAAATTCTTTTGCTTAAATATGAAAATGTTAAGTTGTTTGCTCAAGTTAATGATCTATCCTCTAGACCTATTTTTCAAAGTAATGAGGTAGCTAGCACTGCTTTAGAACGTTATTCTTTTCATACTAAAGCCCTCTATTTAGAGGCTGACCTGTTGCATGCTAGAGATGATCTTGCTAGCTTATCTTCTACTGTCATTAATCTTAGTGATGATAATGCTAAATTAAGAGCTTCTTTGCAAAAGTTTCTTACGGGAAAGAAATCCCTTAATGATGCCCTAGAACACTCTACCAAATAAATTGGTACTAGTGGTTTAGGATATGATGGGAGTGCTCCTAAGGGTAAGAACAAGAATAAGAGTAAGGGTAAGAAGAAGAGTGTGGAACCTCCTATCTTCCATGGAGAGACTTCCGACTCTAAGAACCCAATGATATGTGCTCATTGTAAATGTGATGATCATTACTCTACTTATTGTCCTTACAAGCCAAAGGGGACCAACCCAAAGATGAAATGGGTCCCCAAGCTAACCCCAGATCCCAAAGTTTGAGTTGGGTACTGACATCCTTCTTTCATGTAGGATAAAAGAGAGTGAATTGTTGATAGTGTCTGCTCAAAGCATATGACAGGTGAAATCATCCATTTCAACAAATTCATGAAAAAGAAAAGAGGTTCGGTGACCTTTGGGGATAATAAAAAAGGTAAGGTAATAGGTGAGGGTGATGTAAACAATGAGCTAAGTATTAAAAATGTTTTGCTTGTTGATGGCCTACATCACAATTTGATTAGTGTAAGCCAACTTTGTGATAATGGTTATCTTGTTCTATTCACTTCTTTAGAATGTTTGCTTCTAGATTCCCTCACTTACAATGTCATATATAAGGGACTAGAAATGGTAATCTTTATGTTATTGTTCTTGATGCTCTAAATCTTGTACTTGATAGATGCTTAGTCGTGGATAAAAATGATATTTCTCTTTGGCATCACCGATTGGGTCATGTGAATATGCATCAAATGAAGAAATTGAGCAAAAAGGAATTGGTTCGGGGATTTCCTAAATTGGATTTTGAAAAGGATGAGGGATGCCAACCTTGTACACAAGGTAGGAAAACCAAGTCCTCCTTCAAATCCAAAGGAGTCCTTAGTACCAAAAGAGCTCTTGAGCTTCTTCATATTGATCTATTCGGACCTATGAAAACTCAAACGCTTCATGGTTCCAAGTATTGTCTTGTGATTGTCGATGATTTCTCTCGCTATACTTGTACCTTCTTTCTCATTTCTAAAAGTGATATTCTTGATGTTTTCTCAAGCTTTTATAAATGAGTTGAAAATGAAGCTTCTTACTGGATTGTTTCTATCCATAATGACCATGGGGGAGAGTTTGAAAATGATCTTTTTGAGCATTTTTGTGAAAAATCTGGTTACTCGCACAATTTCTCTTCTCCTCGTACACCTCAACAAAATGGGGTAGTAGAAAGAAAGAATAGGTCACTACAGGAAATGGCTAGGACCATGCTTCTAGAGTATGACACTCCAAAGAAGTTTTGGGCTGAAGCCATTAGCACCACATGCTTTGTGCAGAACTGAGTTTTTATGCATCCATCTTTGAAGAAAACCCCCTTTGAGTTATGGCGTGGTAGAAAGCCATCTATCGACTTCTTTCACGTTTTTGGATGTCCTTATTTTGTTTTGAACACAAATGATTCTCTTGACAAGTTTGATCTAAAATTGTATAAAGCTTTCTTCCTAGGCTATAGCACTACAAGCAAGGCCTATAGAGTGTTCAATATTGAACTATCTAAAATTGAAGAATCTATTAATGTTAAGTTTATTGAAACTAACCCTATTATTGGAAAGAATGTTGTTGATAATGATGTTGCAGATGACTTAGTTCCTATCTTAAAAGACCTCAACATCAACAAAAAAGGTAAGTAGGTGGTTGAAGCAGAAGATGAAGAGAAGAAGGATCCCACTCCTCACTTCACTAAGAATCATCCCAAAGAGCTAATCATTGGCAACCCATTCAAGAGAGTGAAGACACGAGCTACCTACAATAAAGAACAAGCAGACAATGCCTTCATCTCATAGATGGAGCCAAAGAACATCAAGGAAGCTCTGGGAGATGACGAGTGGATCCTAGCCATGCAGGAGGAACTAGAGTAGTTCAAAAAGAACTGAGTGTGGACTCTAGTTCCAAGACTAAGTGATAGAAAAATCATTGATACCAAGTGGGTCTACCGCAACAAGCTTGACAAAAATGGTAAAGTGGTAAGGAACAAAGCAAGGTTAGTGGCACAAGGTTACAATAAGCAGGAAGGTATTGATTTTGATGAAACTTATGCTCCTGTTGCTAGACTTGAATCTATTAGAATGCTACTTGCCTTTGCTATCTATAAAAATTTCTTTCTATATCAAATTAATGTTAAAAGTGCATTTTTGAATGGTATAATTGAGGAGGAAGTATTTGTTGCTCAACCTCTGGGCTTTGAAAATGACAAGCTACCTAATCATGTTTATTTGCTACCAAAAGATCTCTATGGACTCAAACAAGCACCTCGAGCTTGGTATGAAAAATTAAAGAAATGTTTGTTAGACAATGGCTATGTTATGGGCAAAGTTGATTCTACTTTATTTCTAAAACACACTTCTAGCAATTTTCCCATCATTCATATTTATGTTGATGATATCATATTTGGCGGGACTAATCTTGATCTTTGCAAGGAGTTTAGTTCTCTTATACCGAGTGAGTTCGAGATGACCATGATTGGTGAGCTGACTTTATTCCTCGGCTTCCAAATCAAGCAAACCAAAGATGGAAACTTCATCAACCAAAGCAAGTACACCAGTGAGACAGTCAAGCACTTTGGAATGGAGAACATGAAGCCGATGGACACACCCATGTCCAACACTGCCAAAATTGATAGAGACGAAGAAGGTGAGAAGGTAGATGAGAAGATCTACAGATGTATGATTAGAAGTTTACTTTATTTAACTGCATCTAGACCTGATATTATGTTTAGCATTATCTTGTGTGCTTGCTTTCAATCAAGTCCTAGGAAATCACATCTTATTGTTATTAAGAGGATTTTAAGGTACTTAGCCAAAACTCAAAACTTTGGACTATGGTACCCTAAGTCAAGGGACTTTACTCTTATAGCATATAGTGATGCTGATTATGTGGGCTGTTTGGTTGATAGAAAGTGCACAAGTGGCACTTGCTTCCTTCTAGGACCATGCTTGGTGTCTTGGTTTTCCAAGAAATAGAGTAACGTGGCATTATCAACTATCGAGCCTGAGTACATTGCAGTCGGGAGTTGTTGTGCCCATGTCCTATGGATGAAGTAAATGCTCCAAGACTTTAACATAAATTTTGATGCTTCTCCTATCTATTGTGATAATACTAGTGCAATCAATCTTTATTATAATCCTATATTGCATAGTAGAGCTAAACATATAGAGGTTCACCATCACTTTCTTTGTCATCACATTTCCAAAAAGGATATTTATATCACACATGTGGACACGGAAAATTAGTTGGCGGACATTTTCACTAAACCTCTAGCTAGAGAGCAATTTAACTTCATTAGATCTAAAATGATCATAATTGCTTTAGATGATATTGACATGTTATCTAGCTAGTTGCTTTTATCCTATATGTCTTGCTCATGATTTACTCACTTTTCTTGCCTAAAATTGCTAAATTTGCTTGTTGTCATGCTTAGTTTCACTTGTTTTTGGGCATTTCTCGAATTTTAGGTTTTTATCGCTAAATAGTACCCCATGATGAGTGATATGTGCCTAATTATATTCAACATACATAATAGACTTGAAAAATGAATTTAATTAGCATTCATATGGCTAGAAATTGAGTTTGATGGTTTTAAGTCATGTTGACCATCGGTTGAGTTTCCCCCAGGACAAACTTGACCGATCCGTGGCCAAGAGCTATTCTAAAATGGACCAATCGATCAAGTTTCTGACTCTTAGAACTCGACTGATCAGCGGGCTGAAGAAAACTTAAGTTGAGTTCGGCCAACTATTCTCCCTCTCAACTAGAGAATTGTCGACCGATTCCTCTTCTTCTATCCCTAAGCTCTCTACCCAAACCCTTACCTTCCCTATCCTAGCCCTTTCCTGACCTAGATAGGTTGCCCTAGACCTCCTCTTTTGCTCTGTGTTGGTGTTTGGATGGTTTTTGTGGCTTTCTTTGTGTGTTTTATCTCTTCTTCTCCTTCTTTTCACCTTCATGGATTCTCATAGAAGAAAGAGACCCGCCCCTAGCAATGCTCCATCTTCCTCTTTGTCTTTCTGCTTGATTCCCTTTGATGACACCTCATTTGTCTCAATAGAAGCTGTAAGTAGGTATAAGGACCTTCTTCCTAGGAGTCCTTTCCCTTTTAGAGCTTTGTTTGAGCCTAGCCCTAAGCGTCAAGCGGTCATAGACCAAGTAGCTAAGTTGTTACCCATTCATCACCTCTCTGCCCTAGCTGTCGAATATGACTACTTTCATAATTCTATGACAAGCACAAATGCAGTTCACAAATTCTACCCTAACTTGCGTTGGAATTAAGACACCCTTGTACCCCCTCCAAATACTCAAGTGATCCTGGCTTCCATGATCACTGGTAAGAAATTTCAAATCTCTGAGGATATTCTAAATGTCTTCTTTTCCAGAGATGAGGAAAACGACACCTGGGTAAGGATTACGGCGAGTATTTTGATCTTTTGGATCCTGAGGGTTTCTATAAGTAGAATGAGATCACTCTCCCTGATATCTGTCACTATCTCAAGAAACCTGATGTTTCATACAAGAAGAAGATAACCCTACCCTCCTCCTCCCTTGATCTTAAGAAGCGCATCTTAGCCTTAGTGGTCAACTGCAACATCCATCCGAAGAGAAATGAAATGGATATTGTAGAGAACACTGCGGTCATAATGTATTGCCTTCTTGAGAATATCAGAGTCAAATGGTCAAGATACATTCTCCACCATATGACCTATTTCGATTCCAGAAAGAACACCCTTGGCACCCATCCAGCTTATCCAGCCCTGATTTGTGGTTTGTTTCAGTTTGCTACTGAAAAATCACTCTTTTCTGACTTTCATTACAAACTAGCCAAGAAGGGTGTATGTATTAGTGAAACCACAATTTAGAAGTTTGTGCCTGTTTTTTCCTCCACCACACTTGGTGCTTCACCCTCAGCCTCTGCCGCTGCAGCACCTACCTCCTCTGCCCAAGCTCGTCCTCCTCATCCACCTAGACCTAACAGTGCCTTATTTTGTGTATCCAATGAAACCCTTATGGGCAACATGATGCACCAACATGCATACAACCAACAGGTTCAGGAGCACCTGCACAAGGATCTATGTTCAATCATGTCAAACATAAACATATCCTGTGCACACCCCTACCCCACCTACCAGCCTTTCCCCAGTAGTGATTATGCTTCATATGCATATCATCATTACTACCCTACCCCTGAGCCTTTCGTTACTGCTCCTCCACCCTCTGCTACTGGTAGTTCTGCTCCCTCCTATCTGTCGTTGCCTACTAGCCCCTTGGCCACCCTACTTGCCAGTCTTGGCGATTCTGCTCCATCCTTCCCTGAGGCCAACGAGCTCTATGCTCTTGGTATGACTTGGGATGAGTAGAATGCTCATTGGCTCGATCGTGGTTTTGGTCCTCCTACAGACGAGAGATGCCTGACCATGCTGATGATGAGACTGTTTCTGTTGATGTTGATGATGGCGATGGTCAGGATGCTTCTGATGATGGTGATGGCTCTGGTGGTGATTCTGGTGTTGAAGCCACTACTGTTGTTGCACCTTCATATGGAGACGAGGACTATGAGCCTGGAGCTGATGATGATGATGACACTGTGGACATAGAATGTCTAGATGTGTAGACTGTTTCTTAGTTTTTAGTCTAGTTTGCTGATTGTATATATCTTTCTAGGCTAGTTTGTATTAGAAACATCTAGGCACATTATCTGAGATGTACTATTTTATCTTCAATTTTTTTCATCGCTTCTTGCTTATAGCTATTTTTATGAGAACATGCTTCTGAGTTGTAATATATGTTATGTGCACTCTTGTTCTTTGCTATGTTACATCCTATGAGTTGGTGCCTTAATTCATCATATTTTGATTATGACTTAGTTTGTGTGTTTCTTTCGTCTCTGGCTGATGTATGATATGAGATTGCTTGTTTGAATATTTGCTTGATTGTGTTTGGAGAAGACCTATTTTTATGCTCTTGTACCCCTCACTTTTTGATAATGTCAAAAGGGGGAGAGAACTTTCAATGTCTTGAAACTCAATCATATTGTTGTTCCTTGTCATACTGTTGTTTATTGCTTATGAGATCCTTTTCTTGTTCATTTTTATGTTTTATCATGTGACTTGCAAAGGACCATAAAGTACATGTATGTTATAATTGCTTTGTGTAGATAGACTAACTATGCAAGTTAAAGTAAGCATAGATTGAGGGGGAGCAATTCACATTATTCAAATCTTGAATCCCCCTAATTCACAAAGCAAATGTATAATTTCTATATCCTTTTCAATATGTTTGAGGAATGGTTTGTCATTGTCAAAAAGGGGGAGAATGTTGACCTAGAGGTTATATATTGTCCATATTTTGATAATTACTTAACCATTTCATTCATATGTATATAATACGTGTATTCAAGATTGATTTCAGGTGTTAGGTACATGAAAAGGATCAAATTACTCAAGCCCTAATTTGCTACAGTTCAAGTCAAAAGCTATACAAGCGTGCTTTTTAGGAAATCCATGTAAATGACCTTAGAAGATTTTTGTAATCACTTGTACTGATGATATGACTTGTAACTAAGATGAGAAAATTGATTAGGACACTTAGAACCAAGTTTTAATCACTTTTGACGTACTTTAGAAAATTGATCACATGCAGTCAATCAGTCGAGTTACAATCTCGACCGATCCACTGGATCAATTCTCTAAAGAGTGCATCGATCAAGTTGTGCATTCACAGAACTCGACTGATCGGGTTACTGACCAAATGCAACTTTCATTGGTCGGTTGAGTTTCCCCAGGACAAACTCGACCGATGGTTTGAAAATTGGGTTTGTCTTTTACCCAATCAGTCAAGTTACCTTTATTGAATCTCGATTGAATGCACTGTACAAAAATTGCAAAAAAAGTGATTGTGACCGTTGGTGACTTATTTGGATGAAAATAGATCCGTTGCCTTGGGCAAAAATGGCTATATTTCGACCCTAAGTGTCCCCCAACTCAAAGGAGCACCCCCAACTATAAATAGGACCACTTGGTGTTCATTCTAAGGTTACTCATTCCATATATGCTTGGTTCTTGCTTAGTTGAGAGTACTGCACACCTTTGAGCCCCTTTCTCCCTCTACCTTCAAGTCAAATCTGTGAGTATGAGTGAGTTAGGTTATGTTGTAAGAGACATTTCCCTTGTATCCATGTAAAGCTCTCCACCTCCATCTTCCTACCCCCTTTCCTTATTGAAGAAAAGTCTTGAAGATCTTCTCCGAGTGAAGGAGAAGGAGTTTCTATTCTTCAAGGTTGAAGAAGGCATGGTGTTTCAGATCTCTAAGTGAAGGAGATAGGCAAGGCAGACATTCAAGAAGGATAGGTAATTACTTGAAGGATAAAGACTTGAAGATGGAGTGGGTAAGTCATTGTTGAAGGCTAAAGACTCCATGGTTCAAGTGGGTAAGTTCCTTCGATAGGTTGAAGATCCTTGCTTGAGGTATTAAGTCCTTGGATGAAAGTGGTTGTTGTCTTGTAATCTTATGAATGAATATAAGAGCATCAAGATTGCAAAGTCCTAGGGCCTAACCACCTCTAGGTAGTGGACTGACTCACTTCTAGTTTGAAGTGTGGAACCACTCTAAATCACTTTGTCCATGTGTATGTTCTTCCTTGTCTCTCACCCTTGCTATGCTTGTTAGTTAGGACTTTAAATTGGGTGTATGCTTTAAGTTTCTACACTTAATATAATTTGGTGGTCTAATTCGTCTTATGAGATTTTTAAAGCTCTATTCACCCCCCTCTAGAGCCCTTGATCCAACAATGATCAGGGGCTATAGATTGATTTAGAGATGTAGACACAATTATTTTAGTTTTAGGCCATAACATAGGACAATAAATTGGAGTATGAGACAAATATCCAAATTTAAACTGTTTCCAATTTTCAAAAAATGCTCAAGATAGACAAAGTTAATCATTAGACAATTTTCCATATCTAAGTTGACCTTTATGATGATTGATTATATCTATCAATTATCTAATGCTTAGAGCATCATCCAACCATTCAAAGGGTTCTAGGTATCTTGTTAAGATCTTAGAAAGCATCGCCTTAACGTCTCTACATGAGTGCTCAAGATAGATAAAGTTGGGACCAGACAAGTTTCCATATTTAAGGTGGTCTTCATTGCCAATGAATTTATCCGTCATTTACCTAATGCTATAATAATCTTTTTGTATCAATAATATTGATAGATTTATATGATCGATGAGAATGATAAGATTGATTAGATTGATCAGATGGGCCTCCAGATAAATTTCTCAATTTAAGGTGGCATCCATGACCATTGATTATATTTATCAATTGTTTGTTTTCAAAAGTGCTCAATATAGATAAAGTTGGGCACCAAAAAACTTTCTAGATTGAAGGTGGCCTTTATGACCAGTGATTGTATTTGTGAATTGTCTGCTCCCCAGAGCATCTCTTGAATACTAGATGTGTTGGTATGTATGCCCTGAGAGCCAATCATGGGATGATTGGTGGGATACATTAAGATTGATTTGATAAACATCAAAGGCAAGCTTCCAATTCTTTATGGTTCAGTCATATGAGATAATGATAGAACATATTGAATATCTAGAGAATGATAGTACTCAATGACGTATGCTTTTAGGTTGAGGACCTAAATGATGAGATCATATGGATGCTAAGAGTTTGTACATTATTATTATGTCCCTAGTCGAATGTCATTGTGGAAGGTATATAGACAACAATGACACACAAGACTAGATTGTGGTGTTGGTTGATGACAAAATCTCATTAGTCATGATATGGAGATATCAAACCAAACACATAGGTACCTGTTAGAGAACAAGTATACCGGACATACCCACCGTGAGTTTGACACATGGAACCATGACATGGTAGTCACAGTCAGTTCTCACAGTGATGGTGGTGAGTGTGATTCTTTGACCTGAAATCAATACACTTAACACATGTCATTGGGTAAACTTTGACATCATCAAACACAGTCCTGAAACATGGGTTGTTATAAAGGTGATGATTGGGTCGCTTTGACACATGGGGCTTTTGAGGGGTGAGTGATAGATATGGGATTTGTCCCTCCTGAGGGAGTTTGATATCCATGGCCACTTGATGAGTAGGATTGAGACAGGCGTGCACGGATGTGTGAATAAATATGTGATATTGATGTCATACATATCTCCTCCAATCTACTCTGAGATCAAGAAAGTGAATGAACATTGACATGATGATTGTTCCATGCCTCGAGTTCATTCAAGATATCAGTGACAAAGGAATTACACATTCGATGTAACACCATTCATAGATTGTAGGATTGAAAGTTGTTCTCCAACTTTCTATTTCACTTGGGTAGCACTGATGTGCGACTAGGCACCGCTCTTTGCTTGTGAAGTCATAAGTGTTATGGAGTTTCACTGCCAATGTGAAATGGACCTACATGGTCACACACATAAGATTTAACCTGGAAGAGGAGTTTATCCACAAATGATGTTTAGATTGATTACTTAAGGAGTTTAGTAGTTCAATTAAACACTCAATCAATTGATAGCTCAGTATCATAGTGTTCAAGGTGTTGGACCGATTGATTAGAGTATCAGATTGACTGAAGCTGTGATTGATTGATTTGCACTGTCTGCTACCCCAACCGATCGGCTCATAGGGATGAATCGATCAGATCAGGTTGTTGAACTGGTCAGCTCAAGTTGTGAGTCGATCGACTCATGTGTCATGAAACGATCGGCTCAATTGTTGAACCGGTCGATTTGTGGAACAACCAAGATCATTTGGAAAGTCAGAAGACAATTTTGCAAATACAATTTGTTTCACTTGTACAAATTCGATTTGGACAAGGATTAATATTTGATTAGTTGGAAACAAATATGAAAGTCAATTTGAGTTGGACCACGACCACGAATCGATCGGATCAGAAGTGAATCGATCGGCTTAGGGCCCCAAACGATCAGTTCAGGTGGTGAACCGATCGGCTCAGCTCCCCAACCGACCGTTTCATGCTTGAAATGATCGGTTCAGGTGGCGCAGTTGGTTGTTTTGTGGAAAATCTCAAACCTTTCTACTCCTACTTTAATCTCGCATTGCACGGGGTAGAGAACCCTATCCCATGACCCTCCTATATATATAGGGGTAGTGGGGGCTTCTAAAAAACAACTCAGAACACCAGTTGCTCTACAAAGTTGTCGTTTTCTCTGGTTGTGGTAACCGAGAGAGCCCGAGCAAGTGCTACCCGATAAGGGAGGCACAACAAGGGAAAGATAACTGTAGAAAAGTGGCTGGTGGCAGGAGAGTGTGTCGGTGACTAGTACGCTGACAGGAGGGTGCGACTCCTTCTGATTCCTTATGGGACAAGGAGATCGGAGTTCTAGGTGGTACGTATGGACTACTTCAGAGGTAGGAGACTTTTGCCGGTCAGAGGACAGTTGTCAATCCCGATAGTCCTGGTGAGACCAGGAGTTGCACATGCACCGTCCAAGACCAGAGGTGAAGACTGTGCAAGCCGCAAGGTAACGTCGCCGAGCTAGCCTCGGGACAAGGTACACCTCTACAAACCATCCTTCCTACTGTATAGACGTTGACACGATTCCTTTATTTTGGGTTTGGGAGAAGAAATTTTTTGTTTCTGCTGCCTTCTCTGTCTCCCCTAAAACCCAACAGTGGTATCAGAGCCACGTCAACTGCTCTATACTTTAGGATTATTGATATGATTGATTTTGGGTTTGTCTTCTTTATTTATTGCATACGATGAGAATAAAATTGGCTTTATGCATGTCCAATCTTAAATCCACAAATTCCAATATACATATATGATATGTAATATGAATGCACTCGATATGTGTCACCCTTAAACGAGTTTTGTGGTGGATGTGTGGCGTGGTTATGGCCAATAAACCCTATGTATGTGTGTGCTTGGTTGAATGTGGTTGCTTGCATCTCGGTCTGTGCACCGATTCCCTATCTCCTATTCCTGATGTAACTCGAGATAACTTGAGATTTCTTTCCTACATTTGCTCCCCCCGAATGTAACTCGAGGTCTCCCAATACAAATGTAAAACATGATAGATCTTTTATTTCCTTTTATGTCAAAGAATGGTGGACAACCTGACGACGACTGAGATGATCGGTTCAAGGAGTGAACCGATCGGTTGGCGATCCAGATGACCGGTTTGAGGAGTGAGACGATCAGGTGGTAGCCATGAGGAGATGCACGATGAACAAGCAAACCGATCAGTTGGAGGAGCCAACTGATCGACTGGTGGCACCCAGACGACCGACCAAGGTGAGCATGCCATTCATGTGATGAGTTGATCAACTCAGATGGCTATATCACTTCATCATGGAAAGGTTGCATATGATGTAGACCTAGATGACCATGATTCCTCTTGGCTCGAGGAATCACATTAGGATGGCCATAATCATCGCTTTTATCGTTTCACGTGTTTTTTGTGGGATATAGCATGTATATGATACGTACTATGTATTGTGGTGATTGGATATGTATATGTACCTATAAAAATCAAATCCCTCATCTAAATATTAAGTCTTTTACGCCTTCCATTAGTGGCACACATGAAAAACTTGATCGACCAAGCGTAGGTTACGCCAAAGCATGGTGCGTCGTCTATCGCATGGAAGTGTGAAGGGTAAACATGTAGGTTCTGCCAAAGCATGGTGCATGTTTACCATGTCGGCTTTTGGGTTAGACTTAACTGGTGAGATTCTTAGAGCGTCTAAGCCCAGAGGCACAGAATGTTCATGGCAAGGTGTTGCACATGTTCATTCATTAAGAGTTGCATATGATGCAATTGGCATGATGGCCTACCTAAATAGTCAAGATTGTAGGCGACCAGCCAAAGCTGACTCATGACTTGATGAAATATGGATCTTGACCCACTAGAAGATTGAATGCTGCAATCTTCCAAATTGATGATGTGGGCTATCAATTTGAAAAAAAATAGTGGGAGCGATAATTAATTAAAGTCCTAATTATATCGTCAACCTTTCAAATCAATCAAATAAGTCAAAATTGAGTTTTGGACTAAATTGCATATGTTTCCTTTTGTAGTACAAATGACAACAAACAACAATCACTTTTCATTGTGATCAGTCCTTGAAAAGGACAAGATGAATGGGACTAACTTCCACGACTGGTTTAGGACATTGAGAATTGTTCTCACTCAAGAGTGAAAGCTCTATGTCCTGGATACTCCAATTCCAGAGGAACCAGCTCCTACCGCACCAAAGGCAGAAAGGGATGCTTATAAGAAGCATGCTGATGATGCCATTGATGCAAAGTGCTTGATGTTGTACTCCATGAACCACAAGTTGCAGAGACAACATGAGAACATGGGTGTCATTGAGATGATACAACATCTCAAGAACATGTATGAAGATCAAGCACGGCAAGAGAGATACGATGTCTCGAAGGCATTGTTCAAGTGTGTCATGACAGAAGGAGATCCAGTTGGTCCTCACACGCTCAAGATGATTGGGTATGTGGAGAACCTGACAAGACTAGGATTTCCCCTGAGCCAAGAGTTGGATACTGACGTGATACTGCAATCGTTGCCAGAATCCCACAACCAGTTTGTGATGAACTACAACATGAACAACTTTGACAAGCCGTTGACAGAGTTGTTGGGCACGTTGAGGACATACAAGGCATAGATGAAGAAGGACAGGCCTAAGTCTATGATGGTGATCAGCGACAAGAAAGGCAAGTCCAAGCGCAAGGGCAAGGGCAAGGCTAAGAAAGGTTTTGATGCTAGCCAGCAGCCCAAGTCGTCTTCAACTCTCAAGGCCAAGGGAGGCGTGACCAAGAGAGGCAATTGCCACCATTGTCAGAAGCCAGGACATTGGAAAAGGAATTGTCTGCTCTATCTGGAAGAACTAAAGAAGAAGGAGGGGACAGACATCTCCACCTGAAGGTTTCATAAAATAAACTTGTAACATTTTTGAGGTATATGATACCAAGATATAAAATGTAAAGCACTCAATAAATGGGGCAAGTGTTGCCACCATAGATAGGAGTACTTTAGTTTATTTTCAGCCTTAAAGGCATGTAATAGAGTTATGAACTGCTATTTCATATTTGCCAAATGAATAGAAACACTTTAATTTTTGCATATTGTATGGCAATGATAGCAATTAATAGAGTTGATGTTTCAATTTCAAAAGATATGATCTTTATGGCAATGACTTATTTATCTTGTGATACTTGGTATGCATAAGATAAAATCATACCTAAAAGTTATTGATAACTCAAACAATCAAATTAGCATAAATCATGAGAAATTCATTTCTAGTTTCAATATGATGGATAAATCTAGATTCTTTTGGTTAGAGAACCAGTAAGAGATATGAATCTCTTAGACATGATTAATCAATCTTCACTAGTGGTAGTGGAAATTTGATTATCCTATTAGGTATAATACATGTGATGTATTTACATACCTATTGGAATTAATGTTGATACTTCAAAAGGTGTTTAGAGAAATACCAATATGAATATCTTGAAATGTTCAAGAATATCATAGATGAAGTGTGAATTTGGTAAAGTGTTAATTCTTGATGAGATAAATGAATGAAATACTTGAACCAAATGTTTGAGATCCTTATGAGTGATTATGATAGTGTATCATAGTAAGCTCATGATTAAGGCATGGCGATGTCTAAATCTAAAGGAGTCATACTCTAAGGAGTTAGAGGATGATTATCAAATAACTAAGTTCTTATTAAATAAAGAATACCCTACACTAATAAAGGACATTAAGAATCACAAAAGAGTTGTGAGTTCTTATATCCTTGACATATACACCTTGATTATTTATGTGATGAGTTGGTCATGTGATGAGTCAACTATCTAGATGAATATGAGGAACCAGATTTTGAGTTATGGTTTATGACCATTACATCCTAAATGACTTCCATGTGAACCATAAGGTATGACCTTGATGGTAGAACCCATTGGGATGAAATCCATAAGTGCGAATGAGTCTTAAGTGTTAAGACACATGGATGACATTTGAGAATTAATTGCAACTAAATGACTAAGTGATTCAGCATACGGATACTAAAACCACATTCCTATGAGGAATAAAACAAGGATGTGTATGTGACACAACCTATAAGGTTTATGAATCCATTAATGCAAATGAAGTTTATAAGTTACATTGGACTAATCAATGTGATTGATTGAGTACAAGCAACTCAGAGCTGGATCTTCACCTTGATGATATAGTCAAAGGGTTTGACTGATATGTCAAAGATAAAGAGAAATCTATGATTTAGTGGGAGCGTATTTACATTCCACATGTTGATGTGAAATGGAAATGTTCTAGAATGGAAATCCAAAGTGGAAATTATCTTTAGGGAAGATAGAGATGTTTCCTATATGATAGGAATAGAGATCTATAGAGAAAGTTCTCAAAAAACCTCTTGACCTAAAAAGAGAGAGCATACATTAGCAATCAATACTGAAAGGTTCAGTATACACAGATTCAGTGGGAGAAAACTTATCCATGTTACATGGAGTAAGTATCCCAAGGCCAACTGTCTAATTCTTATGAATAATAGGAACACTAAGAATAGATAAGGATCTATCATGTATGTAATCATCCCATCATCTTGCATGTATGGACATGGCAAGAACAAAACACATTTATCATCTTGTATGTAGGACATGACAATATGATATGATCATCCGGATAACTCATATGTGGGACATGACGAGTGGAAGTTTGTCTAGTTTTAGTAAGGGTTACTGGAATACCATGAGAACTGATGAGACAATTGGTTCATGTATCAATGAGACAATTGGCTCATGTATCAATGAGATTATCGGCTCAATTGTTGAACCGGTCAATTCATGTGACCAACCGAGATCATTTAGAAAGTCAGAAGACTATTTTGCAAATACAATTTGTTTCACTTGTACAAATTTGATTTGGACAAGGATTAATATTTGATTAATTGGAAACAAATATGAAAGTCAATTTGAGTTGGATCAGGACAACAAATCGATCAGCTCAGGCATGAACCGATCAGCTCAGAGCACCAAACGATCGGCTCAACTCCCAAACGATCAGCTCAGTGCCCAAAACTATCATTTTAGGGTGTGAACCGATCAGTTCAGCTGACGCAAATTGGTTGTATGTAATCATGTATAAGGATCTATCATGTATGTAATCATCCCATCATCTTGCATGTATGGACATGGCAAGAACAAAACACATTTATCATCTTGTATGTAGGACATGCCACTATGATATGATCATCCGGATAACTCATATGTGGGACATGACGAGTGGATGTTTGTCTAGTTTTAGTAAGGGTTACTGGAATACCATGAGAACTTGATAAATACTTGAGAAATACTAGTTCTATGGGAATAAGGAAGGGTTCACTGTAAAGAGTTACACTGATGTGAACTTCCGAAAAGGCCAGAAAATTAATCGCAAAATATATATGGGATATATAAAAGTGAATGTTTGTTGATAAATGGAAACATTCCAATAAAGCTAGTTTAAAAGGAAATGTCGAGTATCTGTGTGTTAGAAAACATCAGTGGATACTATATGGATCTAGGAGTTCATAGAGATGAACTTATAGTTATTCCGATCATTGATGACAAGTTAGGAGTGCTTGGTTATACAATGTGGATAAAGGTTAGCAAAGGAATACTAGATTGCATATTACAACAACTCCATCTTATACGTGTGACGTACAATGAAGATATGAGAGACATGCAGTTGATACCAACTTTGACAAGGTATTGCCATAACTCGCTATGTTAGCACTAGAGCACATTAACATGTGGGACATGTTTGAAGATCACTATGAATGTGATTCAAGGGTGATTGGCTCACAATGCAAGTGGGAGTCTGTTGGTATGTATGCCCCGAGAGCCAATCATGGGATGATTGGTGGGATACATTAAGATTGATTTGACAAACATCAAAGGCAAGCTTCCAATTCTTTCTGGTTCAGTCATATGAGATAATGACAGAACATATTGAATGTCTAGAGAATGACAATACTCAATGACATATACTTTCAGGTTGAGGACCTGAACGATGAGATCATACGGATGCTAAGAGTTTGTACATTCTTCTTATGTCCCTAGTCGAATGTCATTGTGGAAGGTAGATAGACAACAATGACACACAAGACTAGATTGTGGTGTTGGTTGATGAAAGAATCTCATTAGTCATGATATGGAGATATCAAACCAAACACATAGGTACTTGTTAGAGAACAAGTATACCAGACATACCCACCGTGAGTTTGACACATGGAACCATGACATGGTAGTCACAGTCAGTTCTCACAGTGATGGTGGTGAGTGTGATTCTTTGACCTGAAATCACTACACTCAACACATGTCGTTGGGTACACTTTGACATCATCAAACGCAGTCCTAAAACATGGGTTGTTATAAAGGTGATGATTGGGTGACTTTGACACATGGGGCTTTTGAGGGGTGAGTGATAGATATGGGATTTGTCCCTCCTGAGGGAGTTTGATATCCATGGCCACTTGATGAGTAGGATTGAGATAGGTGTGCACACATGTGTGAATCAGTATGTGATATTGATATCATATATATCTCCTCCAATCTACTCTGAGATCAAGAAAGTGAATGAACATTGACAGAATGACTGTTCCATGCCTCGAGTTCATTCAGGATATCAGTGACAAAGGAATTATACATTCGATGTAACACCATTCACGAATTGTAGGATTGAAATTTGTTCTCCAACTTTCTATTTCACTTGGGTAGTACTGATGTGCGACTAGGCACCTCTCTTTGCTTGTGAAGTCATAAGTGTTATGGACTTTCACTGCCAATGTGAAATGGACCTGCAGGGTCACACACATAGGATTTAACCTGGAAGAGGAGTTTATCCACAAATGATGTTTAGATTGATTACTAAAGGAGTTTAGTAGTTCAATTAAACACTCAATCAATTGATAGTTCAGTATCATAGTGTTCAAGGTGTTGGACCGATTGATTAGAGTATCAAATTGATTGAAACTGCGATTGACTGGTTTGCACTGTCTGCTGCCCCAACCCATCGGCTCATAGGGATGAACCGATTGGCTCATAGGGATAAACCGATTGGCTCATAGGGATGAACCGATCGGCTCAGGTTGTTGAACCGGCCGTCTCAAGTTGTGAGTCGATCGGCTCATGTGTCATGAAACGATCAGCTCAATTGTTGAACCAGTTGATTCCTGGAACAACCGAGATCATTTAGAAAGTCAGAAGACTATTTTTAAAATACAATTTGTTTCACTTATACAAATTCAATTTGGACAAGGATTAATATTTGATTAGTTGGAAACAAATATGAAAATCAATTTGAGTTGGACCAGGAGCACGAACCGATCGGCTCAGGGCCCCAAACGATCAGTTCAGGTGGTGAACCGATCATCTCAGCTCTCCAACCGACCGTTTCATGCTTGAAACGATCGGTTCAGGTGGCGCAGTTGGTTATTTTGTGGAAAATCTCGAACCCTTCTCAGGGGTAGAGAACCCTATCCCATGACCCTCCTATATATATAGGGGTAGTGGGGACTTCTAAAAAACAACAACTCAGAACACCAGTTGCTCTACAAAGTTGTCGTTCTCTCTGGTTGTGGTAACCAAGAGAGCCCGAGCAAGTGCTACTCGATAAGGGAGGCACAACAAGGGAAAGACAACTACAGAAAAGCGACTGGTGGCAGGAGAGTGTGTCGGTGACTAGTACACCGACAGGAGGGTGGAACTCCTTCCGATTCCTTGTGGGACAAGGAGATCGAAGTTCTAGGTGGTCTGTGTGGACTACTTCAGAGGCGGGAGACTTCTGCCACTCGGAGGACAGCTATTAATCCCGACAGTCCTGGTGAGACCAAGAGCTGCACAGACACCGTCCAAGACCGGAGGTGAAGATCACGCAAGCCGTGAGGTAACGTCGTCGAGCAAGCCTCGGGACAAGGTACGACTCTACAAACCATCCTTCCTACTGTATAGACGTTGACGCAATTCCTTTATTCTGGGTTTGGGAGAAGAAATTTTTTATTTCCGCTGCCTTCTCTATCTCTCCTAAAACCCAACAAGATGGTCCAATATGACAAGAGTGGGATCTACCTACTGTATGCATGGCTTTGATCAAGGTACCTAAATGTTGCTAAGGATTTCTTAAGGAGTGCCTACTCATATGTAGGGTTCCCGTCAGGTGTAGCTACCTAAATGTAGGGGTTGTGAGATGTGCCTACTCAAATTTAGGACTTGAGTTCCAAGAGACATCGAATCATGATAGGGCTTGAAAGATTGTCAAATTCAATCAATGTATGCCTATTCAAAATTATGATTAAGTGTATATGCCTATATTGGTATGGGGCTTTGGTTTGAATGACTATTTGAAGGTAGGGCTTTTGATCAAGAGGGATGTTTGTTGATGGTAGGTCATAATAGAGGCCCCCTACCCTAGTGTAGCTCTTTAATTGAAGGAAATGCTTATCTGGGACAGACTTGGATAAGGGTGCCTACTGGATGTAGGCTTAAATTGGAGAAAAATGCCTATAAGGGATAGTAATTGGGGAGATGTGTACTTAAATGTAGGGCTTGAAAGAATGGATGTATCATGGTCAAACCAAATCATGAGCTTTTGAATTTGAATAGTATGGACCATTGTCCAAGATTCAAGATCTATATGATAGGTAGGTGTGACAACCATACTTTTTTATCTCCCCTATTCTACTCTTTCACTCTCTCATCAAGTCACCTCTTATACAATTGAATGTCATTTCCATCTTGAAATAATGTGATACTCGATATTCGTTACACTAACAATCAATTCCACATTTGTGACATCAGTTTGTAAAATTGAGATAAGTGTCATTCTTGTATGCATCATTCTCTTGAAACTATCATTGAACCTCGCCAATGTACCCCTCATAATCTACATTATACCTCAAGTTTTACATGTTTTGATTTTGAATGCACCAATACAAGAATCATGCATATCAGACCTTGGAAGCCTGAGATATAGTCTTTCAATGTTTAGTATTTTGAAGGTTGTTTCAATGAATTCCTGTATCTTCTAGGCTCATGGGTTGACCCTTTTTAGTCTAGCAAGTAATGTGCAACCCATAAATCGACATTTCCTTCTGAATCATTTTATGAAAGAACCATGAGGCTGGGAATGTCTTCCACCTCCAACTATATTGGGTAATGAAGGGGGCCCTCACTATATGGATGACAAATCCCAAAGCCTAACCCCTCTTGCTCCTTTAAAACCCCCTTATTCAACCTTTGATCCTTTCCTTCTTATTTCTCCTTTCCTCTAAGTTTGTCTGCCAATCCCCTTCTCCCTCTATTTAGTCTTCATTTT
The DNA here is from genome assembly GCA_963693085.1 of Alisma plantago-aquatica. Lineage (NCBI taxonomy): Eukaryota > Viridiplantae > Streptophyta > Magnoliopsida > Alismatales > Alismataceae > Alisma > Alisma plantago-aquatica. The sequence continues at coordinate 124,362,277 of OY856411.1, forward strand.
GCTGGATACCTTTTTCAATGTGGACGCCGCCACCCTTGGTGAAGGTCAACACCACCCTTGATCACTCAGTGGTGGGCTTAGTGTGGGATGCTTACTTCCATCCCCCTTTCTTGTATTGTAGCACCTCACTTATGTCGAGGATAAGTAGGTGCAACTAGGTTTCTATGGGGGATGACCAACTCGCTCATTGGGGAACTTCCTCGCAACCAAGTGAAGGTGGTAGGGTAACGATGGGTGAATGGCCACGTTCACCTTCCCCCTTTCTCGCTTGGACCCTTGGTGGAGGTATGTTGGAGAGGTTGGGGTTGATGCCCCTATTTTTCCTCTATTCCTGGCATTGGGACAGGGGAATCTCGTAAAGGGGGTGGTGGAGAAGGGGACGTTTCCCAGCCAGCGCAACGAGTGCAGGAGATGGCAAATTGTGGTTTGAAATTGGCACAACCCCTGACCGTGATTCAGAGAGATGTGGGTTGAATGGTGACTGCCACCTTCCAAACTAGCCCCCAACATGCAGAAGTGGGTGCATGGTAGTGCATCTAGCCATTAGGTCAACTATCATATCCTGGATCAAGGCTAAAATGATATAGGTAACACCTAGCCCCTTTTCTATATAGTTTTAATGTAAAAATTCAAAAATCAATATCTTCCACACCCTTGAACCAAATATATCAAAATTTCATACCAAATTCATCAACTCAATGAGATACACAATGAACATAGTTTTAGATCTTAAATCTTCTTCTAGATCTCTAGATCTGCTAAAATACAATCTTTGACCTTGCGTTGACCATGATAAATGTTGGACTATGCCAACTGTTGAACTTTGATGCATTTCTATCATACTAAACATGAAATCAGTAACTTAAGAAATGTTTTTAACATGTTTGAACTCCTTATAATCCCTATTTCTCATGTAAGACCCTAATGCACATTAATGAATTACTTTAGGAATTTGATGATGTCTTATTGCTCTCTTGCTAGACCATGCTCCTAAAAGACATCCCATGCTTAAATAAATTTGAAATTAGTAACTTTATAATGGGATGTGATCTTTTTGGTTAGGTCCAACCCATTCATGATATAATGTTGTAGGTGCCCCTTTTTTATCTATATGTCCATTTATTTCTTGATTGACTTCCTTATCCCCAATCATGATATGAATATAATTATTACACCCCCTCTCCAATCAGGTACTACCCTAATCTTTGTGACCCTTTCGATGTGGATGGTTCACCTAAGTCACATGTTGAATTTATAAGGTATGAGTGTTGTAATGTTGAATATAATGATGAACCTTATGAGGTCAGACCTTGGTGACCATACATCCATCCTTGAGATATATTAATATTGTCTTTACCTTTTTGATCTAAATCATTTTTAATGCTCGATTCTCTTGACTTGATGAAATATGACCCTTCTTGTCCTATTGCGAGTTATATGACCTTGCTATGCAAGCAAGTGACATGAACCTTGTAAAAACCATATAAAATGAATGGAATATCAAAATGATACTTGAGCCACACCTTCATCATGATCTCTAAATCAGTAAAAGATCATCTAATGTATTAATAAACCACCTTGAGCCTACCTTGGCCAAAACATTAAAATGGATCTAGTTAGGGTTAATGATGAGAATCTTATACATGTATGTAATCTTGCGCTGAATCATGTGTTGCTTATGGAAAGTTGATCAAGGATAAGTTAGTCTATGAGTCTATAAATCAGGTACATGCTTTAATACTATGGCTTTATTATTTATACTACTATATATGTATGCTTGTTTACTTTATCCAATATTGCCATGTATTAATCTAGTATTGTACTCGATTGTTATCTCGTGTTGTTGTTTTATAACCTGCAAAAATAAACGAAAGCTCCATTATATAATGTTAAAATAGGGTATTTCTGAATGACCTTGGTCATTGAGGTCCCTTAAGAAGAAACATGGTTAGCTCTTGGTGATGTCCTTGAGGTCCCTCACATAGAAAAGGGTTAGCTAATCTTGAGCACCCTTACAAACTCTTCCAATGGGAAGTTAGTAAAAAATGCCTTATGATATATGATGTTGATGGTATAATAAGAGTAAAATGATATAGAACATGGGCTCTCATTTTTCTAACTGCTTAAATAGTTTACTCTTGTTTGTTACTTCTGCAACTCCTTTCAAATTATGCAAAGCGTATATATATGTATCTTTCTGCCATATACTCAACACTTCATATGTTGACCCGCATTGTTTCATGTATTTTATAGATTTAGAGATGGCTAGGAGTTGATTGTCTTGGTGAGGTATGTCAGGTGTACTTGTTGTAAGATCCCTAGTATACACGAGAAGACTTGTACAATTTGACTCTTGAATACACAATTGAAATCTTGTAATAAAATATTGTTGCTTAATACATCTTGTTGAATGTTGAGATTTTTCTAGTGCATTTGTATTGTTTTCTATTCATGTATGATAAGATTTTATGCTTCCACATTCACACTTTGACAATACCATTCTAGGTACGTATGTCTAGATCCTATCACCATTGACTTTTTATTCATTTGGTGTTAGGATTTTGGTAATAAATGGTTCTATGACAGATGGTATCAGAGCATGAACAATAGATACACCAAAAATTTCTCACATGAAAAAAAAATAACTCACCTTACATCTCAACCCTAGAAACTTAATGAGTTGTCCTTTGTTGACTAACTTGACTTAGCCTATATGTTAGAACATAGATGTTCTAGAACTAGGTGTAGGCTTGTGTGATCTCTAGAATCTTTCTTTTCTCCTCCTTCTGTCATGTAGTATGGGTTGTAGGCGCATGAGGGTGAGAAAAGGGCGACCTTATTACAACCCTAGACATATGTTTGTGGTATGTTCTTAGGTAGATACACAGGTGTGCACCATGTTCTTACTAGTTCTCTAGGTGTCATGGTACTAGATTGCCTAATGAGTGTGGTAACTTGTTTTAGTTTTGGTTTATTCAAATGGAGTATGGTGGTTTTCATTGCATGTTTCAACGCCAGAGGAATCTTATTTCAAGTATTAGCATATATGTACATATGAAAAATGTTACCACTTCACAGAAAGGAAGTGAGTGTCCATGTGACCTATGAGAAAGATATTTAACATAGTCTAGATGAGAGTGTTTAGATGATATTTGTAGTCTCTAGAGTTGTCTAGATCCATGAAAAAGGTTAGGCTAGTAGGTAACCTAAATGCCCTATGAAAATGGTGATGATGACGACGACGACGACGATGATGATGAAGACAACGGGGATGATGATGATAATGATGTTATAAGTTTATTCATGATGATATACATTAATGTTGGAGGGTTTATGTAAGTTTGATGCTATGATATGAGTTTGACAATGTAACCCTAGCTAATCTAGAACCATGTTTGATGTATATGACTTGGTTAACATGCTATATATAGCTAGTGGGTTGACATGCTTGCTTGTTCCTAGTTTTGTTCTTGTTGAGATATGATATGTGAGGTATGGTTTAGGACCAACATAGACCTCGATATCTTTACAAAGAAGGACCTCTAGCATGGGAAATGTGACAAGGGTGAACTCTTGATATGAGTCAACCCGACACATGAGAAGGCCAGGGTACCTAACCTCCAAAATATGTAAAATGTTGAAAAATATGAATAGTGAAATGCATGATTATGAGTTCCTAGCTAGAGTACTAAGTATGTGAGTTCAATCACCTAGTATGTGGTTCCCTGGATAATATTTAACCTTGGATTTCCTATAAAAAGATAGTACCACATAGGTGGGGGCATTTGATTATATGCATGTTTTCCATTTTGGTGAGGGAGATGTCCCAAAACCCTAAGATGATGTATATTATGTGTGATATCCATGATGAGCCTCATACTCATGTTAGTTGGTGTATGTAAAGGAATCTCATGGTTATATTTTTGTTCTTTATATTTGTGTAGAAATTTTGTTATGGGTAGATGGTTGTGGATAGCATGTCTTGTCAAACATAGATAGGTCTTAGCTTGAGTGGCATGAACTTGTGGCACACCTTCAAGATATAAGTGAGATAATTATGAATCCTCAATGTTATTGATAATGTTGTTCCTCAAATGATGATAGACACATGAAGTAATATCACCTAAGTATAATTTGAATATAAGTACAGGAACCCACTCTAACAGAATAGACCTAATATGAAATCATATCTCGCATAAAATATGTATATTTAAATCATGAACCTGAATGTGATGATGCATCGAGATCTTAGCTTGAATAATTAGGTTCGAAAGCTTGATTTAAGACCCAAAATGAAGAATGATGAACATAACTGGGAATAGTTGGTCAAATTTTGGGGAAAAACTAAAGCATGCAAACAATCTAGTATAATGATAAAATACATATTGGATGATAATATTGTTTGAAAGTCATGATGGTGAACATGTTCATTTGGTAAAATTTATAGCAAAGATTTTTGATAATGTACCTTGGGCTTGTATGAATACATGGACAAAATCCAAATATGTAGGGATACAAGACACAATATCCACATGTCACAATGACATCATGATATTGTAAAAACAAGTAATACATATATATAATGTGATATGTGTACCATTGACGATGATGGTGTAAATGTGCATCCCTTAGAGGTGGATGCCTTGAGACCAAGGTTGGTCACCTAAACACAACATTTGTAGACTTTGACCTTATTTGCAACCTGGTACAAATTTTAAGGATGAAGTTTTCCTTTTAAGGAGGGAAGTATGTAACAAGATAACAATTTTGTCTCCCCGATTGTACTCTTTCTCTCTCCCATGAGTGGCCTCTTATATAATTGAATGTCATTTTCAAGTTTGAAATAATGTGATACTCGAATTTAGTCACAGTAGCAATTAATTCCACAATCTGTGATATCAATTTGTAAATTTGAGATAAGCATCATGCTTGTATGCATCACTCTCTTGTTACTATCATTGAACCTCACCAATGTTCCCCTCATAATCTACATTATACATCAAGTTGTACATGGTTCAATTTTGATACCACCAACAAAAGAATTGTGTATATCAGACCTCGAAAGCCTGAGACACAATCTGTCAAAGTTTAGACTTCTGAAGGTTATTTAAATGAATTCCTATACCTACTAGACTCATGGGCCGACCCCTTTTAGCCCAACAAGTCATGTGCACCCATAAACAGACATGTCCTCCTGAATCATTTTGGGAAAGAATTGTGAGGCTGGGAAGTTTGTTTTCCACCTCCAGCTATATCCAGTAGTGAAGGAGGACCTCATTATATGGATGAAGACTCCCAAGAACTGACTCCTATTACTCCTTTTAAACCTCCTTATTCAACCCTTGCTCCTTTCCTTATTCTTTTCTGCTTCCTCTAAGTCTGGATGCTAATTCCCTTCTCCTTCTCCTTCTTCTTCATTTTGCTAAATACCATTAACAACATGGAAACCGCCACCCTTGGTGGAGATCAACATCTCCCTTGAGCCCTCAATGGTGGTATTGGTATGAGACACTCACTTTAACCCCCCTCTCTCATGTTACTACACCTCACTTCTACCGTGGATGAGTTGGTGCATCTAGATTTCTATGGGGGATGACCAACTCATCATTGGGGCACTTCCTCACCAACTCATCATTGGGTCACTTCCTCACAACCAAGTGAAAGAGGTTGGTCTACGATGGGTGAAAGCCCACCTTCAACCTCTTAATTCCCCATTTGGACCCTTGGTGGGAGTGTGCCAGAGAGGTGAGGGTGATGCCCCTATTTTTCCTCTATTCCCAGTGTTGGGATAGGGGAATCCTGTAAAGGGGGTCACATAAAAGGGAACGTTTTCCTGCTAGCACAGGGGGTGTGGGAGATGGCAAACCAATGTTTCTGACTGTATTGGTGTGTCGGAAACCAATGATCGTGATTCAGAGAGATGTGGGCCGACTAGTGGCCGATGCCACCCAAATGAACCCCCAACATGCGTACATGTATTATGGCTAGCCATTAGATCGGATATCAATGGTATGGATCAAGGCCCTGATGATATAGGTAACACCTAGCCCCTTTTATATATAGTTATAATGTAAAACTTCAAAAATCCATATCTTACACACCCTTGACCCAAATATATTGAAATTGTGTACCAAATTCATCAGCTCCACGAGATCTACACAATGAATATAGTTCCAAATCCTAAATCTTCTTTTGGTTCTCCTAATATGCTAATTACAATCTTTTACCTTGTGTTGACCATTATAAATGGTTATTTATGCTAACTATTGAACATTGATGTATTTCTATCATCCTAACCATGAAACCAGTAACTTAGGAGTGTTTTTAACAAGTTTGAACTCCTAATAATCCCTATTTCTCATGCAAGATCCTAATGCACAATAATGACTTACTTTAGGACTTTGATGATGTACTATTTCTCTCTTTCTAGACCATGCTCCTAAAATACATACACTGTTTAAATTGGAATCAACAACTTTAGAATGGGAAGTGATCTTTTTGGCTAGGGCCAACCCCATTCATATTATCATGTTGTAGGTGACCCTTTTTGATCTGTATGTCTGTATATTGCTTGATTGAATTCCTTGTCCCCAATCTTTATATGAATATAAGCATTATGCTCCCACTCTCAAATCAGGGATTGGCCTAATCTTGTGACCCCTTTCGATGTGGATGGTTCACCTAAGTCACATGTTAAATATGTAAGTAATGGATTTTGGAACATTGAATATAATGATGAACCTTATGAGGGGCTAGACCTAGGTGACCATACACCCATCTTTGAGATATACTAATATTGTCTTTATCTTGTATGACCCTTAGGTCCCATGTCGTGTTGGTAGTGAATGTCCATAACTAGTTTATGATATCACAAGCAAAGCGTGGTTCCTAGTCGCACATTAGTGCCGCCCAAGTGAACAAAAGTTCGAGAACAACTTCAACCTAAAATCTATGTAAGGTGTTATAGTGATTATATTATTCCTTTGTTTCTGATATCCAGAAGGAACTCGAGGCATGGAAACGTCATCCTCTCAATGTACAATCCACGTTCCTTGAACCTAGAGCAGACTGTCTGAGATATATGTGACCTCAATATCATATATTGATTCACATGTGCATGTATATGCATTTCTCAGTCTCGCTTACCAAGTGACCTGGATATCAAACTCCAGTAGGAGTGGAAAATCCCATCTAAATCACTCACAGTAATTCCCCATGTGTCAGTCACCCAATCATCACCATTATGGAAACCCTTATTCCAGATTATGTTTGATGATGTCAAAGTATATTGAACAACATGTGATGAGTGTAGTGACTTTAGGTATAAGAACCACAATCACCACCTTCACTATGAGATATGACTATGACCACCAAGTATGGTTTTCATGTGTCACTCTCAAGGTGGGTTTGTCTGATATACTATTCTCTAACAAGTATCTATGTGTTTGGTTTGATATCACATATCATGACTGATGATATTTTATCATCAACCAACACACACTCTAGTATTATGTGCTATTGATGTCTATCATCCTTCCACAGTAACATCTGACTAGGGACATGATAAGAATGTACATACTCTTAGCATCTATATGATTTCATTATTGAAGTCACATACTTGAAGGCATACATCATTTAGTAATATCATTCTTTAGACTTTCATTATGTTTCCTCAAGTTCTCATAACTGAGTGAAACAGAATGAATTGGGAGCTTGCTTTTATTATTAGACAAATTGTTTATGTAATATGCCATAAAAATCATCATATGATTGGCTCTCTAGGCATACATACCAACATCCCACTCGTCAATCCAACCACAAACTATGGTTCGCCATGCACCCGTTGTGTCGTGGGGAAGCATTCCCTTTTCCACGACCCCCTTTTTGGGAGTCCCATGTCCCAACGTTGGGAATAGAGGAAAAATAGGGAAATCACACCCACCTCTCCGGCACAACCCCACTAGGGATCCAAGTGAGAAAGGGAGAGGGTGAAGGTGTTTGTTCACCCATATTTGCTCAACCACCTTCACTTGGTTGTGAGGAAGTGCCCCGGCTGACAAGTTGGGCATCCCCCATAGAAACCCAACTCCATCTACTCATCCTTGATAGTAATGACATGTTGAAACACAAAAGAGGGGGATGGAAGTGAGCATCCCACACTAGGCCCACCGTTGAGGTCTCAAGTTGGTATAAACCTCCGCTGAGGGTGGCAGCGTCCATGCTGCAAAAGGTATCCAAAAAAATGATGACATTGGAAGGGAAAAGGGGATTGGCCCTAGACTTAGAGGATAGGAGAAAAGAGGAAGGAAAGGATCAAGGGTTAGTTATGGGGGTTTAAAATGAGCAAGAGGGGTTAGGCTCCAGGACTTGTCATCCATATTGTGAGGTCCCCTTCATTACCTGATATAGCTAGAGGTAGAAGGCGACCTTCCCAACCTCACGATTCTTTCCCAAAAAGATTCAAGAGGACATGTCCGCTTATGGGTTGTACATGACTTGTTGGGATAAAAGGGGTTGAACCATGAGCCTAGAAGATATAGTAATTCATTTAAATAACCTTCAAAAGTCTAAACTTTGAAAGGCTATATATCAAGTTTCCGAAGTATGATATACACAATTCTTGTGTCGGTGTATTCAAAATCAAACCATGTACAACTTGATTTATAATGTAGATTATGAGGGGCACATTGGCAAGGTTCAATAGATGAAGAGATTGATGCATACAAGCATTACACTTATCTCAGTTTAAAAATTGATGTCGAATATTGTGGAATAGATTGCTAATGTGACTTAATTTGAGTATCATATTAATTCAAAGATGGAAATGACATTCAATTGTACAAGAGTCCACTTGATGAGAGAGAGAAAGAGTACAATAGGGGGATGAAAAATTTTAGGTTGTCACATCCTTCCCTCCTTAAATAGAAAACTTCATCCTTGAAATTCATATAAGATTGCATACAAGGTCAAAGTCCACAATCATTGTGATTAGGCTACCAACCTTGGTTTCAAGGCATCCACTTCTAAGGGATACACATTTACACCATCATCATTAATGGTACACATATCCCAAAATATGTATATGTATTACTTTTTGTTTTATCATATTGTGATGTCATTGTGACATGTGGGTTTTGTATCTCATATCCCTACACATTTGGATTTTTTTCATGTATTCATACGATCCCAAGGTGTGTTATAAAAAATATTTGTTATAAATTTTCTCAAATGAACATGTTCATCATCATGAATTTCAAACAAGATTATCATTGGATGAATATTTTAAAATTATACTAGATTTCATGCATGTTTTAGTTTTTCCCAAAATTCGACCAATTATTCCCAATTATGTTCATCATTCTTCAATTTGGTCTAAAATTAAGCTTTGTATCTTAATTATTCAAGCTAAGTTCTGGAGGCGTCATCATAATCAGTTTCATGATTTCAAATAAACATATTTTGTGTGAGGTAATATTTCATATTAGGTCTAATTATGAGAGTGGCTTATTATACTTATATTCATATTATACTTAAGTGACATTATTTCATGTATCAGACATCATTTGAGGAACAAAATTATCATAAACATCAAAGTTTCATAATTATCTCACTTAGTGCCACAAGTTCTAGCCACTCAAGCTAAGATCTATCTACGTTCAAAAAGACATGCTAAACACAACCATCTACCCATAACAAATTTCTAACCAACTATCAAGAATAAAAGTATAACCACAAGATTCCTTCACATACAGTCACTAACCTAAGTATGAGGCTCATCATGTATATCACTACATCATATACATCATCTTAGGGTTTTAAGACATTTCCCTCACTTAGATGCCAAACATACATATAATCAAATGCCTCCACCTCTAGGGTTATATCTTTTCATAGGAAATATAGGGTTTAAAGTTATGCAAGGAACCACAATCAAGGTGACTCAACTCATATACTTAGCTAGGGAATAATTATCATGCATTTCATCATTCATTTTTTTTTCTTCAAAAATTTACATATTTTGTAGGTTAGGTACTCTGGCCTTCTCCTGTGTCGGGTTGACTCATATCAAGAGTTCACCCTTATTGTATGTCCCATGCTAGTGATCCTTCTTTGTAAAGATATCAGGGCCTATGTTGGTCCTAAAACATATCTTACATATCATATCTCAACATGTACAAGCATTCATGTCATTCTACTAGCAATATTTAGCACATTAACCAAGTCATACACATGAAACATGGTGCTAGATTAGCTAGGGTTGTGTGGTCAAACTCATCTCATATCATCAAACGTACTTGAATTATTCAACATTAACTTATATCATCATGAAGCAACTCATAACATCATTATCATCACCATCATCATCATCTTCGTCGTCATCATCATCATCATCATCATTGTCGTCGTCGTCATCATCATCATCTTCATCATCATCATTGTCATAGTTTATCTAGTCACTTGCTAGCCTAACCTTTTTCATTCATATAGACAACTCTAGAGACTAAAGATATGATCTAAACACTCTCATCTAGACCGATGTTACATCTCTTTCCCATAGGTCACATGGACACTCATTGCCTTTCTACGTGTGGTAACATTTTCCATATATACATATACACTAATACTTGAAATAAGTTCTCTCCAATGTTGAAACAAGAAATAAATCACCATACTCCATTCAAATAATCCAAACCCAAAATTAGTTACCACACTCATTACGAAGTCTAGTACCATGACACCTAGATAACTAGCAAGAACATGGTGCACACTTGTGTAGCTACCCTAAGCTTATACCACGAACATGTCTAGGTTTGTAATAAGGTATCCCTTTTCTCACCCTATTGAACCTACAACCCATACTATAGTAGAAAAGGAGGAGAAAAGAAAGATTCTAGAGATCACACAAGCCTACACCTCATTCTAGAACATCTAGGTTCTAACCTAGAGGCTAGGTCAACTTATTCCACAAAGGACATCTCATTATGTTTCTAGGGTTGACATGTAATGTGAGTTTAGTTTGTGTTTCATGTTTTTCATTATTCGATGTAGTTATTGTTCATGCTCTGATACCATCTATCACCGAACCATTTATTAACAAAATCCTAACTCCAAATGACTACAAAGTCAATGATGATAGGATCTAGGCATCTGTCCCTAGCATGGTATTTTCAAAGCACAAAATTAGAATCGTAAAAGGTTAGCATACATGAATAGATACAAGATAAAAGCACTGACATAATCTCAACATTCAAAAAGATATATTAAGCAAAAATATTTTATTACAACATTTCACTTACATATTCATGAGTCAAATTGTAGTAGTTTTCTCATGTACACTAGCGATCTTACAACAAGTACACCTAACATAGCTCACCAAGCACATCAACTCCTAGCCATATATGAACCTATAAAATATGTGAAACAATGTGGTTCAACACACAAGGTGTTGAGTTTAGGGTAGAAGGATACATATATATATATAAGCTTTGCATATTTATAAAGAGTTGCAATAGTAATGAACAAGACTAAACAAGTTAAGTAGTTAGCAAAATAGTAGTGTATGTTTTATATCATTTTACTCCAATTATACCATCAACATCATATATCATAAGGCCTTTTGACTAACTTCTCATTGGAAGAGTCTAAAAGGGGGCTCAAGATTAGCTAACCCTTTTCTACATAAGGGACCTTAAGGATATCACCAAGAGCTAACCGTGAATCTTCATGAGGGTCCTCAATGAGAAAAGTCATTGACAAATACCATGTCTAAACATTGTATAATGGAGTTTTAAATTATGTTTGCAAGTTATAAAACAATGACACAAGACAATCATAAAGTACAATACTAGATTACTGCACGTCAATATTTGAGAAAGTAAACATGCATACATATATTTCTAGTTCAAACAATAAAGCCATAGTCATGTAATTACTAAAGCTCGTACTTGATTCAGAGATTTGTAACCTAACTTATCCTTGATCATGTAGTCACATGCCAAACCTGATTAAGATCAAGATTACATACATGTATAAGATTCATTATTAACACTAACTAATTCCATTTTAATGTTTTGGCCAAGATAGGTTCAAGGTTGCTTATCAGTACATTAGATGATATTTTATTAATTTAGAGGTCATGATGAAGGTGTGGAACAAGTTTCATTTTTAGTTTCCATTCATTTTGATGAAGGGTCACATTATATCAAGTCAAGAGAACCAAGCATTAAAGATGGTTTAGACCAACAAGGTAAAGACAAGATTAGTATATCTCAAATATGGGTGGATGGTAATTTTAGTCTAGCCTCATAAGGTTCATTATTATATTCATCATACTGACATTCATAGCTTGTAGATTCAACATGTGATTAGGTGAACCATCCACATCTAAAGGGATCATAAAGATTAGGGAAATGCTTGTTTTGAGGGATAAAGATTAATAATTATATTCATATCGAGATTGGGGACAAGGAAGTCAATTAAGCAATATAAGGACATATAGGTAAAAGGGGCACCTAGAACATTATATCATGAATGGGGTTAGCCCTAGCCAAAAGGATCACTCCTATTATAAAGTTATTGATTTCACACTTATTTAAGCATCATATGTTTTTAGGAGCATGATCTAGAAAGAGAGAAATAATACATCATCAAAGTCCTAAAGTAAGCCATTAATGCGCATTAGGGTCATACATGAGAAATATGGATGATTAGGAGTTCAAAACTATTAAAAACACTCCTAAGTTAAGGATTTAATAGTTAGGAGGAAAGAAATGCATCAAAGTTCAATAGTTAGCATAGTCAAGCATTTATCATGGTCAACACAAGGTCAAAGTTCGTACTTTAGAAGATCAGGAGAACCAGAAAAAAGATTTAGGATTTGTAACTATCTTTATTGTGTATATCTCATTGAGTTGATGGATTTGTCATGTAAATTTGATATATTTGGGTCAAGGGTGTGGAAGATATGGATTTTTGAAGTTTTAAATTAAAACTATATAGAAAAGGGGCAGGTTTTACCTAAATCATTTGGGCCTTGCTCCATGCCATTGATAGCCAATCTAACAACTGGCACGCTACCCTACATCAACGTCTGCATGTTGGGGGTTCGTTTGGAAGGCAGAAGCCACCGGTTGGCATGCATCTCTCTTAATCATGGTCATTGGTTGCCCACGTGTTGATCCAACAACAAGCGACGATTAGCCGTCTCCCACACTAACTGCACTGGCGGGGAAACGTTCCCTTCTCCATGACCCCCTTTACGGGATTCCCGTCTCAACGCCACGAATGTAGGCAAAATAGGGGCATCACCCCCACCTCTCTGGCACACCCTCATCAGTAGACATGTCAAATTGGGTCAAAATATATGGGCACCCACGGGTGAACCGTTTAAATTTTGGGTGATAAAGTTTTTCACCTTCTAAAAAACACCCAAACCCCTACCCACTTGTTTATATAGTGGATTTCATGGGTAACCCACGGGAACCCACGTGCCACCCAGTTAATTGAAGCAAATATATTTATATATAGAATATACACATACACCTATTTAAATATTTTACTTGTTTTATACAAGTTAACTCTTTACCTTTACCAACAACCATTGCATTCTCTTTATTATGTGCTTGCAATAGGCAACAACAAGTACATGTAATATATGAATGTATAATGTTACATGACATAATTGTGCATTGTTTTTTGTGATATACATCTACAAAAACTACACTACTTTTCTTATTTCACATTGACTTACAACAACTAGTTACTAATTTTTCTATAAGTGTGTATATTTGTATGGAGACAACTAATCAAATGGTTTCACATCAAACATAATAGTTGGTTGGTTCCTTTGCACTATATTAGACAAAAAAACATAGTTACAAGCTATTTTAAATGTTGTTTTTATTGTTAAGGAAAGAAATTAGAAACTTATTTTTGATTGAACACATTTTATATGGATACCCGCGGGAAACCTGCAACCCGATGGGTCATGTTGGGTGTGCTTTTCATTCACCCACTTTGAAGTACATCTTTTTGACCCACACCGCCAGACCCACACCCGTAAAAATCCACCCCAACCCAACCCACCCACCCATTTGACATGTCTACCCACTAGGGGTCCAAGTGATGAAGGAAGAGGGTGAGGTGGTCAGTCACTTGCTATTTCCCAACCACCTTCACTTGGTTGCAAGGAAGTGCCCCAGTCGACGAGTTGGTCATCCCCCATAGCAACCCAATTGCACATAATCATCCTCAACAACAGTAAGGTTTATCAACATGAGAGAGAGCGTGGAAGTGAGCATTCCACACCAAGCCCACCATTGAGGGCTCAAGGGCAATGTTGACCTCCACTAAGGGTGGCAGCGTCCACGCTACAAACTGTATCCAACAAAACAACAAAGAAGAAGAGGGAGAAGGGAATTGGCGTGTAGACTTAGAAGAAAGGAAAACAGAAGAAGGAAATGAGCAAGGGTTGAATAAGGGGGTTGAAAAAGAGCAAGAGGGGTTAGGGTTTGGGAGTTGTTGTCCATATAGTGAGGTCCTCCTTCATTACCTGATATAGCTGGAGGTGGAATTCATAATTATTTTCTAAAAGGATTGAGGAGGACATGTATGCTTATGGGACGCATATGACTTGCTGGGATAAAAGGGGGCATCCCATGAGCCTAGAAGATATAAGAATTCATTTAAAAAACCTTCAAAAGTATAAACTTTGAAAGAATATATTTTAGGATTTCAAGGTCTGATATACACAATTCTTGTGTCGGTGGATTCAAAATTGAATGATGACAACTTGATGTATAATATAGATTATGATGGGCACATTGGCGAGGTTCAATGATAGTTGTAAGACATTGATGCATACCAACATGACACTTATTTCAGTTTTACAAATTTATGTCACGCAATGTGGAATTGATCACTAATGTGACTAAATTCGAGTACTACATTTTTTTCAAAAATGGAAATTGTATTTAATTGTATAAGAGGGCACTTGATGAAATACTAAAAGAGTACAATTGGGGAGACACAAATTTAGGTTGTGACATCAATTTGTAAAACTTATCCTTGATCATCTAGCCACAAGCCACACCTGATTAAGCACAGAATTACATACATATCTAAAATTCTTAACATTAACCCTAACTAGATCCATTTAAGTGTTTTAACCAAGTTAGGTTCAAGGTTGTGTATTAGTACATTAGATGGTCTTTTACTGATTTAGACGTCATGATGACGGTGTGTCTAAAGTTTCGTTTTGAAGTTCCATTCATTTTATATGTTTTTTACAAGGTTAATCATGAATGATGATTGAATTGATTACTAAAGTGTTTAGGTATTCAACTTGAGCAATAAATTAGATGACTGGACTCCCAACCGATCAGCTCATGTGATGAAACAACCTATTGGAGTGTCAGGTTGATTGAATATTGAAATGGCTAAGTTTTGCCTTAATTGGGAGGGAACTGACCGCTTTACTTAGTGAACCAATCGGTTCCACTCACCAACTGACCGGTTGGGGTCGTGAGACGAGTGACTCGCAGGGGCGAGACACCAAGTTTGTGGTGAAATTTGAGTGCATCAAGGATTAGTGTTGACATCACGTTGTGCATTTATTAGAATCAAGTTGCCAATTCATATGTGATTAGGAAACATGGAGAAACAACTAGTTCACCGAGTGAACCGATCGACTCACATGTGAACTAACCAGTTCAATGCTTATAGGTTGTGAAAATTCATGATCTTCTAGTCCCTTGCACTCCCACATAGACTAGGAACCCATACCCTAACCCCTTCTATAAATAGAGGGGTAGTGGTGGCTTCCTAGAGACACAACTAAATTGCCTCTAACAGTTGTAGTACTCTCTGGTTGTGGTAACCAACAGAGAGCCCAAGAAAGTCCTACCTGATAAAGGGAGGGATAGAAAGGGAGAACAATTGTGGGGGAGCAAGTTGGTGACTAGTACACCAATAGGAGGGACCACTCCTTTGTCTGTTTTATTAGAATGATAGGAGTTCTAGGTGGTCCATGTGGATCTCCATAGAGATGAGGTGGCCTTTTCCTATCCCTAGGAGGATAACATCAGCCTACAGTCTGTGGTGGAGACCATAGGAGTTGCTGCAGATGCTATTCGAGTTGGATGTCTGTGGTGGAGCTACAGATGCTGTCCCAATGCAAGTAGGAGTGCACAACTATTGTAATGTGTTATAGTCACTGGAGTTGGTCCAGGACCATGTATGAAGTTGTTAAACCATCCTTCCCATCACATAGCTATTGATGCAATCTTTCTATTATGGAGAATATGGATAGATAAATTTTGGTTTATGTTGCCTACTATGTGCCCATATTTCCCTATAGTGGTATCACAGCCACGTCAATTTACTATGTTTTGGAATAATCTTATGATCAGATTTTTGGTTTTCATCATTTATTTGTTACATACAATGCAAATACTTAAACTTCTTAATGTATATATCCAATCAGAAACCATATATATATATATATATATATATATATATATATATATATATATATATATATATATATATATATATATATATATGCAATTTACATATGTCATCCTAAAAGTGAGTTTTGATGGTGGATGTGTAGCATGGTTGTCGCCAATAACCCAAATATGTATTTGTGGTTGGATGGTTTATTTTATTCCTATTTTATCTCAGTTTGCATATCGAGCCTCTACCTTCTTCTTCCCAATGTTAAAGTATTATTGTTTCCTACCTTTTCTCCCCTCAAATGTAACTCGAGGTTTCTCATTACCATATAATAAGTTTAATAGCAATATGACAGTTTATTTTCTTATAACAATGAAGATGATGATCTACGTCAGGTGAGCCAACCATTTCATGTGACGAGCCCATCGACTGGAGGACCGAGGAGGGCAGAACACAAGAAGAGTAAATCGACCAGCTGGTGGTCCCTATCAACCATTTGGATGTGTCCAGACATCAGTTGAACATGAGGCCAATTGATCATTTCAAGAAACCAACCGTCTGGACAAGAGGTGAGACGACCAGTTGAAGGGTTGAATCGCTCAACTTGGTTTGGCAAGCACAGATCTATATCAACAACAAGTTTATGCATGTGATGTTGACCTATGTGGTAGTAATTCCTTGTGGGTCCAAGAAATTATAGTAGATATTTCAATAACCATCACTAATGTTTTATATTGCATGTTTATGTTGTGGGATATAGCATGTATATGACACATACTAGTATGTGGTGATTGGATATATATATATATATATTTGGTAACCTGATTGGATATGTATATGTATATATAAATGATATATATAAAATCCCTCAATCAAACATATTAAGTCTAAGATGCTTTCCATTAGCGGCACGCATGGAAAGCTTGATCAACTAAGCATGGGTACCCCAAGGGTGGTGTGCTATTTATCTCATGGAAGTGTGATGGAAATAATGTGGGCCTGTCAAGCGGGGTGCACTATCATCGTGTCAGCTTTTGAACTGGACTTAACTGAGTGACCTTAATGAGATTAAGCACTAAAGGCATGCTGATGACTATGGCAAAGAGTTATGAATATCATCTATCTAAGTATTGCATAAGATGCAATCGGAAAATGTTGCCTACCTTAATGATTGATTATGGATGCCGGCGTTGGCCGATAATAATTGAATTATTTTGGAACTTGTCTCATTAGAAGATTGTTCACTTCAATCTTCCAGATTGATAATTGAGGGTTGTAAATTTATCAAAATAATGGGAGCGATAGTTAATTAAAGACCTGATTAATATCATCAATTTTAATCAAATAAAATCAAATAAAAAATGAGTTTTTGATAAAAAAAAATTGTAAATTCTTTTGTAGAATCAAATGGAAACAAACAATAACCACTTTTCACTATGATCAGTCCTTGAGAATAAGTTAAATGGAAATAACTTCCATGATTGGTTCAGGATGCTGAGAATCATTCTCATAGAGGAGTGCAAGCTCTATGTCCTAGAGATACCAGAGCCAGATGTACCCCTTCCCAATGCACCTAAGGCTGATAGGGATGCTTACAAGAAGCATACTGAAGATGCAATTGATGTCAAGTGTTTGATGCTATGATCAATGAACTATGAATTGTAGAGGCTACATGAGAACATGGGTGTTATTAAGATGATCACACATCTTAAGAACATGCTCCAAGATCAAGCAAGACAAGATATATATGATGTCTTCAAGGCTCTATTCAAATGTAACATGGTAGAAGGAGATCCAATAGGTCCTCATGTACTCAAGCTCATTGGGTATGTGGAGAACCTGGCTAGACTAGGATTCCCCTTGGGTCAAGAGTTGGCCATTGATGTGATTCTACAGTCTCTTCCAATGTCATACAATCAGTTTGTCATGAACTACAACATGAATGACTTTGATAAGTCGTTGACAAAGTTATTAGGCATGTTGAGAATAGTTGAGGTACAATGAAGAAAACAAGGCAATGTTTGTTAGTATGATCAACAAGATAAAGGGAAAGTCTAACAACAAAGGCAAAGCTAAGAAGAGTTCTAAAGCTAGCTAGAAACCAAAGTCTTCAGATCTCAAAGCAAAGGAAGGAATAAAAAAGGGAGGTAAGTGTCACCATTGTCACTAGACTGGACATTCAAAGAGGAATTGTGCCCCTATGGTTAGAGAAACTAAATAAGAAGGAGTATATAGATATCTCCACTTCATGTACATATGTTATAGGATAACTCTAAATTACTTCGTCATCTTGGAATGTGATACTGGATGTAGACATGACATTTGTTGATGTGCATGATCTAATAAGAAGTAAATCCTTTATGAAAGGGCAAAGATGGATTGTGCAGAGTAAGAGTTTTTGCAGCTTTAGTCTACATTTAGAATTTACCTTAGCCATTGGGCATGTAGTAGAGTTAATTGGACTGCTATTTCATTATGCCAATAGAAACATTTTTTATGCATCTTGTATGACAAGGATGATAAATCAATAAAGAGTAGTTAATGTTTCTATTTTAAAGATGTGATCTTGTATGGAAATGCCCAAACATTGAGTTATCTTTATATGAAAGGATCTAAAGATGAATGTTTATAATGTAAATACCTAAAGGATTATAATTGCTAACTCGAATGATCTATATCATTGTCATCTACAACAAATGTATGAGAAATGCATTTCTAGAACATATTGATGTTTATCTAGACTCTTTTGGTTATTGAACTGATAATAGATAATGCAAGTATTATTTATGAGAAAAATAACAAACACCCCTCACTAGGTGTAGCAGAGAGAGCAAATATTCTATTTGTCCTTATACATGTTGTTGTATGTAGATCTTATAGAATAAATGCTAGAGATAGTTGTTTGTACTTCATTGCATTTACTGATAATATCAGTTGATATGGAGTTTGTATTTGGTGAAATGCAAACATGAATCTCTTGAAGTGTTCAATGGGATTATAAATGAAGTATTACTTCGATAAAAGTATTAAGAAACTTTGATATGATCAAATGTTGAAATACTTTATATCAATAGTTTGAGGAACTTCTACAAAGGACAATGATAGCATATTATAAGTCAAATACACCTAAAACATGATGATGTATCAGAAAGAAGGAATTACATCCTGATGGATAATGATGTGATTATCATTTAATATAATCTTTTAATCTCATCAAAGATACATGCCTTACACTAAAACTATGCATAATATAAAATGGTTTAAAAGACATCATATGAGATATGATTTGGGAATATCCCAATATGTATTATGGATTGAAAAATAAAGAAAGTAGTTTCTTGAAAAAGGTTTATCCAAAAACCATAATTGTTGAACACTACTATTAATCCCAATCCAACAACAAAAGTGTTTTGTTGCTAGGATAACTGAGTTCTAAAAGAATTAGTGGGAGTAGAAGTAGAATTCTAAATGTTCATGGTCAGTAAGAAGGTACAATATGAACAAGTGAGAACCACAAATTGTTGTGGAATCTCAAGTTTTAATGTAACACAAAACCTCATAGTTATAGTAGAATACATCTAAGAATTAAACATTGTGAATTCAACAACTCGGATAGGTTGGTCATAAGATGATGAGAAAACAAATCAACTAGATGATATTGAGAATCAAAATATGTGCAATGGCTTGAAAATCCATTTTGTAGTCCATGTAAACTAAAAAGGTAGACATTGGTAGTAGCACCTATAGGGTAAGACCCAAAGGGTAAAGTTGGTATTTCAAAAGAGGAAAAACAACATGGATAACCTAAAGCAACATATTGGTTTTAAAGGTTTTCAGATCAGTTCAAATTGTTGAACATGAAGAAATTCCTTCACCAATTGTCATGGTTGTTATTGCAACTAGTATAGACTATGAGATTTGGCATATGAAGATTAAGAACACATTCCTTAAAAGGAATATATAAAAGTATGTGTATGTGACACAATCTAAATGTTTTATAACTTCATTAATGCAAATAAAGTCTATAAGATATAATGATCAATCTTGAGATTGAAACAAGCATCTCAGAGATGTGATCTTTGTCTTGACAAAATGGTCAATGAGTTTGACTTGAATCAAGATAAAAGATGAAATATGTGAATAAAAAGATTTCATGGCAACATATTATAAATATTTCACATATTGATGGGGAATAACATCTTAACACTTTAAGTATTGAGACTTGCCATGGAAAACACCTTCAACAATGAAGGACCACATCCACTCATGCCTCAAGAGTTTACCATCCCGGGATCACCCAGGTTGGGTTATCTCGGTCACCAAAAAATGAAGGATTAGGTGAAACATCCTATCTGATATGGATTTCCATCTATAGAGATAGTTCTTGAAAGTTTCATAACCTAAGCATGAGCACATACAATAGCACGATGCTGAAAGAATTCAGCATGAAGGATTCAATGAGAAAGAAACTGGGATTAGTCTCTCATGAACCCTATGTTCCTATTCTTATAAAGAATGGAAAGACATGAATGGGTTGTCATATGCATAAGAAATTGGATCTATCATGTATGATATATAAATTTACTCATCCCATTATCTAGTATGTATTAGACATGATAAGATGATATTAGTTTCCAATTAAGGTCATTGGAATGTCATTAAAACACATCCATCAGTACTTGAGAATCACTAAAGGAATAGTTTCTAGATTATAACAATAAGGAAGAGTTGGGTGTAAAGGGTTACACCAATGCAAGCTTCCAAATGACGTATGTGATAGCAATATAAAATGTGAAAAGTGTTATAAGTTGGAAGACTTCCAAACTACAAACCATTAATTCAATTCTACAATAGAAGCCAAGTATCCTGGTGTTGTGAACACTAGAGTGGATATCATATGGATCTAGAAGTTCATATGGATGAACTTAAAGACTTTCCAATCATTTATGACACAGTAGAGATACTATAACAACAATAGAGCTATTGGTTAGGCAAGGAATATTAGATACCATATTATAGAAATTTCATCTCACATTGAAGAGACGAGGGACGTGCAATATGTACAAAGTAAAAGCTAAGTGTTGCTAACCAACTAGATTAGCACTAGCATAATAGAAACATGATGGACATCTATAGATCACTAAGAATATGATTCGTTGGTATTGGCTCTAAGTATAAGTGGGAGTCTGTTGGTATGTATTCCCAGAGAGCCAATCATATGATAATTGTTATGGAATATCACATAATGGATTTGATTAATGATAAGAAAGGCTATCTTATAATTGATTCTGTTTCACTTAGTTATGGGATAATGAGGAAACACAATGAAAGTCAGAAGAATGATATCACTCAATGACGTATGTCTTCAAGTATATGACTTGAACAATGAGATCATACAAATGTTAAGAGTATGTACATTCTTTTGATGTCCTAGTTGGATGTTACTATGGAAGGCTGATAGACAATAGTAACACATAAGACTAGAGTGTGTGTTGGTTGATGACAAAATCTCATCAGTCATGATATGTGATATAAACCAAACACATAGATACTTATTAGAGAATATTGTATCAGACATACCCACCTTGAGAGTGACACATGGAAACCATACTTGGTGGTCATAGTCATCTCTCATAGTGAAGGCGGTGATTTGGTTCTTAGACCTGAAGTCACTACACTCATCACATGTCGTTGGGTATGATTTGACATCATCAAACATAATCCTATATAAGGGTTGCCATAACAATGATGATTGGGTGACTGTGACACACGGGGACTGACTGTGAGTGATGTAGATGGGATTTATCCCTCCTACTTGAGTTTGATATCTAGGCCACTTGTTAGGAAAAACTAAGAAACACATGTGCATGCACATGCACATGTGAATCAATATATGATATTGAGGTCACATATATCTCAGACAGTCTGCTCTAGGCTCAAGGAACATGGATTGGACATTAAGAGGATGACATTTTCTTGCCCTGAGTTCATTCTGAATATCAGAGAGAAAGGAGTTATACAATCACTGTAACACCTTACAAAGATTGCATATAGAAGTTGTTCTCCAACTTTCCATTTACTTGGGTGGCACTAATGTATGAATAGACACCACTCTTTGCTTGTGATGTCATAAACTAGTTATGAACATTCAATGCCAACATGATAAGGGACCTATAGGTTCACACACATAGGATACACCTAATTAATCATGAATGATGATTGAATTGATTACTAAAATGTGGAGGTATTCAGTTTGATCAACAAATAAACTATATGGACTCCCAATGGATTACATCATGTGAGGAAACAACCAGGTTGGAGTGTTAGGTTGATTGGATATTGAATTGGCTGAGTTCTGCCTGAACTGGGGAGCAAATCGACTAGTCCACTAATTGGGGTTGTGAGACGACTGGATCACATGGGAGAGACACCCATTTTGTGAAGAAATTTGAGTGCATCAATGTTTAGTGTTGAGACCATGTTGTGAATTAATTGGAATTTAATTTCCAATTCATATGCAATTGGGGAACATGGAGAAGTGACCGTTCACTGAGAGAACCTATAATCTCACATGTGAACTGATCATTTGGTTGAAAACTGACCGATTGGATAATCACATGTTGCACAAATTCATGATCTTACAGTCCCTTCCACTCCCACATAGTCTGGGAACCCAGACCCTAATCCATCCTATAAATAAAGCGGTACTGTGGGCTTCCTAGAGACAAAAGTAAATTGCCTCTGACAATTGTTGTCCTCTTTGGTTGTAGTAACCAAGAGAGATCCTGAGCATGTCCTACTCGATAAAGGGAGGGATAGCAAGGGAGAACAATTATGGAGATCAAGTTGTTGACTTGTGACAACTCCTTTCTATTTGTTCTAGTAGAATGTGAGGAGTTCTAAGCAGTTTGTGTGGACTTTCATAGAGGTGAGGTGGCCTTTTCCCATCGCTAGCAGGACACATCAGCATGCAGTCTATGATGGAGACTGTAGGAGCTACTACAGATGCTATTCGAGTCTACTATCCGTGGTGGAGCTGTAGATGTTGTCCTAGTGCAACTAGGAGTGAACGACTACTGCAATGAGTTATAGTCTATGGACTTGATCCACGACCATGCATGAACTCTTTCAACCATCCTTCCCATTACATAGTTGTTGATGCGATCTTGATGTTTTATGGATTATGGATAGATAAATTTTATATCTACTACCCATTTTGTGCCCATATTTCCCTACATAGGCGAACAGTGACCGTGAGTCTGAGAGATGTAGGACAATAGGTGGCCACTGCCTTCGAAATGAACCCTCAACATGCAAACGTGTAGCTCGCCAACCTTTAAATAAGCTATCGGCAGCTTGGATCATGGTCAAAATGATATAGGTAACACCTAGCCCCTTTTCTATACAGTTTTCATGTAAAACTTAAAAAATCCATATCTTCCACACCCTTGACCCAAACATATCGAAATTACATACCAAATTCAACAGATCAATGAGATATATGCAATGAAAATAGTCACAGATGCTAAATCTTATTTTGGTTATTCATATCTACTAGAATATGAACTTTGTGACTAATCCCACTATGTTAAAGAATGTAGTAGAGTTGGTTATGTGAGCCTTGCTGGATATCATGAGGACTTTCTAGAAAAGTATCCTTATGTTTGGTTGTTCATGGAAATACTTTACCTTTTTTTTTAATTTCTCCAAAACTTTTATCATGCTCTTTTTGAGTCATTGCATCTTTTCTATACAAGAAGAATCAATGATGGACATAGCCAAATTTTCATAGTTAAAGAAACCCCCAATGGATGCATTGTTTTATGCTACATTGACAATTACCAATTGCAATTCATAGGCAAAAATGGATGTAAAAAGTGAATTTTCATGTATAACCTTTAGTACATTAAATTCACCTATCATAATAGAGGATCCACAATATCCCTATCCTCCCAATCTAGACGTGGATAACCCATAACGTGCAAGAAAAAAAATTCAAAAATCGGTTTTAGTGAAGTAGCTTAAAAATCTGTAACATGTTCAACATCGATAAAATTTTCAATAAAATTTCATTGCTTGTTCACAAATTTATATGACCAACTTCATATTAAACTAAGAGCATAATAAAATTTTAATGGTTTAAATTCTAAAATATATAACATGAAATAAGTAGTAACGATACTATGAAAACCATTGTCTCCTTTATTGATTCATCATGAGACTTATCAACAAGTAGAGAGTAATACCCATCTCTAATAATATTAACAATAACATGTATGCTACTTCTCTATAGATGCTTTGATCATATATTTCTATATGATCATAAAAGTCATTTGATTATTCCATGGAGCATTAAAATTAAAAGCACATGCAATTTCAAGGCTATTATATTTTGTATACTTTACCTACACCAAATAGTTCCATATATTTCTTAAGCTAGAAAACTAATCATGTCCATGAAAGGAAACAACTTTCAGTAATAAGAATCTAAAAACATGTTACACATCATTTAATCAAGTTTTATATGAAACCTCCATCTCTCGGCTATGATAAATGTGAACACTTTGCCTTTGATTTTTTTAACCTTCACAATAGAGTCTTACATTAATATCAGTAATATTAAATTCCCAATGTGTTTATTTGAAAACTCTATTTCCTTTTTCATGTTGCTAAATCCTATCTTTGTGAGTGTATGATTCTTAAAATTGGAAAACCTTGGATGCTTGATGTGAAAGACTGGTTTTTGGCTTAATTTTGAGGATTATATAATGATTTGGATCCATAAGTTTATGCCTATTTGAGGAATTTATTTGACTGGTGTAACAGTTGAGTTTTGACACCAAATTGGTGTACAAGGTACCTGAGTTATATTAAAGTACTGGTTAAAGTTTAATAATATTTCAATGTTCGTAGAAGGGGTATATGAGTTTTAATATGGTGAATAATGAATGGTTTGATGGTTATTGACGTAAGTTTTATAATTAATAAAGCTTGGGCTTGGATCAATAGTGTACTCGTGCTCTTTTGATTTTTGGGTAGGCAGCGGGCCGAGTTTTGACTAAGGACATCTAGTCCCTTTGGAGTGAGGGTGCCATGGATTGATGGCGTGGCCTTGTCCTGGCTTTTAGATGTTTTGATCAGACAACTATAGTTTACCCTCTACTTACAACTAAAATAGATACGTGGGCTATCTGCGACTGTGAGGTAGCACCCACATCACCACGATCAGTGAACGTGTGACTAAAGGAGCAAGAGACTGGGGTAGTTGCTTTCGGTAGTGCTCGAGTAGGGAGTTTAGATAGCTGTCGAGACATATGGTAAAGAAGGTAGAGATCCAGTAGTATGCGGGAGTTTTGGATAGCCTCCAGTTCATCCTGGAATAGAATATCACTATGAGAAGAGTACAGTTAGGCCCGAGCTCACGACGGCAGCCAGGCAGGAGGAGCGTCCCAAGCTGCGGTGGCGGTGGTCTTTTTTTTGGGAGATCCCAACAGTTACCAAGCAATCGCAGGGCCTGAGAAGAGCCAGACAACGGGCAATCAAGGAACTATAGCAACAATATTTTCAACGGCGACAGCCTGCATGAGAGAGAGGGTGCATACTCAGAGAACTGGAGCTCGTAGACAATCTATCATAGGAGTGGAGGCCATGGCGGCAAGTCGATCTAGATAGAGACCTAGAAGATGATGACTTCAGGCAGGCCCGAGAGGAAGTTGGGCGGATCTAGCGTCAACCTCAGCCCCGACGGTCGTGTGTTCACATACGTTGGAATCCTGCGTTGGACGCCCAATGGGAGAGAAAGAGAAGTTGAGCCCAGGGATCAAAAGAGGTGGTATCCAGGCCAGTGACTGGAGCTATGCGGCTGATCCCTAAGAAGGCCACGACAGTGGCTGATCCAACAGAGAATGACAGTTGCAGGTGCAGCATGCAGACGGGAGAATCACGAAGGATCCAAAGGCTTAGAGGAGGAAGGGTCGTAGCTTCTGGCCATGATGGACCGTGAGGAAGAGGAGAGCCCCCGGTGGCGGCTTGCCCATGGACTCACACCCGACGATGGCACTGAGCGAGAGTCTCACGCAGAACGGGAGACGGAGCGCTGGACTCCCAGACCGTGAGTGAAGAGAAAAGAAGGTTAGAAAAACCCGGTCCAACAGCACTGAACCAACCCTGAACTGGCCCGTAGCCAGCAAAGGGCAGCGCCAGCTCCACTGGACACGTGGCGGAGGGCAATTGGCCAGAAAAAGGTAATTATCTCACAAATGCTCAGAACTTCAATAATTCATAGTAATTAATATGCTTATCAGAAAAATACAAGTAATATACCAAAATGCTCAGAAAAATGAGTAGAATGCAATGAAAGCATAATATATGTCTTTTGAAGCTTAAATATTAGTAATATCATGTAAGATGTGTAATGCTTATTTCATGGATAATAAATATCAAATGATGATCTAAAATTATGGAAAAATACCAGTAACTCCATAATAATGTTTATAATGCACCTGATGATAGTGATGATCAGGTTGATACACAAAATCATGTAATTTTCTTAATATGTCTAATTAGGGCTAATAACACTAAAGATGATGCAATTAAACATGCATGCTCAATAAATGATGAGATTTACAGAAAACCCTCATATCTGTAACTGGAAGATAATATATAAATATGAGATCAGTTATATACACGAAATTCATGCTATATGATGAGCACCCTTAATACACATGATGTAACCCTTATATAGTTAATGAAAGTGACATAATGTTAAGTATGTTCACATAATAATGTGACACATGAGTATATCCAGTTGATGAACTATAATCTGGAATACAACATCAGTAATGTCAATCCTAGATAACAAGAAGAGATAGATAAGAAATAATAATGAGAATATCCTAATGAGTAAGCAAACCCTAAAATGGATATAAATAGGGTTAAGATGATGGGAATCTAATGCATGTCATATATGATCTTATCTTAACCAGGGTTTGACCAAGACGTAGTTGACACCAGGAATATATGTGATGATTAAGTTTCTCTTGATCAAGGTACGCCATTACCTCTTACTTGGCTTATTATACAATATGCTTGTGTTATATGTGTACTAGAATACTTGGCATATGATATTGGATGAGTGATTGTTTTTGTATGATATCTTGCTTGATTTTCCATATTTATGGCTATGAACACATGAAACATAATATATCTATTCCATTATATGAAATCACTATATCTCTTTGGTAAGCATAGTGCTAGTGAGTGATATATCTCTTTGGTAAGCAGATCACATGTACAATGATCTATCTCTTTAGTAAGCAGATCATGAGGCCTGGATGCATCTATCCCATTGGTAGGCAGATGCACAAGCATATAATGGAAAATGAGCTTAAACTATGCGTACTCAGTACAATATTCTTGAATATTGTGTTGACGTGTACCGCATGTAATCTTTTGTTTAGGTTGTGGTTATGCTCTTAAAGATCCAAGATAGTTGAGAGTTGTGTAGCGAGCTGATGTACAGGTGGACCTGTTGTCTTAAGATCCTGTTGTTTAGTGGTAGTACATGTATATGTATAGTTTGCTGTTCAAAATGTAATATCAAACATTGTAACAATTCATGTTGTAATTATATGTTGAATGGTGAACACGTGCGTATGGTTTTATTATTGTTCATGTACATGTGCTATTGATTGTTTCCTTATGACTTCCTCTTATTTTCTTCTTCTTAGCCTAGTGTTGGGTGTTTAAGTTGGGATTCTCACTGAGGTGAGGTTTCAATTTGGACGTCACACATCAGATTAAGTTTTAAAAAATCCGGGGACGTCACACTTGATGAGATCACAATAGAATAAATAAGCTACATGTCTTTCTAAACTATATTATAACAAATTGAACTTGTTATGTTTTCTAAAAGCATCTCCTCTTATTTCAAAAATATTTGGGATGAAATATTTGAAAATAGGTTGATATAGGCTCTAGAACAAGTATTCTATCCTCACTTGGTCTTAAATCTCGACCTCATAATACTCAGCTAGTTTTTAGAGCCCGAGATCAACAATGATGTCATATGGTTTGTAATGAAAATGTACACAAGGTATCTTGTTTGGAGTCATACTCACATCGATCTTAATATTTTATTTGATGATAACCTATTTACACAATATTATGAAACTTTATCATTTTTGACATTGTGTAAGTTCTATGATAGACAATAATAAAATGGTGTACATCACATTATGTATTGTATTCTCTAATTTATACAGTATTTTTGAAATTTTTTAACAATATTGTATATGACCTAATTGTTTAATGATATTCCATCATCTCCTAGTTCCATGTAAAATATAAGATGACATACTAATATACAATATAAGAAAAATTTATCCAACTATACATGACTTCACTTGCATTATTAATTATAACAGACTTAGTTTAGAGGAATAGGTAATATTATTATTTGATAACAAAAAAACATGATGTTAATAATTGCAGAAATAATAAAATCATGATGTTTACTTTTATAGTCTATGAAAATACCGAATATAGTTTTCCATCGCTAAGATGATAAGTATATCACCAGAACCCATTACAATTATTGGAATCGACAAAACAAATTCAAGGTCTCTAGTAGTGAAATTGGTACTTGGTACCATCAATAGTTTTATGTATTGTTCAATCCATATGCTTGATGAAGAAAGACAATAATAAATGGTTTGTTGGGAAGATATGACTCTTTTTTAAATTTAACAAGAGAACTGTAAAAAGTCTAATGACATGTTGCCAATTGTTAATGGATAAGAATTAAATGACCTCCAATAGATAAAGGAAACATATACAAAATAATTTATTATATAAAAAATTCGATACCATCATGAACCCGTTAATTGATAAAAATCTTAAGTCATAATTGCAATCTTTAATAAATTTGATTGCTTGGAACATAGTGTAGAAAACATGTACGTTATTACTTTTATTGATATATTTTTTAAGTATAAAAGGTTTGATGAGATTGAGAATGAGGCATTCACAAGGAATTGCTTTATCAACTAGAACAAAGTAGTGGATGTCTAAATAAACACCTTAGGTGGAGTTAGAAATAGTTATAACAATGCAACACCTCATTGTGAAGGTTTTAACATTCAATGGAAAAGTTTGTTACATATTTTGTCTTCTCAAAGATGGGAGGTGAAGGATTCATATAGACCTCATAGGACTATTGTGTTGCATGATGTTAGATTCCTCGTATGAAAAGGTCTACTTTTTATGTACATGACTAGTCTTCTAAATAAAAAAATAAGAGGGAAAATTGTTGTCATTACTAGAGTATACAAGAGATAATAATCATGAAACTGCACATATTCTTATTGCAAATGCTCCTGAATATAATAAAATTACTTCTCCAGTCAGCTAGAATTTTGTATAAAGAAAACCATATAAATCATTATTGATGATCTTAGACATCTATTCTTCTCTTTACTTGTTTATGAATCTTGTGATAATCAATATAGGTACAAGTGACTTTGACTGCGAGAATAGTGTTTATTTCATGTTGTATAGTTTAAAAGTAAGTACATAACAATTACATTATGTTTTGGAATCATATGATTGTCATACATATTTGTAAATAAGTAAGGAAAGTTATTGAAAGATTTATCTACATTGTGCATGTCACACATTATTCAAGTGCTTCACTAAAAGTTGCTTTGGATGGTTTCTTACTACATCATGGATTATCCATGTCTAAACTGATAATACACACATATAATGGAGCCTCTCATGTGTGAGGAAAATTTAACCTAGCTAGAGTACTTCTAAGTATATGAGTTCATTCACCTAGTGTGTGGTTCCATACATAATGTTGAACCCTAGATTTCCTAGGAAAAGATATAACCCTAGAGGTGGAGGCATTTAATTAGCTGCATGTTTTTCATCTAGGAGATGGATATTTCCCAAAATCCTAAGATCATGTATATGATGCGTAATATCCATGATGAGCCTCATACTCGAGTTCATGGTTGTATGTAAATGAATCTTGTAGTTATATTTTTGTTCTTGATAGTTGGGTAGAAATTTTGTTATGGGTAGATGGTTGTGGTTACTATGTCTTGTTGAACACAGGTAGGTCTTAACTTGAGTGGCTTGAACTAGTACCACTCCTTCAAGACCCCAAGTGAGATAATTATGAGACCTCAATGTTGATGATAATGTTGTTCATCAAATGATGTTCGATAGATGAAGTAGTCTCACTTAAGTATAATTTGAATGTAAGTACAATAATCCACTCTCATAATCTAAACTTAATATGAAATCATACCTTACAAAAATATATATATTTGAAATCATGAACCTAAATATGATGATGCCTCAAGATCTTAGCTTGAATAATTAGGATACAAAGCTTGATTTCAAACCCAAAATGAAGAATGATGAACATAATTGGGAATAACTGGTCAAATTTTGGGAAAAAGATAAAATATACATGAAATTTAGTATAACGATAAAATACATGTTCAATGAAAATTTTGTGTTGAATTCATGATGAAAAACATGTTCATTTGGGAAAATTTATAAAACATATTTTTTATAATACACCTTGGGCTTGTATGAATACATGAACAAAATACAAATGTATAGGGATACGAGATACAAAACCCACATGTCACAATGACATAATGATATGATAAAACAACAAGTAATGCATATATATTTTGGGATGTGTACCATTGATGATGATGACCTAAATGTGCATCCCTTAGATGTGGATGCCTTGAAACCAAGGTTGGTTACCTAAGCACGGTGATTGTGGACTTTGATCTTGTTTGTAACCTTATTCAAATTTTGAGGAAGAAATTTTCCTTTTAAGGAGGCAAGGATTTTACAACCTATCTTTTTGTCTCCCCAATTGTACTCTTTCTATCTTTCATCAAGTGGACTCTTATACAATTGAATGCAATTTCCATTTTTGAAACAATGTGATACTTGAATTTAGTCACATTAGTGATCAACTTGATGATGCATGACATCAATTTTTAAAACTAAAATAAGTTTCGTGCTGGTATGCATCACTGTCTTCCAACTATCATTGAACATTGTCAAAGTGCCCCTCATAATCTACATTATACATCAAGTTGTACATGGTTCGATTTTGAATCCACCGACACAAGAATTGTGTATATCAGACCTTAAAAGCATAAAATATAGTCTTTCAAAGTTTATACTTTTAAAGGTTGTTTCAATGAATTCCTATATCTTCTAGGCTCACGGGCTTCCCCCCTTTTAGCCCAGCAAGTCATATGCAGCCCATTAGCAATCTTGTCCTCCTCAATCATTTGGAAAGGAATTGTGAGGCTGGAAATGTCATATTCCACCTCCAACTATATCTGGTAATGAAGGAGGACCTCACTATATGGAAAAAAACTCCCAACCCTAACCCATATTTCTCTTTTTAAACCCCCTTATTCAACCCTTGATCCTTTCCTTCTTCTTTTCTCCTCATGCCAAATCCCTTCTCCCTCTCCTTCTTCTTTGTTTGTTGGATACCCATTTGCAGTGTGGATGTTGCCACCTTTGGTGGAGGTCAACACCGCCCTTGAGCCCTCAATGGTGATCTTGGTGTGGGATTCTCACTTCCATCCCCCTCTCCCATGTTGATACACCTTACTATTGTTGAGGATGAGTAGGTGCAACTGGGTTTCTATGGGGGGTGACCACCTCGTCGGGTGGGGCACTTCCTCACAACCAAGTGAAGGTTGTTGGGCAACAACAAGTGAACAACCACCTCACCCTCTCCTTTACTCACTTGGACCCCTGGTGGGTAGACCTGTCAAATGGGTGGGTGGGTTGGGGTTTGGGTTAGGTTGTTGTGGGTGCAGGTCTAGAGGGTGCAGGTAAAAAAGATGCACTTCAAAATGGGTGGAAGAAAAATGCACCCAAACATAGCCCATCGGGTTGCGGGTTCCCCACGGGTACCCAAATAAAATGTGTCAAATCAACAATAAGTTGCTCATTTCTTTCCTTAACACAGAAAACAACATTTTAAACAACTTGTAACTATGTTTTTTTGTCAAATATAGTGCAAAGGAACCCACCAACTGCTATACTTGATGTGAAACCATTTGATTAGTTGTGGCCATATGAATATACACATTTAAAGAAAAAATAGCAACTAGTTGTTGTAAGTAGATGTAAAATAAGAAAATCAATGTAGTTTTCATAGATACATATCACAAAAAACAAAAAAAATGTCATGTAACATTAGACATTCAGAATATTACGCGTATTTGTTGTTGCCTATTGGAAACACAAAATAAAGAGAATAAAATTATTGTTGCTAAAGGTAAAGAGTTAACTTGTATAAAACAAGTAGCATCTTTTAAAAGGTGTATGTGTATAAATATATTTTCTTAAATTAACTAGGTGACGCGTAGGTGTCTGTGGGTCACCCATAAAACCCGCTATATAAACGAGTAGGTATGGGTTTGAGTGATTTTGAGAAGGTGGGAGATTTTGTCACCCTAACACAACTTAAACTGGTCGACCCGTGCGTGCCCACAAATTTTGGCCTAGTTTAACATGTCTACTAGTGGGGGTGTGCCAGAGAGGTGGGGGTGATGCCCCTATTTTTCCCATGTTCTTGGAATCAAGATAGGGAAATCTTGTAAAGGGGGTCTTGGAGAAGGGAACATTTCCCCACAAGTGCAGCTAGTGCGGGAGACCACTAACTACCATTTTTGGTAGGATCGGCCCATGGGTGACCATAGACCATGAGTCAAAGAGATGCATACCAAACGGTGGCCTCCACTTTCCAAATGAACCCCCAACATGTAGACACTAGTGTAGGGTAGCACGACCAACCATCAGATTGGCTATTAATGGCCTGGATCAAGGCCCAAATGATTTAGGTAACACCTAGGCCCTTTTCTATATAGTTTTAATTTGAAACCTAAAAAATCTATATCTTCCACACCCTTGACCCTAATATATTGAAATTACATAACAAATGCATCAGCTCGATGAGATATGCACAATGAACATAGTTACAGATCCTAAATCTTTTTTTTGGTTCTCCTGATCTGCTAAAGTATGAACATTGACCTTGTGTTGACCATGATAAATGATTGACTATGATAACTATTGAACTTTGATGCATTTCTATCCTCCTAGATATTAAATCATTAACTTATGAGTGTTTTTAATAGTTTTGAACTCCTAGTCATCCCTATTTCTCATGTATGACCCTAATGCACATTAATGACTTACTTTTGGACTTTGATTATGTATTATTGCTCTCTTGCTAGACCATGCTCCTAAAAGATATCTAATGCTTAAAGAAGTTTGAAATCAATAACTTTACAATGGGATGTGATCTTTTTTTCTAGGCCTAACCCCATTCATGATATAATGCTCTAGGTGCCCCTATTTACCTATATGTCCATATATTGCTTAATTGACTTCCTCATCCCCAATATTGATATGAATATAATTATTAAGCTTACTCCCTCAAATCAAGGATTTCCCTAATCTTTGTGATCCCTTTAGATGTGGATGGTTCGCCTAAGTCACATGTTGAATCTATAAGCTATGAATGTTGGAATGTTGAATATACCTTGTTGGTCTAAACTAGCTTTAATGCTTGGTTCTCTTGACTAGATAAAATGAGACCCTTCATCAAAATGAATGGAATATAAAAATGAAACTTGAGACACACATTCATCACAACCTGTAAATCATTAAAATATCATATAATGTACTAATAAAAAACCTTGAACCTATCTTGGCCAAAATACTAAAATGAATTTAGTTAGGTTTAATGATGAGAATGTTATACATGTATGCAATCTTGATCTTAATTAGGTTTGGAATGTGGCTATATGATCAAGGATAAGTTAGGTTACAAATATCTAAATCAAGTACAAGCTTTAATAATTATATGACTATGGATTTATTGTTTGAACTACAAAATATATGTATTCTTATTTACTTGATCAAATATTGATGTGTAGCAATCTAGTATTGTACTTGATGTTTGTCTCGTGTCATTGTTTTATAACTTGCAAACATAATTTAGAACTCCATTATACAATGTTGAGACAAGGTATTGCTCACTGACTTTTCTCATTTAGGTCCCTCATGAAGAAACATGGTTAGATCTTGGTGATGTGCTTAAGGTACCTTATGTATAAAAGGGTTAGCTAATCTTGAGAACCCTTTCACACTCTTCCAATGAGAAGTTAGTCAAAAGGCCTTATAATATATGACGTCGATGGTATCATTGGAGTAAATGATATGAAACACAAACTCTCATTTTTCTAACTACTTAACTTGTTTAGTCTTGTTCGTTACTTCTACAACTCTTTAAAAATATGCAAATCTTATATATGTATCTTTCTACCCTGAACTCAACCACCTTGTGTGTTGATCCACATCGTTTCACAAATTTTATAGGTTCAGATATGTCTAGGAGTTGATGGGTTTGGTGATCTATGTTAGGTTTACTTGTTGTAAGATCCCTAGTGTACATGAGTAGACAAGTACAATTTGACTCTTGAATATGTAAATGAAATATTGTAATAAAATATTGTTGCTTCATATATCTTTTTGCATGTTGAGATTATGTTGGTCTTTTATATTGTTATATATTAATGTATGCTAAGCTTTTACGCTTCTACTTTTTTTCTTTGACAATACCATGCTAGGGACAGGCACCTAGATCCTATCATCATTGACTTTGTAGTCATTTGGAGTTATGATTTCGTTAATAAATGGTTCTGTGATAGATGGTATCAGAGCATGAAAAATAACTACACCAAACATTTCTAACATGAAGCACAAACTAAACTCACCTTACATGTCAACCCTAGAAATATAAGGATCTATCCTTTGTGGAATAAGTTGACTTAGCCTCTAGGTTAGAACCTAGATGTTCTAGAATTAGGTGTAGGCTTGTGTGATCTACATAATCTTTCTTTTCTACTCCTTTTGTACTATAATATTGGCTCTAGGAGTAGGAGGGTGAGAAAAGGGAGATCTTATTACAACCCTAGACATATGTTCGTGGTATATGCTTAGGGTAGCTACACAAATGTGCACCATGTTCTTGATAGTTCTCTAGGTTTCATGGTACTAGACTGCCTAATGAGTGTGGTAACTAATTTTGGGTTTGGGTTATTTGAATGGAGTATGGTGGTTAATTGCTTGTTTTGACATTAGAGAAAACTTATTTCAAGTATTAGTGTATATGTATATGGAAAATGTTACCAAACACAGAAAGTCAATGAGTGTCCATGTGACCTATGAGAAAGAGATGTAACATCAATCTAGATGAGAGTGTTTAGATGATAATTGTAGTCTTTAGAGTTGTCTAGATCCATGCAAAAGGTTAAACTTGCAAGTAGCCTAGATAACTTATTACAATGGTGATGATGGCAATGATGATGATGATGATGATGATGATGATGATGATGAGGATGACGACAACGATGATGATGATGATGATGATGATGATGATGATGATGATGATGATGATGATGATGATGATGACAATAATGATGATGATGATGATGGAAAAGGTGATGATGATGGTGATGTTAATCATGTAATGAGTTGCTTCATGATGATATAAGTTAATGCTGAAGGATTCAAGTATGTTTGAGGATATGATATGAGTTTGACCATGCAACCCTAGCTAATTTGGCACCATGTTTGATGTGTATGACTTGGTTAATGTGCTAAATATTTCTAGTGGTTTGACATGATTTCTTGTGCCTAGTTTTGTACATGTTGAGATATGATATGTGAGATATGGTTTAGGACCAACATAGGCCTTGATATCTTTACAAAGAAGAACCACTAGCATGGGACATACAATAAGGGTGAACTCTTGATATGATTCAAACTGACACGGGAGAAGGCCAGAGTACCTAAGCTCCAAAATATGTAAAATAAAAAAAAAGAATTATGAAATGCATAATTGTGAGTCCCTAGCTAAGTATATGAGTTGAGTCACCTAGTGTGTGGTTCCCTGCATAACGTTGAACCCTATATTTCCTATGAAAAGATATAACCCTATAGGAGGAGGCATTTGATTATATGTATGTTTGGCATCTAAGTGAGGGAGATGTCCCAAAACCCTAAGATGATGTATATGATGTAGTGATATACATAATGGGCCTCATACTCAGGTTAGTGAATATATGTAAAGGAATCTAGTGGTTATATTTTTTTTTGATAGTTGGGTAGAAATTTGTTATGGGTAAATGGTTGTGGTTAGCATGTCTTATTGAACGTAGATAGGTCCTAGATTGAGTGACTAAAACTTGTGTCCCTAAGTGAGATAATTATGAAACCTCAATGTTTATGATAATTTTGTTCCTCAAATGATGCTTGATACTACAAAAAATTTGGCCTTTGTTGAAGAACATTTGTGAGGAACCAAAAATCGTGAATAATGATGTCTATTTGTGAGGGCTCATCCTTCAAATATGGGACCAAATCCCTCAACCGTGTTTTTAACATCCTTAGACCTTTTATGTGAACACTAATCTCTCAAAAATACATTACTCACTAATCACTCCGTGAAAAATGCCATGTCAAATGTTTCCCTCCATCTCATAACCCTTCCCTCCATTCTAAAACACAATATTTCTAAATCAAAATAAAAAAAACCCTACCCCCTCGTTCCTCCACGCGAGAACCAATCCGTCGCTCCGTGCTTCCCCCTCTCACGTCGTGCATGTCCGGCCGGTCCTCTCCTCTCCACTCCGATCCTCCCCTCTCCACCCTTCGTTTCTCTACGCGCAAGCCCTCAGACGTCACTCCGACGCCCTTACAAGCTCGTCGCTCCGTGCTTCCCCCCTCTCACGCTGTGTGCGTCCGGACGGTCCACGAGCGAGAAAGGGTCTTGGGAGTCACCTCATGTGCAAGGATGGAGTGTATCGGCTGTGGGAGTACGGCGACGCTCTCGGTATCATTCCAGGACTCGAGGTTCCGGCGGAGGATGCTGGTGGGGGTTCGACGGGGAGGGTACATGTACGGGTTGTTGCAGCGGGAAAGGCGGGATCTTTGCTCGATGGCGGTAGCAGAAAGCGGTGGGAGGGAGTGGTGCATGGAAGTGCTGAAGGAAACAAAGGAAGTGGACGGAATGCGGGAGGGCAGGGAGGCGTTTGCAGACGAGGAAGACTTCGTCAAAGCCGTGGGCGGCAAGCTCACATTTGTGCAGATGCAGGCGAGGAAGAAGATGGGAGAGCAGAGTAAGATAGCCGACAAGGTAATGCAACATCGCCCTTTTCGCTTCTTCTTTTTTTGGTTTTGAAACTTTCTACTTTCTGGCATCAGAATTCTTGCTCATATTGTATTATTGTTTGAATGGGCTATCCGTTTCTGGCGTGCCTTTCGTTGAACTGTGCTAGTCTTCATGTTAGGCTGCGTTGAACAGTAAAAACAGTACCCTTACAGCAGAAAAAACAAGGGTCTCCCCTCCTTAAGAATATCTCCACCGATCATGTTGATGTATAAGATTTACTATATGCACACTTCTTATTATGGAAGGTGATCAACTAGTCGATCAAATATGTGCTCGTTTTGACTAGATGTTTATTCATAGAGTGTATTGTAGAATAGACACTTAGCTACACTTCAAATTAATCTGAAGGATATACTCACAAAAGTCCTATATAACATATTGTCAGTGTTGTAAACCACCTAGCAAATTGATCCTTATCATCATGCAGCTCTACCCCCCTAAATCTTCTATCCTCCATACAGTTCTGCATGTCTCCTGTTTAAAAAAAAGAATAATATGAAGAAACAGATTAAATACACCTACAGGTTAACAATACAGATTAAACAAATATATAGTTCTCGCAAAGCAGTTGCCACAGTCACCAAAGTGAGTATGCATTGGCAAGTCTGTTCTGTACAATAATCTGTTTATGTCGTGTGCCTAAAGTTTTCGAATTAAGGCCGGGCTAGAAAAATGCCAGCGCCCAGGTAATATATTTATCCAGGAGACCCGGAAGTTATATTTAAACAGTGGAAACATATCAAAAATTCATCCCGAAGCCACTGACTGGGCTGAGGGAATAAAAGTGGATAATTTAGCTTACAACATGAGGAGGTAGCACAGGTTGAACACTATTTCGCTCAAGTCCCATGATTTTTTCTTCTTCGTCTGTTGTTAAGTCCCATTTTGAGCTACTTGACGTGAGGATTTTCTAGAATTCTCCGGCTTGCATTAGACATGAAGGAACTACTTCGTCAGTTAGCTAGTACCTACATTAGGACTTAGGGGCTTCAGTAAAGAGGGCGCTAGCTTTCACAGACCATCCTTTAGCGGTGATGGACAGTGAATGTGCTCCCTGTTGAAAAGGATAATTCATGTGGCTAGGTGTTTCTTGTCATAAGCTAGGATAAGTATGTGATTTTTCTCACGTGAGGAAGTTGAATTTGATCATATGTTCTCCACTTGTTTTTTCCCTTCTTTCCAAGGGGGTTGGATCTAATCCCCACAACCTTTGATTTATGTAGTTAGTTCTCTGTTCGATATTTTTCCAGTTAATATTTTGTATGAATTGGTGCATTTTGCAGCTTCCAGCAGTATCAATTGGTGATGCCCTACTTGATTTGGTAGTCATTGGTTGTGGTCCTACTGGTCTTGCCCTTGCTACCGAGTCTGCTAAAAGAGGATTGAAAGTCGGTCTTATTGGTCCTGATCTTCCTTTCACAAATAACTATGGTGTATGGGAAGACGAATTCAAAGGTTTGCTTTTATTTGGGAAAAAAATCAACGAGAGAAGCTTCATTTATCTCTTCACATTTGATCATTTTTGAAACTCTCACCAAATCTTAATATGCTCTGAATAACTCTTTTTAGTTTACATATTATCAAAGTAGGTTTCGAGTTCTCTTTCAATTTTCTCTTCTCCTTAGCTGATTTTTTGTGCCTTAAGTTGGCTTGGTATTGTGTATCTGTTTGTATGAAGCACTTATTTATTCAGGAACAATTTATATCATATATATTTCTCTTTAGCTTTCCAAACTCTTTTAATAATCTGAGATGTCCGCATTACTTCAGAGAAATACTCCTCTGATGCTCACTACCATCATTAGGATGCTGACTACAATCTTATCTCATGAGAAGCATTTGAGAAGTTAAAAAATAGATTTGCTAAAGGTTTAGTGTCTTACCATGGGAAGCAATTTCCATTTTAAACTATTTTGCTAAAATTTGGAAGATTGCTCTCCATCTCAATGAGGAAACCAATAATGAAGGGGCTCTGCTTGGAACAAAAGCTTGTGTTTGACTTAATAGTTCACACAACAACTGGATTTGGCAGTTGTTAACAGATTGTGATAACATCCCACAAGGCTTGTACTCAGCTAATCTCAGATTAAAAAAATATTTAGGCCATAGAAGTATTAAACTATTGCTATTGTACTACTGTGCTCTTTCCCTCATTCTTTTGATACATATATCCTCTTTTCTAATCTGAGGCAACATCTATGTATAAATTAATGATATTAACTGGTTTTATCAAATATCACATCCGAAAGCAACAATTATTATTTGTGAATCATGAAGATCAGAATTCAGATTTTCTATTGTACCATTTATTACACTTTGAACCTAATAAAGTTGGAAGGACTAACTCGTCAATGTTTCAATATATAACATTTAGTTCTGAGACTGTATTGATTAAATGTTCACCACATGCCAGTATCCTAGGATGCTATATCAGGTGCTGCACTTAAGAAGACATATCATGATTTCTTTCCACCCAAAGGTACTTAGCTAAAATTTTTAGGGGATTATACGAATCCTGTAACTTACATCCTACTACTATGCTTCCTATATGCTTGTATGTGAATTAACTTTCTATTTATTTTTTCACCTAGATCTTGGGCTTACTCAATGTATAGAGCATGTATGGAGAGATAAAATTGTATACCTTGATGATGGTGACCTTGTTATGATCGGCCGTGCATATGGTAGAGTGAATAGAGATCTGCTGCATGAAGAATTATTACTGAGGTTAGGAAGAAGTTTACATGGAAGAACTATATCAATGATGCAGTATGCATGGATAAATATGTCACTGTTTTCCTTGTAGATGTTATGATGCTGGTGTTACATATCTTGACTCAAAAGTAGAAAAGATAACAGAAACAAGTGAAGGTCTCAGTATTGTTGTTTGTGAAAGAGGAGCCATGATTCCTTGTAGGTACTGAATAGATGTTTGTTTGATGGTTAAAGTGCAAACATCTAACCTTGAAACAATTAGGCTTGCTATTGTTGCATCTGGAGCAGCTTCAGGGAAGCTCTTAGAGTATGAAGTGGGTGGCCCACAAGTGTGTGTGCAAACAGCATATGGAGTTGAAGTAGAGGTGGGTTGCAATTCAATAGCGTATTCAATTAATAGTGAAGCATTGTGAATTTTTAGTCTACGATATGTCTTAATCCATCTATATTATTTGGTGGGTTCCAAGAAAATTAACGTCTTACATAAATACTGCTGCTTGATTGAATCACTTTTAGTGTACTGGTTTTTATAGGTGGAAAACAATCCTTATGATCCCAACTTAATGATTTTCATGGACTGTAGAGACGTTTTTAAAGGAGAAAAACAAGGTCTCAAGGATGACTATCCAACATTTCTTTATGTCATGCCAATGTCATCAACAAGAGTGTTTTTTGAGGTGGGCTATATTGTGTAAACCTTTTCCTGATTACTTATTATATGTTAATATTTTTGAATTTAAGAATATTTTCTTCTAGGAAACTTGCTTAGCCTCTAGGCACGCTATGCCTTTTGACTTGCTGAAGGAAAATCTAATGTTGCAGTTGGAAACGTTGGGTATTAGAATAAAGGAAGTTTATGAAGAGGTAGGTGCTTCTTGAATTTAGCATACTGGCAATAATGACAGCTGGATTGTTTTATTTTATATCTTGATAGATTAGACCACTTGTAGTTCTTGCAAATTCTGTGAAGTTTCGAGAAACTTGTAGCAATGCCACGCAACCTACATAAAGTTTTAGCAAGCTAACTAAACAAGAGATTATGACCACAGTTGGTGTAACATGAAGGATATAATGAAATATGTTCATAGTCTATTGCACCAAGCGGAGGTGTCATATTATCTCAGATAACTAGCTTAACTTAGGCATTTGAGATGATTTTTCCAGAAACCACCACTGTTATACAATGTGGATCAAACAACAACGTGTTTATACAATGTGGATAAAACAACAATGTGTTTATACAATGTGTTCAATAGCTTTCAGCAGGAGTAAAGCATGGATCCTACTGGGTATAAACTATATATACAATGTGTTATTATAGGTCATATTAGCATATATAATAAATTATCCTTAACACAAATAATTCTTAAACTGCTGGACCTATATAGAAATGACCTAGAATGTCATGAAACACCCACATTACTGGACCTATATACATTCTAGGTTTCATTCCTAGAATATAATATGTTGGACTTTCCACATTACTGTATCTTGTCCCCTCGTTTAATATGCTACACATTGCTGTTTGACCTATATAAGGTGTATACATTACTATTTGACATGTTGGTTTTATCATAATAGACTTGTATAAGGACAATTCTAGGATAATAGTTTAAGCCATTTTCCTTTCCAGTAGCTTTCACATGATATCCTTTAACTTATGATAATTATCCTTAACACAAATAATTCTTAAACTGCTGAGTAGTCCCTTGTATATATTCACATTACACAGAAACAATGTCTTAATACTTAGACTACTCAGGTGAGCATACAGAAAGGTGAAAAGGCACTTCTCAATACCACATGGATGAACTGTATGTGGTTGTAGATGGTGTTAACATCATTTTGGTCTTTGTTCCATGCGATCCAAATACCACCAATGAACCCTTCTACTTTAATTAGATGGAAATTGTTGAAACCCAATCTCTTGACTGTGTAGTTAGATTGCTTTCCACTGATCCTTAGTTCTAGAGTAGAAACCACTCTAGGTTTCTAACGTATACACATTTCCTTTTAAGCTTCAATAATCATGTCATGCCTGTGTCACTTGCATTTTAACATAATAAATCCATAAAAATAAAGATTGAAATGTGAATGACAAGGTTATACCTTGGGATTGCTATCCCACTCCATATTCATAGTAGACTCACCTTCAATTGTCT
Organism: Alisma plantago-aquatica; assembly: GCA_963693085.1. Classification (NCBI taxonomy): domain Eukaryota; kingdom Viridiplantae; phylum Streptophyta; class Magnoliopsida; order Alismatales; family Alismataceae; genus Alisma; species Alisma plantago-aquatica. The sequence continues at coordinate 124,404,910 of OY856411.1, forward strand.
TGTCCTTTTTTCATTTTACAATATTTATGAATGTGTGGATATTTTATAGCATGTCTTGGCTTCGCCTTTCCAGTAGTTTTTATTTTAGTTACAAGTTGTGGTTCAGCCTCAACCTCAACTTCCATTTTGGTTTCTTCTATCGACTATTTTTCTATACACCCCATTACAACCTGATTTCTTTATGGTGTCCCCATATTATGTGCATGATTGGTATCACTTTCTTTAACTCTTCTATCTCAATCCTCTTTGTCTTTCATTCTCATTAGTATGATTCCTGATGTCCTCCAAAACTTCATTTGCACTATTCCTATCATGGTTTACCTTTTTTCTTCTTCTAGGCCTTCCTTAGCTTGTCATCTACAATAAGGATCTCACCTAACCATGGTTCTTCCTCATTTTGCTATTATCTTCTTCATCTTCATTGGACATAACCTCATATCTTGCACTCTCCATCCTTTGAGCCCCGCCAAAAACATGTTATCATGCTACATATGTCCCATACTTGGAGATAACTTATTAACTCTTGTTGATTATGTTATCTTTGCTTGACAACATTGTATGGTATTACAACTATAATATTTGTCTACTATTTACTCCATACTTAAAAAAATAATTTTGGAGCAAAATATTATCATTACTATTTTGGAAGTAGTAAAAAAATATGATAGCTTAGCAAATTTGGTCAACACACTATACACTTGTCCTATGTGGGTAAATAGCATATTATTGTATGCATATGAGATGAATATTGTAATTTAATGAGAAAGATTGTTTAGCTCATTAATTATCTATTCACACTTGGCACTGACAAGATGACCCTCTACCCAGGTACACTTTGATCTTTATTGTTGTTATTTTCTTCTTCAAAAACCATATCGTTGGTTGGAACATCTCAAGACCAACAAACTAATGTCATTTGGTGAAATACATCAATATAGAACTTTTGTTTTGGATTTTCATAATGTTGGCCTGGTGAACATAGAAAATCTCATCCTACAATCCTTTCAAAATAGTTTGTTGTTGAAATACATCAAACCAGAACATAGGTTAGTGTAATTCAAGACCAACAGATCGACATCGTTTGGTGTGACACGTCAATCTAGAACCATTGTTTTGGAATTTCAGTGTGTCCTGGTGATGATAAAACATCCCATCCTATAGCCCTTTATTAGTTTAAAGGATTGGTTGTACCTATGAGTTGAGCAAAGGTTATCTCTAAAACAACATTTCAAAAAATTGATGCAACATGCATCGTCCTTACACATGTAAATTTTGTTTTCTTTGTGAATCTTATCCCACTTTTCTTCTCTGAAAATAGGTAGCTGGGAATCTGCACTTGGTCCATCTCTACAAGCTTTTTAGGTTACTGATTGTTTCAACCGTAATATAGTGTTAGCAATAGCTGATTCGTAACATTGATGTTATCAGTAGATGAACTACTATTGCTGTGATTATGAACTAGTGAAATTGATTCATATTATAATTATTATTAAGTCAACCTGTAAAATACTTCACTATTTCTCCAATCCGAAAGTTGCAAGTTGAAGAACAATTAACGTGTCTAGGAAATATTTCATTGAGAACATTTAGAGATTGATAAAAAAATTCTTTTGTCTCAATAATTATTAGGAATATAAGGGTTTCCTTGGAAGCTAAGAGTCCATTCGTGTGCATGTCCCAATCCGTTTGTGAAGTGAATGGAGTGGCTCTAATCACTAATTTCTATAACGTACTTGCTTGGTTTGTACTGGGTTTACTGATATGTGGTTGCTTACTCACACTTCATTCTATTGCTTTCGTATTTCTGTCATTAATTTTCCTCAATTATTTTAGTGGATATGGGGTCGTATAAATCATTTATGTAAAATTGTTTCTTTGACGATCCATTTTCCATTTGTAACAGATTAATACAAAAATATATGTGAGGCGTATCTCTTTGAAGTTGGATTGGACAATGCACTGAGTATTGTGGATGGAAAACTAGCTCATTCACGTGATAAGAGAGATCAACTGGTTACATAGAAACTAATATTTGGAGGCCTGGCATTGATGAAGAATACTCAAGTACCCAACCGTATGAGGCTTGGCATTGATGGAAAACTAGCTCATTCACGTGACAAGAGAAGAATACTCAAGTAACCAACCGTAAGAGGCCTGGCATTGACGGAAAACTAGCTCATTCACATGACAAGAGAAGAATACTCAAGTACCCAACCGTAAGAGGCCTGGCATTGATGAAGAGCACCACACCATTTGAAGGAATATGGAGACATTATAGATCTTAAGAGTTTCTAGCATGATATGTTGATTGTCATCAATCTCAAATTTTAGAACCATATGTATTTGTTATTTATATCAACGTTGAGAACACAATGTATGGATAATATTTTTCTTCATTAACAGAAATTGGTTTGAAGTGATTTAACAGTTTTATGTGTCATTTTGGTGTTGAAACTTCTTATGATGTCATGTGACTCTTATAAAAATATTGTTTGAGGTTATATATACAAAGTTTTAATTTAAAATTAATTAACATTCAACAAATCATTCAATAAATCAATAACCAAATCATTTACTATAATCCCTCAAAGATATATCAATGAAGGTCTTTAGTCCCTAAAAAATGAGATCCAGATTGGCCATCACAATTGCATTGATGACGACCACATAGCCCCTCAAAAATAATATTAATGAAGGCATTATCCCTTCAAAAATATATTCTCCAGGACCATCAAGTCCCTCAAAAATGTATTTATGAGAACTAAACATGCCCTCAAAATTGTATTTATGAAGGCTAAATAGTCCCTCAAAAATGTATTTATGAAGGTTAAATAGGCCCTCAATATAACATTCTTGAGGGTCAGTTGGTCTGTGACAATTCTATTCGTGAGGGCCACTCGTATTTGTCACGTGAGTTCTCTTCACAGACCATTTGTGAGGGCCAAACTCACAACCGTCCCTATTTGTGAGGGCCTGTAGAGAGGGGTTTGTGACATGACTCACTCGTGAATAATGGCCCAATTTTTACTAGTATATACATGAAATAATGTCACTTAAGTATAACTTGAATATAAGTATAATAAGCCATTGTCATAATCTAGACCTAATACGAAATCATACCTCACATAAAAGATGTATATGTGAAATCATGAACCTGATTATGACGATGAATCCAAATCTTATTATTGTACACACATCCCACGATTACCACTAATTATGAGATTAGGGAATAAGTTTGAGTATTATACTTAATACAAACTTCACTCCCATCCTTTTTTTCCTTTTATTTTCAAACTCTTTGTTTCCTTGCTCAATCACAAAACAAAATTTATAAGAGAATTGAAATTTGATTACTCTAATGTCATCTCAACATTAATGATACACATCTATACATTCATTCTGTTTCTCACACTTCCACGTACATATGACATGATAACCATATACATACTCTATTATTAAGGAATCAAAGATACAAAACATAATTTACAACTCTCTCACATTTATACAAGGACCTAGAGTGACAGGGACCAACTGAAATTAACTAATCTCATACTTAACTCCTATGAAAAATCTATGCCGATGCAATGACATCATCAAGTCCATGAGGTTTCCCTAAAAATTGTGAGTAGACGGGTGAGCCTACTTGCTCAGTGAATGAGTACTTCAAAGAAATAGTTTAAATCACTTATATAATTGTTGATATCTTGTTGAGCATTGATGTCAATTATAATAGCAGTAAGCTTTAAAAAGACTAATCATTCATAAACATAAATATGGCAGGATACTCTAGATATCTATAAAAGTGAATCAATATATGAACATGCTTGATTAATCATAAAGAGAACTAATAATTCAGAAGAATACAAAGAATAATTGAATAACTGCACACACATGTTTAACCTCTCATTCATATTATTATGCTCTGAACCCACATGAGGTGTACCACAACATGTGAAAGAATCGTAGCACGCTATGATCTCACTGTACAATGCTTAGAAGCATTCCCGGGTTCCTAAGCCTATCTCTCGAGTAAGACCCCGTCTACATCAGGCCTCTACATGTCTGCCTCTCGAAGGCTAATGGGATCGGCCAGATATCTCAGACTCCACCTCTCAACCTGGGTACTCAGATGGTGATTCAAAGCCCTCAGACTTATTGTGCATCAGTGGACCTACTGAACACTGATCACTACAACATGTAAATAGGTACCACCGACATCCCCGATTGGTGTTGGGTACCACACAAATGTAAGGAGTCTGCCCTACTGGTCAAGACCCCCACACCCTACTGGTGGGCTCCATCTTACCTCGACTTGGACTACCTCTAGTCATGTAACTATTTCCTCCTCACAGTAGGCCTCATCCTGTGAGGATTCTACAGTGTTTAGGGTATCTACATGTCTAATTCACTCTTTAAATTTAGGATTCAATCATCACATCAACATATTATAGTTTAGCTTATAAACCATTCATTTCATAAACCATCTCATAACATTTACCACAACTGAACTGTTAAGAATAACCACATCTCATACTAGGAAATATTAATATCATAATACTTGATTCACTAAACACCCTATCCTTAGGGTTTCATTTATGTCATTCACTTATCACATGACTCACATAAGGATTTAATACATCATAACATCATTCAATTAATTTTTCTCTAAGCCGTTCACATATAATCAAATATATATATGAAATCATGCAATGAACTGAACTAGGGTTTCCACGCCATTTACTAAAACATCATACATCAAGAATAACATTGAATCAAGATGTCTAATTGCAAACCTCCAACTTCTCATTCATTTAGGGTTTCACCCTCTTACTGATATATCAAGCAAACATTGATATCATCAAATGAAATCTAAGATCTTATATGACATATATGTAATACACACACAAATAAAACAATCATTCATAACTGAGGAGATTCAACTAGGCAAACTTCTTTATTCAATTATAGAACAATTTCAATAAAAGTCGAAAACCCTAAATTTTAGTATATTCATGTAACCTCTCCAATTACTTTAAGAATTCTCATTTTGATGGATTGCAATAACTTATAATATGATTTCATAATCTAAAATTCATCACAACAGAGAAATAATCCATTTCTTATCATCTTGCAAAAGCTAGATCAAAAAGGCAACTTAGGGTTTGTACTCACATACTAAGCAATTGAAGATTTTTGGTGATTTAACTCATTTTCATGCAGTCTACTATTTAAAGGAAGTACCCACTCACCCTAAGGTGTGAAAACACCTTAAAAATGCATCCCATCTTTGAAAATCTCGAATCCATATCAAAACTCTAGCAAAATTAGCAGTTTCTTCTTCCTTTCAACCATAAAGGAGGTCTACTATAGGTTGAAGATGAAGGTCAAAGGTTCACCCAAACCTCAAATTCGATGGATCAAGGGTTCTAAGCAAGGGGAAATGAAGAGAAGGAAGAATCAATGGTTAAAACTACTTACCAAGTTGAATCTATGACAACCCTTTTGGATTTCCACCGTTCTTCACATTCTTCCCCAAAATTTGCCCCAGAAATCGCCTTCTAGGTCACCCTTTTATTGGGCAAGAAGTCTGAGATGATAGAGGATTGAATCATAGTTCAAACGCACATCGTTTCATTGAAAATGGTAAGTATAGCCCGAGATGTGATCATTTTACGATTGGCTGTCTTGGGCAGCATTCGTAGCGATCGTGACACAATGTCACGGTCGCGACACATGATGCAGCGTCGTAGTCGCGACACACGATACAACATCGTGGTCACGACACTCAGTATATGTTTACTAAAAAGGGCATAACTCTCTCATTTTAAATCTAATTTTGTTCGTTCTTTTTTTTTGGATTCATAATTGAATTCTATACAATCCTACAATACTATTGTAATAATATTCTTAAAAGAAAAATTATTTATTAATTATTTTCTCCAATGTCATTAACTCTCTTCTTGCATACATGTATGGGTTAAAGCTATATTAACTCCGAATCAGATCTTTATAGTATGCTTAAGTCATGATTATGAGTCACCTTAACAAGTACTTAACGTTACCAAAGTTAAGATAAAGCACAAGATAAAATATTACTAACAAAAACATGACCAGTATTTAGATTATCTTAAATCTCTAGGATTACCAGTAAAGCTAGGAACGGATTGTAACACTTATCTTGAATAATCATGATATAGAGCTGGATTTTAGACCAAAATGAAGAATGATGAACGTAATTGGGAATAATTGGTCAAATTTTGGGAAAAAATAAAACATGCACGAAATATAGTATAATGATAAAATATACATCCAATGATAATCTTGTTTGAAAGTCATGATGATGAACATGTTCATTTGAGCAAATTTTTAACAAAATTTTTTGATAACACACCTTTAGTTCGTATGAATACACGAACAAAATCCAAATGTGTAGGGATACAAGATATAAAACCCACATGTCACAATGACATCACGATATGATAAAACAACAAGTAATACATATATATTTTGGGATATGTGCACCATTGATGATGATGACCTAAATGTGCATCCCTTAGAGGTAGAGGCCTTGAAACCAAGCTTGGTTGCCTAATTAAAATGGTTGTGGACTTTGACCTTGTTTGAAATCTTGTACGAATTTCCAGGATGAAAATTTCCTTTTAAGGAGGGAAGGATGTGACAAACTAACCTTTTTTATCTCTCCTACTATACTCTTTCCCTCTCTCATCAAGCGGCCTCTTATACAATTGAATGCCATTTCCATCTTTGAATTAATATGATACTCGTATTAAGTCACAGTAGCGATCAATTCCACAATATCTGACATCAATTTTTAAACTGGGTTAAGTGTAATGATTGTATGAATCACTCTCTTACAGCTATCATTGAACCTCATCAATGTGCCCCTTGTAATCTTCATTATAGATCAAGTTGTGCAAGAACTGTGTTTATCAGACATCAAAAGTTTGAGATATAGCTTTTCAAAGTTTAGATTTTTGAAGTTATTTAAATGAATTCATGTATCTTCTAGGCTCATGGGTCATCCCCTTTTAGGCCAACAAGTCATGTGTGGCCCATAGGAGGACATGCCCTCCTGAATCATTTTGGGAAAGAATCACGAGGCTAAGAAGGTTGTCTTCTACCTCCAGCTATATCGGGTAATGAAGGCGGACCTCACAATATGGATGACAAGTCCCAAACCCTAACCCCTCTTGCTCCCTTTAAACCCCCATAATTAACCTTTGCTCCTTTCCTTCTTCTTTTCTCCTTTCCTCTAAGTCTGGGTGCCAATCCCCATTTCCCTTACCATGCCATCATTTTTCTAGACACCTTTTGCAGCATGGATGCCTCCACCCTCAATGGAGGTTGACATTGCCCTTGATACCTCAATGGTGGGCCTGGTGCGGGATACTCACTTCCATCCCCCTCTTTTGTGTTTATACACTTCACTACTATCTGGGATGAGTAGGTCAACTAGGTTGCTATGGGGGATGACTAACTTGTTAGTTAGGGCACTTCCTCACAACAAGTGAAGACGATTGGGAAAATATGGGTGAACAATAACCTTAACCCTCCCCCTTCCCCACTTGGATCTGTGGTGGGGTGTGTCGGAGAGTTGGTGTGTGATTTACCTATTTTTCCTCTGTTCCCAACAACGGGACTCCCAAAAAGGGGTTCACAGAAAAGGAATGTTTCCCCATCGATGCAGCGGGTGCGAGAGATGGTGAGCCACCATTTGCGGTTGGATCGACGTGCGGGATGTTGGTATGTATGCCCAGAGAGCAAATCATATGATTATTGTGATGGAATATTACATAATTGATTTGATTAACAATAATAAAGAAAAGCTCCCAATTCATTATGTTTCACTCAATTATGAGATGATGCGGAAACATATTAAAAGTCTACATATTGATATTACTCAATGATGCATGTCTTCAAGTATGTGACTTGAACAATGATATCATATGAATGTTAAGAGTATGTACATTCTTATCACCCTAGTCATATGTTGCTATGGAAGGTTGATAGACAACAATAACACATAAGACTAGAGTGTGTGTTTGTTGATGACAAAATCTCATCAGTCATGATATGGGATATCAAGCCAAACACATAGATACTTGTTAGAGAATGGTGCATCAAACAAACCCAACTTGAGAGTGACACATGGAAACCATACTTGGGGTTCATAATCATATCTCATAGTGAAGGTGGTGATTGTGGTTCTTAGACCTGAAGTCACTACACTCGTCACATGTCGTTCGATACACTTTAACATCCTCAAACATAATCCTAAATAACAGTTTCCATAATGGTGATGATTGGGCAACGATGACACAAGGGGAATTATTGTGAGTGATTTAGATGGGATGTTTCCCTCCTATTGAAGTTTGATATCCATGCAAATTGATAAGAGAGATGGAGAAATGCATGGGCATGCACATGTGAATCAATATATGATATTGGGGTCACATATATCTCATAAAATCTACTCTAGGTTCAAGAAACATGGATTTGACATTGAGATGTTGACATTTCCATGCCTCGAGTTCATTCTGGATATCAGAGACAATGAATTATAAAATCACCATAACACCTTACATAGATTGTAGGTTGAAGTTGTTCTCCAACACTCGTTCACTTGGGTGGCACTTATGTGTGACTAGGAACCACCCTTTGCTTGTAATGTCATAAACTAGTTATATACATTCACTGCCAACTTTACATGGGACCTATAGGGTCACACATATATGATACACCTAGAAGAGGAGTTTAATCATGAATGATGATTGAATTGATTACTAAAGTGTTTAGGTATTCAATTTGAGCAACAAATTAGATGACTGGACTTCCAACCGATTAGCTCATGTGATGAAATGACCTATTGGAGTGTCAGGTTTATTGAATATTGAAATGGATGAGTTCTTCCTGAATTGGAGAGCAAACTGACTAGTTCACTATGGTTGATTGATTATAAAAATGGGTGAGTTCTTCTTGAATTGGGGAGAGAACTGACTAGTTCACTCATTGAATCAATCGATTTATCTCACCAACTGGGGTCATCATAGGACCGGCTCGCATGGGTAAGACACCAAGTTTGTAGAGAAATTTGAGTGCATCAAGGATTAGTGTTGATGTCATGTTGTGCATTAATTAGAATCGAATTCCAATTCATATGCGGTTGGGAAGCATGGAGATATGACCAGTTCACCGAGTGAACCAAATGAGTCGCATGTGAACCAACCAGTTTGATGCTCACAGGTTGTGAAAATTCATGATCATCTGGTCCCTTCCACTCCCACACATACTGGGAACCCAGACCCTAACCCCTCCTATAAATAAAGGGGTATTGGGGGATTCCTAGGGACACAACTAAATTGCCTCTGACAATTTTTGTCCTCTATGGTTGTGGTAACCATTAGAGAGTACAAGAAAGTCCTACCCGATATTGAGAGGGATAACAAGGGAGAACAATTGTGGGAGAGAAATTCAGTGACTAGTACACCAATGGAATGGACGACTCCTTCATGTCTGTTCTAGTAGAATGAAAAGAGTTCTAGGTGGTATGTGTGGACCTCCATAGAGGCGAGGTGACCTTTGCCTATCATTAGGAGGATAACATCATCTTGCAGTCTATGGTGGAGACCATAGGAGCTGCTGCAGATGTTGTTCGAGTTTGCTGTCTATGGTGGAGCTACAGATGTTGTCCCAGTACAAGTAGGAGTCCACGACTAATACAACAAGTTATAGTCTCTGGACTTTCTCCAGGACCATTTATGAACTCGTAAACCATCCTTCTCATCACATAGTTGTTGACGTAATCTTTCTATTCTGGGGAATATGGGTAGATAAATTTTGGTTTCCACTGCCTACTCTGTGCCCATATTTCCCTACAATGGTATTAGAGCCATGCCAATTTACTATATTTTGGAATAATCCATATGGTCATATTTTTTATTTTTATCATTTATTTATTTCATACAAAGTGAACATTTAAACTAATTAATTTATATTTTTGATCAAAGACCACAAATAATACCAATATATATATATATATATGCAATTTACACATGTCACCCTAAAAGCAAGTTTTGATTGTGTATGTGTAGTATTGTTATCGCCAATAACCCAAATATTTGTCTGTGGTTGGATGGTTTACTTTTATTCCTATTTTATCTCAGTTTACATATCGAGCCTCTACCTTTTTCTTCCCAATGTAAAAGTATTATTGTTTCCTACCTTTTCTCCCCTCAAATGTAACTTGAGGTTTCTCATTACCATGTAATAAGTTTAATAGAAATACAATAGTTTCTTTTCTTGTAAAGACAAAGATGATGATCTACGTCGGGAGAGCCAACTATTTCACATGACGAGCCGATCAGCTGGAGGATCGAGGATGGAAGGACACAAGAGGAGCGTATTGACCGGCTGGTGGTCCCAACTAACCATTAGAAGGTGTCCAGACATTGGTTGGACATGAGGCCAACCAATCATTTCAAGAAACCAACTGACTAGACAAGAGGCAAGACAACTGATTGAAGGGTTGAATCGGTCAACTCGGATTGGCAAGCACATATCTACACCAACAACAAGTATATGCATGTGATGTTGACCTATGTGGTATTAATTCCTTGTGGGTCTAAGAAGTTATAGTAGAAATGGCCATAACCACCACTAATGTTTATATTGCATGTTTACATTGTGGGATATAGCATGTCTATGATGCATACTGGTATGTGGTGATTGGATATGTATATTTTTTGATATCCTAATCGAATATATATATATATATATATAATCCCTCAATCAAACATATTAAGTCTAAGATGATTTGCATTAGCAGTACACATGAAAATCTTGATCTAATAAGCATGGGAACCCTAAGGGTGGTGCGTTGTCTATCTCGTGGAAGTGTGATGGTAATAATGTGGGCCTTCCAAGCAATGCACACCATTATCGTATCGGTTTTTGGATTGGACTTAACTGAGTGACCTTAATGTGATTGAGCACCAAAGGCGTGCAGACGACTATGGCAAAGAGTTTTGCATATCATCTATCCAAGAATTTTCTAAGATGCAATTGGAAAATGTTTCCCACCTTAATGATTGATTATGGATGCTGGCGTTGGCCAAGAATAATTGAATTATTTTGGACTTTTCTCATTAGAAGACTGTTTGCTACAATCTTCTAGATTGATAATTGAGGGTTGTCAATTTGATCAAAATAATGAGAGTGATAGTTAATTAAATACCTAATTAATATCATCAATTTTAATCAAATCAAATCAAATAAAAAATGAGTTTTTGACAAAAAATTGTAATTTTTTTTATAGAATCAAATGGAAACAAACAACAACCACTTTTCACTATGATTAGTCCTTGAGAAGGGAAAGTTAAATGGGAATAATTCCCACAATTGGTTTAGGACCTTGAGAATAGTTCTCATGCAGGAGCACAAGCTCTATGTCCTGGAGACACTAGATCCAGATGAACTCCTTCCCAATGCACCTAAGGCTGATAGGGATGCTTACAAGAAGCATACTGAATATGCCATTGATGTGAACTGTCTGATGCTATGCTCCATGAACTATGAGTTGCAAAGGCAACATGAGAACATGAATGTTATTGAGACAGTCACATATCTTAAGAACATTCTCTAAGATCAGGCAAGAAAAGAGAGATATGATGTCTTCAAGGCACTATTCAAATGTAACATGGTAGAAGGAGGTCCAATAGGTACTCATGTACTCAAGCTCATTGGGTATGTAGAGAACCTGGCTAGACTAGGATTCCCCTTGGGTCAAGAGTTGTCCATTGATGTGATTCTACACTCTCTTCCAGAGTCATACAACTAGTTTGTCATGAACTACAACATGAATTATTTAGATAAGTTGTTGATAAAATTATTATGCATGTTGAGAATAGTTGAGGCACAAATGAAAAAAAGACAAGACCAAGTCTATGATGATGATCAACAAGACAAAGGGAAAGTCTAATGGCAAAGTCAAAGCTAAGAAGAGTTCTAAAGCTAGCTAGAAGCCAAAGTCTTCAGATCTCAAAGCAAAGGGAGGAATAAAATAGGGAGGTAAGTGTCACCACTGTCATTAGACTAGACATTAAAAGATGAATTTACCCCCTCTGGTTAGAGGAACTAAAGAAGAAGAAGGAGGAGGAGATAGAGATCTTCACTTCATGTACATATGTTATAAGATAATTATAAATTACTTTGGCATCCCAGAATGTGATACCGAATGTATACCTAACATATGTTGATGTGTACGATCTGATAAGAAGTAAAGTCTTTATGAAATGGAAAAGGTGAATTATGTGGAGTTAGATTTGCATCAACTTTAGTCTACATTTAGAATTTATCTTATCCATTGGGCATGCAATATAGCTAATTGAACTGCTATTTCATTATGCAACAGAAACATTTTTTATGCATCTTGTATGACAAGGATGATAAATCAATAAATATTTGTTAATGTTTCTAATTCAAAGATGTGATCTTGTATGGAAATGCACAAACATCTAGTTATCTTTATATGAAACGAACTAAAAATGATTGTTTATAATATAAATACCCAAAGTATTATAATTGATAACTCAAACAATCTATATCATTGTCATATGTAGCACATGCATGAGAAATGCATTTCCAGAACATATTGATGTTTATCTAGACTCTTTTGGTTATTGAACCAATAAGAGATAATGCAAGTCTTATTTATGAGAAAAAAAAAACCCACCCCACACTAGGTGTAGAAGAGAGAGCAATCATTCTATTTGTCCTTGTACATGTTGTTGTATGGAGATCTTATAGAATAAATGCTAGAGATAGTTGTTTGTACTTCATTTCATTTACTAATAATATGAGTTGATATGGAGTTTGTATATGGTGAAATGCAAACATAAATATATTGTAGTGTTTAATGAGATTATAAATGAAGTATAACTTTGATAACAGTATTAAAAAACTTTGATGTGATCAAATGTTAAAATACATTATATCAATAGGTTGAGAACCTTCTAGGAAGGACAATGATGGTGTATCATAGGTCAAATCCACCTAAAACTTGATGATGTATCAGAAAGAATGAATATGTCCTGATGGATAATGATGTGATTATCATTTAATCTAATCTTCTAATCTCCTCAAAGATACATTCTTTACACTAAAACTAAGTATCATCTAAAATGGTTTAAAAGACATCATATGATATATGATATGAGAATGTCCCAATATGTCTTAAGGATTGAAATTTCTATAAAGAAAGTAGTTTCTTGAAAAGGTTTATCCACAAAATATAATTGGTGTACACTGCTATTAATCCCAATCCAACAACAAAAGTGTTTTGTTACTAGGATAATTGAGTTCCAAAACAATTTGTGGGTGTAAAAGTAGAATTCGAAATGCTCAAGGTCAACAAGGAGGTACAATATGAATAAGTGATAACCACAAATTGTTGTGGAATCTCAAGTTGTTATGTAGCACAAAACCTCATAGTTCTAGTAGAATACATCTAAGATTGAAACATTGTGAACCCAACAACTCAGATAGGTTGGTTACAAGATGATGAGCCAACAAATCAACTAGATGATATTGAGAATCAAAATATGTTCAAAGGCTTGAAAAGCCATTATGGAGTCTATGTAAACTAAAAAGGTATGACCTTGGTAGTAGAACCTAAAGGGTAAGAAGACCCAATGGGTGCAATTAGGTTTTCGAAAGAGGAAAACCAACATGGATAACTTAAAGCAACATATTGGTTTTATAGGTTTTTAGATCAGTTCAAATTGTTGAACATGAATAAATTCCTTCACCAATTGTCATGCTTGTTATTGCAACTAGTATAAACTATGAGATTTGGCATATGACACATAAGACCACATTCCTTAAAAGGAATATATAAAAGGATGTGTACGTGACATAATCTAAAGGTTTTATAACTTAATTAATGCAAATGAAGTCTATAAGATACAATGATCAATCTTGAGATTGAAACAAGTATCTCAGAGATGGGATCCTTTGGTTTGACAAGACAGTCAATGAGTTTGACTTGAATCAATATAAAAGATGAAATATGCGATTACAAAAGATTTAGTAGGAGAATATATAAATATCCACATATTGATGGGAAATAATATATCAACACTTTAAGTATTGAGACTTGGCATGGAAACACCTTCAAAAATGAAGGACCACACCCTCTCATGCCTCAAGAGTTTACCATGTCGGGTCATCCTAGTTGGGTTCTCTCAATCACAAAAAAAATGAAGGATTCAGTGAAACATCCTATGTGATAGGGATTGACATCTATAGAGACAGTTCTTAAAAGTTTCATAACCTAAGCATGAGCACATACAATAGCATGGTGCTGAAAGAGTTCAACATGAAGGATTCAATGAGGGAGAATCCATTATTAGTCTCTCATGAACCCTTTGTTCCTATTCTTATAGAGAATGGAAAGACATGAATGAGATGCCATATGCACTAGGAATTGGATCTATCATGTATTCTATACAAATGTACTCGTCCCATAATATTGTATGTATTGGACATGACAAGATGATATTAGTTTCCAGTGAAGGTCATTGGAATGTCATTAAAACACGTCCATTAGTACTTGAGAAGCACTAAAGGATTAGTTGCTAGATTATAGCAACAAGGAAGAGTAGGATGTAAAGGGTTACACTGATGCAAACTTCCAAATCATAGATGTGATCACAATATAAAATGTGAAAAGAGTTATAAGTTGGTAGAGTTCCAAACTACAAACAATTAATTCAATTATACAATAGAAGCCGAGTATCCTGGTGTTGTGAACACTAGAGTGGATACTATATGGATCTAGAAGTTCATATGGCTGAACTTAAAGATATTGCAATCATTTATGACATAGTAGAGATAATGTGATAATAATGGAGATAGTGTCCAAGCAAGGAATATCAGATAACATATTACAGAAATTTCATCTCACAACGAAGAGATGAGGAACATGTGATATATATAAACTAAAACAAAAGTGTTCCTAACCCACTAGATTAGCACTGTACAACAGGAACATGATGGACACCTTTATATCACTAAGAATAGGATTCACTGGTGATTGTCTCTAAGTGCAAGTGGGAGTTTGTTGGTATGTATGACCAGAGAGCCAATCATATGATGATTGTGATGGCATGTTACATAAAAGATTTGATTAATAACAATAAAGGAAAACTTCTAATTCATTTAGTTCACTCAGTTATGAGATAATGAGGAAACATAATGAAAGTCTGAAGAATGATATTACTCAATGACGTATGTCATCAAGCACATGACTTGAACAATGAGATCATACAAATGTTAAGAGTATGTACATTCTTATCATGTCCCTAGTTGGATGTTATCGTGGAAGGCTGATAGACAACAATAACACATAAGACTAGAGTGTGTGTTGGTTGATGACAAAATGTCATCAGTCATGATATGTGATATCAAACCAAACACATAGATACTCATTAGAGAATAGTGTATCAAACATACCTACCTTGAGAGTGATACATGGAAACCATACTTGGTGGTCATAGTCATCTCTCATAGTGAAGGTTGTGATTTGGTTCTTATACCTGAAGTCACTACACTCATCACATATCATTCAATATGATTTGACATCATCAGATATAATCTTGAATAAGGGTTTCCATAACGGTGATGATTGGGTGAGTATGACACATGGGGACTGACTGTGAGTGATGTAGATGAGATTTTTCGCTCCTACTTGAGTTTGATATCTAGGCCAAATGATAAGCAAAACTAAGAAATGCATGCGCACACACATGTGAATCCATATATGAAATTGAGGTCACATATATCTCAAACAGTCTGCTCTAGGATCAAGGAACATGGATGAACATTAAGAGGATGACGTTTGCATGCCTCGAGTTCATTCTAAATATAAGAGACAAAGGAATTATATAATCAATGTAACACCTTATATAGATTGCAAATTGAAGTTGTTCTCCAACTTTCCATTCACTTGGGTGGTACTAGTGTGTGACTAGGCACCACTGTTTGATTGTGATGTCATAAACTAGTTATGGACATTCATTGCCAACATGACATAGGACATGTAAGGTCACACACATATGATGCACCTAAAAGAGGATTTTCATCATGAATGATGATTGAATTGATTACTAAAGTGTTTAGGCATTAAATTTGATTAACAAATCAGCTGAGTAGACTCCCAACCAATCATCTCATGTGATGAAATGACTAGGTTTGAGTGTCAGGTTGATTGGATATTGAATTGGCTGAGTTTTGTCTGAACTGGCGAGCAAATCAACCGATTCACATAGTGAACCGATCGATTTGGCTGGACAACCTACCAGTTGGGGTTGTGAGATGATTGGATCATAGGGTGAGACACCCAGTTTGTGGAGAATTTTGAGTGCATCAAGGATTAGTGCTGAGGTCATGTTGTGCATTAATTAGAATCGAATTGCCAATTCATTTGTGATTGGGAAACATGGAGAAGTGACTGGTTCACTAAGTGAATTGATCTATTCGCATGTGAATCAACTTTTTGGTTGCAAACTGACCAGTTCGACACTCACCTGTTGTGAAAATTCATGGTCTTACAGTCCCTTCCACTCCCACATAGATTGGGAAGCCAGACCCTAACACCCCTATAAATAGTGAGGCATTGGGGTCTTCCCAGAGACAAAGCCAATTTGCCTCTCACAATTGTTGTCCCCTCTGGTTGTGGTAACCAATAGAGAGCCTGAGCAAGTCCTACCCAATAAAGGGATGGATTGCAAGGGAGAACAATAATGGGGGGAGCAAGTTGTTGACTTGTAAATGAATGGGAGGGACAAATCCTTCCTGTCAGTTCTAGTAGAATGTCAAGAGCTCTATGCAGTCCATCTGGACTTCCATAGAGGCGAGGTGGCCTTTATCCATTTCTAAAAGGACAACATCAACATACAGTCTGTGGTAGAGACTATAGGGGCTGTTGTACACGCTATTCGATTCTACTATCCATGGTGGAGCTATAGATGTTGTCCCAATGCAACTAGGAGTGCATGAATACTGTAATGAGTTATAGTCTCTGGACTTTCTTCAGGGCTGGGTATGAACTCGTTAAACCATCCTTCCCATTACATAGTTGTTGACACAATCTTGTTGTTCTAGGGAATATGGATAGATAAATTTTTATTTCTACTACCTACTCTATGCCCATATCCCTACATGGGTGACCAATGACCCTGAGTCAGAGAGATGTGGGCCAATAGGTGGTGCCTACCTTCCAAACAAACCCCCAACATGCAAAAACTTATCCCACCAGCCTTTATATCAGCTATTAGTAGCTTGGATCAAGGTCAAAATGATACATGTAACACCTAGCCCTTTTCTATACAGTTTTCATGTAAAACTTCAAAAATCCATATTTTCCCCACCCTTGACCCAAACATATCGAAATTACATACCATATTTAGTGGTTCAACGAGATCTACGCAAAGAAAATAGTCACATATTCTAAATTTTATTCCAATTCTTCATATATACTAAAATATGAACTTTGTGACTAATCCTGCATTGTTAAAGAATGTAGTAGAGTTGGTTATGTGAGCCATGTTGACTATCATGAGTACTTGCTCGACAAGTTTCCTTATGTTTGGTTGTTCATGGAAAGACTTTACTTTTCTTTAATTCCTCCAAAAAATTTATCATGGTTTTTTTGAGGCATCACATCTTTTCTATACAAGAAGAACCAACAATGGAGACAATCAAATTTTCATAGTCAAAGAAATCCACGGTGGCTAGATTGTTTTATGCTACATCAACAATTACCAATTGCAACTGATGGGCAAAATATGTATGTAAAAAGTGGATTTTCAAGTATAATTGGTAACCTTTAGTCCATTAAATTCACCTAACATATTAGAGGATCCACCATATCTCTATCCTCCCAATCTTCACGTGGATAACCCATAATGTGCAAAAAAAATTCAAAAATAGGTTTTCATGAAGTAGTTCAAAAAAATTGTTACATGCTCAACATCGATAAATTTTCAATAAAATTGTGTAGCTTGTTCACAAATTTATATCACCAAATTTATATTATATCAAGAGCATAATATAAGTGTAGTGGTTTAAATTCTAAAATATATAACATGCAATAAGTCGTAACCTCACTATGAAAACCATTTTCTCCTTTACTGTTTCATCATGAGACTTATCAACAAGTAGAGAGAAATACCCATCTCTAAGATCATTAACAATGACATGTATGATACTTCTCTACACATGCTTTTATCATATATTTCTAGATGATCAAAAATGTCATTTGATTATTCCATGGAGCATTAACACTAAGAACTCATGCAATTTCATGGCTATTATATTTTGTATACTTTACCTACACCAAATAGTTCCATCTATTTCTTAAGCTAGAAAACTAATCATGTCTATGAAAAGAAATCACTTTCAATAATAATAATCTTTTTCAATAATAATAATCTAACAACATGTTACCCATCATTTAATCAAGTTTTGTATGAAACCTCCATCTCTCGGCTGTGATAAATGTGAACACTTTGCCTTTGATTTTTTAACCTTCATAATAGAGTCTTACATTAATATCATCAGTACTA
This sequence comes from Alisma plantago-aquatica, assembly GCA_963693085.1. Classification (NCBI taxonomy): domain Eukaryota; kingdom Viridiplantae; phylum Streptophyta; class Magnoliopsida; order Alismatales; family Alismataceae; genus Alisma; species Alisma plantago-aquatica. The sequence continues at coordinate 124,423,554 of OY856411.1, forward strand.
ATAACCCAATGTGTTTATTTGAAACTCTATTTCCTTTTTCATGTTGCTAAATCCTATCTTTGTGAGTGTCTGATTCTCAAAATTAGCAAACCTTGGATGCTTCATGAGATCACAATAGAATAAATAAGCTACATCTCTTTCTAAACTATATAATAACGAATTGAACTTGTTAACTTGTGTTTTTTGAAAGCATCGCCCGTTATTTCCAAATTATTTGGAATGAAATATTTGAAAAATAGGTTGATTTAGTCCCTGGAACAAGCATTCTATCCTCACTTGGTCTCAAATCTCTACCTCATAATACTTAATTGGTTTTTGGAGTCCAAGATCAACAATGATGTCATATGGATTGAAATGAAAATGAACACGAGGTATTTTGTTTCCAGTCATACTCACATTGATCTTAATCTTTTAATATGATGATAACCTATTTACACAACATTATGCAACTTTATCATTTTTGACATTGTGTAAGTTCTATAATAGATAATAAAATGGTGTACATCACATTATGTATTATATTAACTAATTTTACAATCTTTTTGAAATTTTGTAACAATATTGTATATGATTTAATTATTTAATGATGTTCCATCATCTCCTAGTTCCATATAAATTATAAGATGACATATTAATACATAGTTTGAGAAAACTTTATCCAACTTGACATGACTTGACTTGCAATATTAATTATAGTAGAGTTCATTTAAATGAAAAGGGAATATTATCATTCAATAACAACAAAAAAATGATGTTAAGAATGTCAGAAATAATAAAATCATGATGTTTACTTTTATGGTCTAGGAAAATACCAAATATACATTTCCATCACGAAGATGATAAGTATAACACCAGAACCCATTACAATTATTGTAATTGACAAAAAAAAAATCAATTTCTATAGTAGTGAGAATTGGTACTTGGTACCATCAATAGTATTATTTATTGTTCAATCCATATGCTTGACGAAGAAAGACAACAAAAAGAGGTTTGAGGCATATATGAATCTTGCTTAAATATAACAAGAGAACTATAAAAAGTCTAACAAAATGTTACCAATTGTTAATGGATACAAATTAAATGACCTAAAAAGATAAAGGAGAAGTATACAAAATCATTTATTATATAAAAAATTCAATACCATTATGAACCAGTTAATTGGATAAAAATCTTATGTCACAATTGTATCAATTGTTATTGTATGAAATGTTTTATTCAATAATGTAGTTCATTTATATTTTTCTATACCTATCTAAGGTCATTCTATTCGTATTCATTTAGAATTGGTAATAGGTCGTAAGACTTCTTCATCTCTCTCATCATATATAAACAAGATATGCATCAACATGGTAAATAGTATATTGCCATCTTTCTTCACTAGGCATACAAATTGTATAAAAAATAGCACCATTCACGATAGAAGGTACCAACATTTAGAGCCTTGATTAATTTAATTTTTCATCAATTTCCAATGATTGTATGATTTAATTGGAAAACTAGTGATGCCATTTAATATTTGGTATTTTACTAAATATTAAATTCAATTACATCTTTTCATTATTTTTATGTTCTTTACATCATGTATTTGTTGTTATTAAATAAAGATATGGATTGTTCCCTTAAGTGAAGTCTATTATAATTAATCATGCATGTAGTGTCATGCCTAGGGATACAGTTAATACTATCATGTTTTATATTATATTTAATTAGTATAGGATGAGACATATCAAATGGTTAGAGGATCATATCCTATAATGTTATGATCACTGCCAAACAACAATATAACTTAAACAATATAAAACTTATATGTGATCACAACTTCTTATTATGTAACACACTACTTAAAAATGTAGAAAATGGACGTTCTATAAACATATGCAAAAAATGTGATGAACGCATGAGATTCTTAACATATGACATGAGTATAATTGCACACAAAAAACCTTGTATTTCTGTTGAGTTCAATCCAAATGATATTAGTTTTGATCTAAACTTTGAAAATGATAGGATATGAGGTAGAAATTTGAGACCAATTGAGGAAAGCATACATATTGCAGGGTCTAAAAATTGATCGATCACACATTACCTTTCAAACAACAAGGAAACCAAAGGAGATTCTTTTAAGAAGTAATATTTATAAAATTTGATTGCTTGGAAAATAGTGTAGAAAAAATGTATGGTTGTTACTTTTATTGATATCTTTTTAAGTATACCAGGTTTGATGAGTTTGAGAATGAGGCATTCACAAAGAAATGCTGATAAACTAGAATAAAGTAGTGTATGTTTCAATAAGCACCTTAGGTGGAGTTAGGAATAGTTATAACAATGAAACACCTCATTGTGAAGGTTTTAACAATCAATGGAAAAGTTTGTTACATATTTTGTCTTCTCAAATAAAGAGGTGAAGGATTCATATAGAATTCAACTGAATGTTGTGTTGTGTGATGTTAGATCCTTGTATGGAAAGTCTGACTTTTTATGTACATAACGAGTCTTCTAAATAAATAAACAAGAGGGAAAATTTTTGTCATTACTAGAGTATACAAGAGATAATAATTATGAAACTACACATATTCTTAATGCAAATGCTCCTGGGAATAATAAAATTACTTCTCTTGTCAACTAGGATTTTTTTTACAAAGAAAACAATATAAATCATTATTGATGATCTTAGACGTATATATTTCTCTTTACTTGTTGATGAGTTTTGTGATAATCAATAGAGGAGCAATTGACTTTGAATGTGAGGACAGTGTTTCTTTCATGTTGTATATTTTAAATTAAAGACATTACAATTACATTATGTTTTAGAATCATATCTTGGTCGTATATATTAGTAAATAAGTAAGGAAAGTTATTGAAAGATTTATCTATATTGAGCATGTCACACATTATTCAACTACTTCACTAAAAGTTGCTTTGGATGGTTTGTTAGTACATCATGGATTATCTATGTCTAGACTGATAGGATACACATATGATGGAGCCTCTCAAGTGAGAGGAAAATTTAACGAATATAACTTGAGAATTATACATAAAAACCCATTTGTTTATTATAGCCATAGTTGTGCCTATCAATTGCAACTGATGATTGTTGTTGTATCAATTCACACTCTAACTGTTTGGATTTATTATGAAAGTTTGATTGTGACTATTTCTTGTGTTTCTCAATAAAGAAAATATGCATTGCTTCAAAAACATCATGAGAGTATTATAGAGAAACTAGATGAAAGTGAGAGCTTTTTAGGAATAAGCAAACTTCAAGAAACTATTCTATCTGTACCTAGTTATACTTGGTGGGGCTCACATGTTACAATTCTAGTCTTTACTTTTATAATGTGGGACTCACTGGTTGAGGTGTTAAAGTTGGTTTCTCGTTAGGGGATTGATTCAAGTATCAGAGATAGAGCGATTGATTTTATTGAGACAACTACATTTTTTGAATTCATATTTATATTACATTTAATCATGGAAGTGTTGTCTCTAACCAATGACTTTAGACATGCTTAACAGAGGTTTAATCATTCCATTATTAATGCAATGGTATTGATTGCATCAATTGAAGAACTTTAGAAAGAAGCTAGAGGTAGTGGCTAAGACATACTTTTGGAGAACCTAACTAAATTACACACTACAAAGTCAGTTTTGTCTGTAAATATGGTAGATGGAGTACCAATTATGGGTTCTTCAAAGTGTGATGGACAACAGGTTACATATTATCATCATTATAAAATGAGTAATTTTATTATTGCAATGATATTAGATGCATAAATGAACAACCGGTTCAGTGAAGCTTATATATTATTATTGTCCAGAAACTCTTTCTCTAAAACTAATTGTAAAAAACTTTTTTGACCTGATGAAATTTACTCAATGGAATTCTCTATATATGACCATATAATTTTTGAAGATCAACTCCAAGTATATGTTGATGTAGTGAGAAGAATATCTTCATTTTAAGATTATGCAAATCTTTCTTATTTGCTTTGAAGATGGTAAAAACTTCTATGAAATTTGGTTTTCTATTAATATATTACCTTGTTGGCTACCTATTTTTGCTCAATCAATAAAAAATTGTGATAAATGTCAATTCTCTAGCTAATGATGGAGTTATTTACATTTTTCACAATTTTTCACATTTATCACTTTTTCCACATTTTTGCATATCTTTCTGCCCATTTAAACCATCCATTTTACCCATCTACTACTAAGTGGGGGTTCGAGGCAAAGAAAAACTTTTATCTGGAACTAAGTACAAGTTTTCCATTATTTCTACTTTTCATATGTCTTTATCATAAATTTCCAGTTGAATAATATTGAATAAAATATTTCATTTTTTATCCACAGATATCAATTTACTTTTTCCGCACAAAATATACATATTTTTTAGATACTAATGAAGGATAATCCTAAATCAACATCTCTCTCTAAAAATATAAAATTAGTTTTCTTCATCAATACACACTTTTGATTTATTTTTAATATGAATATTATTCATATGATCATATCTCATAAAACATAGTCAGACATATCACCCAGTAGGCTCCAGAATATCAAAATTCTGAAAAAAAGTTATTTGTTTATTTCTATGGACCCTCGACGGATCTAGGAATTCCTCCATGGTGACACATGGAAAAATCTCATTTTTTAGTGAAACAATCGATGGAGCATCGCAAAAATCCACTGGTGAAACTTCCTCCAAAAATTCTAATTTTCAAAATTTTCAATTTCCTTCCTTTTATCATGCCTAGGGCACCCAGTAGATCAGAGCAATCCACAATGTGCTACATGGAAAGTTGCCTCGATGTACATGACACACCTTGTAGTGCATTAGTGCAATCTTCCGCCTCTTCCTGAACCTTCCAAATGGAAATCCTAAATCATTATTCTAACATTTATATAGACTCCCATAACCACTTTATATTGATCCCTTTTTTACCCTCCTAAAGAAAGAGGGTAAACTATATCCCTCTTTGTTTTCTACCTTATTCAGGGTCTCACACAAACTACTCTATTAACATTGATAATCTGCTTAAGAAGTTCTATTTTCTATACTATTCATAACTGCTGATATTTGCACACTGGTCTCAAAGATTCAGATCTTACTCTACTAAATTTGTCTTGGTCTCTTTCTCTTCATATACATCGGTCCCAACTGCTAGTTATGTATATCCACCATTGGAGGTATTGAGGTGATTGGGACCATAACACACCTAAAATCTAGTACCATCTAGGTAATGATGGGAAAGTCACAGTCGTCTCCAGCCCCAAAGGTTGCCAACAATATAAAGATGTGCTTTTTTATCATTTTTTCATAATCTTTTAACAATAACCCTCAATCACCACCATTTCAACCCAAGCCGTATAAAAATGTTGTATCATTATCAAGTAAGATTGGGGTGTTAACTGTAATGACCCTTTTTCATCTTAGTCATATATTAGGGTTTACTTAGATGATTACGTGGTTAACTAGATTGATCATTGTTTATGCTTGATCAATGATGATAGTTAATTATGATATTGTAAACCTAATGAGAAACACTAATAATGATTTTATTCCACATGATTATAGTTTGAGAAGTGTGAACCCTAGTCATCCAAATTTAGGTTTTGAATAGCATATGAATATAAAATTTGATAAATATAGTGGTGTAAATTATTTTTCTTGTTTTACTTGTAACTCAGATATATTTTAAATTTAGATATACTTAGATGGTTCAAATATGGGTTTCCTTGAAAAATCTCATAAATCTCATGATTTTTTGGGTCTGTACATCTGTCGATATTCCACTCAGGACAAACTCGGCCAACCATGCATTCGGGTTGAAGAATAGCAACCTAGTGTTTGATTTTTATTTATTTGTTGGTTTATTTGTTGGGGATGAAATTTTAGTTATATTTTAAGAACTCTATTTCAGACAACTTGTTAAATTTTAATCATTGTTAAATCATGTTTGATGACCACAAAACCCTTCAACGGTTGAGATATTTACCAAGAACAATCTCGGCCAACAACAAATTTAGTTGAAATAAGAAATGCATGAATGACTCATTTAAAGTTTCTCCAATATTCTCAACAGATCTATATCACTAACCTAATATCCTAGTAGATCTTATAATCCATCATCCCTGTATAAGACATTGAATTCTTGTGATAGAGGAAGAGTTAGGGTTTAAGTGAAGAAAGAGGTGGAGTTGATGATCTAGGGTTTTATCTTCCTAGAGTTGATGATATCAACTAAGTTGGTCTTCCTTAGATGTATATTCAAGGTTAATATTCTATCTTATGTTGAGATTTCATCCTCCCTCTATTTTGAATTAAAAATATAGCAAACCACCATCTTTTCTCTTTCTTTCTCTCATATTATCCTTTCTACATTTTCCTAGTTGTAAGGAGAAAGAAAAGGAATCAATGGCTAGAACTTTGATGGATTTCTAGTTATTCAAATCACATAAAACGCTTTTAAGATGCTTGGCACTTGAGTTGAGTGATAACATCCCTCTTAATATCTGTAATTATGTTGAAAGCCTAATTTTATCTAGCTAAACTAATTAAGATTCTTGCTTGTATTTGTATGCAACTGTGTAATCATTCAAGAAGATTTTTGAGGATAGAATTATACTAATTTAGATTCTTTCTCATTGGTTTGAAGTTGTTTAGTTCCTTATCTATTGAATCAAGTTATACAAAACTCTATGGATAGAAAACTTTGGTGTTTTATATGAATAATGTCAAATATCAGCCAAATGAATGATATGCTCAAAAATTGAGTTGACAAGTACATAATCATGTTTGAACTTGATAAGAATGAGTTCATTGACTATAATTTTGGATATTTATATAATTACATATTTCATGTACAAAAAAATCAATACGAGGGTTTTAAATGGAGGTATTCGATGTGTAGGGTTAGTTTTTCTAGATGGACTCAAATGAGCAAATGAATTAATGCATACTTATAATTGGCAAATTAATGATGAGGAAATGGTAATTAGGTTTTCCATGTGATGAAATATACTTAATGACCTTGTATACACCCTGATGAGGTTAGTGAATAATAAGTTTCTTATGATACAATGTAATAAAATTAAGGCAAATTCTTGAAAACCATAAAAATATAGTATTATGACAAGTACAAGAGATAGAGCATGAACTTGTATGTAATCTGGTAAATTTGATGAAATATTTGATTCTAGGTAGTATTACTTCAGTCGAAGGTGATAAGAATTATTAGGATGATCTAAATCTAATGCATCAATTCAACATAATATATGAAAAAAAGAGTAACCCACATGAATGCAAGTCTTTTATACAAGTCACTTAAGTATGAATTGAGAAGATGATTATAGAATAAGGAGTAAAAATAAGTAACCCTAATTAGTGGTACTTCCTAAATTGAGTGTTTTATATGGAATAGGGGATTATAAATTTACAAAAATACTATTGGAACTCAAATGACATGATCCATGTAGCTAAATGAAATAGAAGAAATGAACAAGGGTGATTATGTTGATAAGTAATGAATGACATATTAATGAAATGAGTATGAGTAAAGTATTTAATCTATAAATATATTTTGGTCAACATAAATTGAATGAAATACACTAAAATCAGACTATGAAGGATTTCAATGGAAAAGAAACTTTATGAATAAGGTAAATTTAGAATGATAAATTTTAAATATAGTAGTGAACATGATATGGAAAAATCTATCACTAATTATTATGAAATGAAAAAAAAAATGAAGAACATTGATATATGGTTATGAGAGATTTGTTTTAACCCTAATATGATTATCTATGAGACAATAATGAACGACACTCTCAAATAAGGGATTAATGCATGTACATAAATGTAGTTTAATTCAATTACTGAAGTTCAAGGGTGTGAAATGATTCATAAGAATACAAATTTTGTATATAGAATATTTTTATTGGGAGAATGATCTATTCTGATAAATTTCAAATGATATTAGTTATGTGTTAAATAGTAACCCTAATTAATTATCTAGGTTACACAATATCTTAAAATCTTCTGGATTTTCTTCCAAAAACCTATTTTACAACAATCAACATAATAAAACTATCATAAATATTCATTATGATAATGGAATACTCAATTTCTCATTTTGTATTCCAAGGACCCATGTAAACCCTAATGGGACCAATTTGGCTTGAATTGAGTTCTAGGGCCCATAGCTCATACCTTGTCCTTTAATTGCGTTCATTAGCGTATTTATCTTTATTATTAAAAAATTAAGTCTTTGATCATCAAAATATCTCATTTGATGCCTCATATTCATATGTTTGATCAATATTACAATTTTACTCAAATTGAGCAATTACTCTAAGTCTGGAACTTAAATTTTCCATCCTAATTTAATAGACATATACTATTGACATCATCATTTTGATAATACAATGATTGTCTTATAGTGAATATCCACACATTATCATTTATTTCATACACATAGAATCCAGGTTTATAAAATTTGAAGATCTTACGAGTACAATCTGAACACATGCTCATAATTAATCAAATCCCAAGCTATCCTTGAACCTAAAACATACGAGAAATAAGCAGGTCCACACACAAGGTGTTGATTACAGAGAAGAAATATACATCTAAGGTTTGCATAATTCAAAAAGATTTGAAGAAGTAAATGAATAAGAATAAACAAGTTAACTCTTACTAAAATAAGAATCCATGTTTTATGTCATTTTAGTCCAAATATACCAACAATATCATGTATATAAAACCTTCAACCAAATTTTAATTGGAAGGGTCTGTGACAGTGCTTAAGGCTCAATTCCATTGGCTAATCCTATTTATCAACATGGTTTTCCCTTTCTTGACAACTCAAGTAGGATTCCCAACCTTGTCTCCTTACTCCAATTATACAGGAAGGTAAACAAGGTTTCTATAATGAAGTTCTTTATCATGTGTTCAACTTATGAAATCACCAAAAGAAAGCATCGAATAAAATACTACAATACTACATGAAAATATTTGACCAAGTAAAAAGAACCATAATCACATAAATCATACCCAATGCAGATATTCATAACCTAACTTATCCTTGACCATATAGATCTCAAGCAACACATGTTAAAGAACAAGTTTATATACATGTATTAGATTAACATCACTAGACCTAACTAGCTACATTTTTAGGGTTTTGGTCAATTTAGGTTCCATGTTGGTTACTAGTATACTTGATGTTCTTGATTATTTAGGCTCCATGATGAAGGTGTAGTTCAAGTTTCATAGTATATCTATGTTCCATCTATTTTAGATGATTATTTCAAGGTTTATATCACTTATGTCCATTTCTTTTTGGTCATACAAGGCATGAAATCTCTTCCTGAATATGATAGTTACCATGCTCCCACTCCGGGTTCAACTCTTATACTAGTACTTCTAGAGAGTAATAGAACATATCTGGCTCATGCATTTGAAGGACAAAAGAAATCAAGGCTTGGTATCAACTCCTATTAGTACTCTTCATGTGGAACACCTGACTAACAACCTGAACATAAACACCCTCATGAGTACAATCAAGAATAGCTTGCTCAAATGTCATGATCACCTTACCTTCCACAAGTTTCTCTGCAGTTGAATAACTTCCATTAGTTTTGGCATTCCATAATACATCTACAATTGCCTTCCCCTTTCTTACCTAGAGTTGGAGTTCATTTGCTTTCTTTCCATATCACTAACAGCCAAGATGAGATCATGTGGCCAAACATCTTAAACCCTACACACATCAGGGGCTTAGTAATAATTTCTAGCTTTAGGAGCTTCCGATCAAATCCACTTCAACTAGTCTTAACCCTAGGAAAATTCAACATGGATGTAAATTCCACACTCACCTTTGCATTCCCAAGATATTATGCTATAAGAGAGACATCTTTATGGTCAAGGGGCCTTACTATAATGCCAGCAACACAAACTATACGAGTAAGGGTCCAAGGCACTAATAAACTATCAAACTTATCTAGATAAAAGCTTATAGGAAGAAAAGAGGAGAGAATAGATCTAAGATCCCATGATTGGACGATAACTAGGGAGCCTTCCATCATCCATGGAGCATCATCCAAAATCTTCTCTCTTTCCTTCTATGAAGGAAGACTGATGATAAATCATTTCTTCTTTGAATCTATAACCTTGAACTTGTAACTGGGTCTCCACAGTCTTCAAATCCAACTAGAAAGATGACCTAAAAATGACTTTCTCCCAATGAAGCAGATCGACAGGTGATCCTTAAAGTCAGGGCATGAGCCTTCATGACTTGAAATTGAAGCATATTTAACCTCATTTAGTATCAATGGGTCTATAAACCATACCTCCTAAAATAGGAAACTATCCTTGAGGCAATCTTCCAACACAAGATACAAAGGAGTGTCTCATCTAGCCATAGGAGGTGGTGTTGAAGGGGTAGAAAGAATAAATGGATACTTATATGTATCAACTCCCTCTTAATGTGTTGAGCAAGAAGGCAGGAATGTTAGGAATTTGGCTATATTCCCAGAAACACTCCTCTCCATTGATCACACCTAAGCATGATGTATGAATCATTAAGGATGAGTCAACAACTACATCCCTACTAAACCCACTACATCCCCTTGGGTTCCCACCTACTACCGCCTAGACGTCTAGGGTTCCTACCGCTCTCAGTAGCACAATCTTCTTTATGATCTTTAGAGTAACATGTAAGGGGAGGGGGGATGTCAAAGGAACCAAAGATTTTCTCACACTATCGACCTTACTTTGACCTTATGAGGAAGACAAATATCTTGAGGCAAAGACACTCTGGGATGGATCTTGCATGAGATCCTCTCCATTAAACTCTCTTGGACCTCATGGAGGATCCAAATGGATCAACTCATGCACCGGGTCACCTCCACAACCACCTCACCCTCCAGGGCTTCACCCTCCTTTCCCCCTTCCCCTTCCATGGCTCTTACTCTCCATTGTAATTAAAACCTCTTTTGTACATTTCAAGGTGAAAGACACATAATTTGAAAAAAAGAAAAGGTTCATCACGTCATGAGATTTATACAAGATATGAAATTTGATCATAAAGTTAAGAATTTGAGAAGCATATTCAAAGTAAGGTGGATGTCCTATAGATTCTATGGATCATCTACCCAATCATTTGGTTCAACACACCCACAAGCATGCACATATGAACATAGTTCATTTATATCATCAAGGGTCAAGAAATCAATATCTGTGACTGTTGGTATGTATGCCCTGAGAGCCAATCATGGGATGATTGGTGGGATACATTAAGATTGATTTGATAAACATCAAAGGCAAGCTTCCAATTCATTCTGGTTCAGTCATATGAGATAGTGATAGAACAGATTGAATGTCTAGAGAATGATAGTACTCAATGACGTATGCTTTCAGGTTGAGGACCTGAACGATGAGATCATACGGATGCTAAGAGTTTGTACATTCTTGTTATGTCCCTAGTCGGATGTCATTGTGGAAGGTAGATAGACAACAATGACACACAAGACTGGATTGTGGTGTTGGTTGATGACAGAATCTCATTAGTCATGATATAGAGATATCAAACCAAACACATAGGTACTTGTTAGAGAACAAGTGTACCGGACAGACCCACCGTGAGTTTGACACATGAATCCATAAGATGGTAGTCACAGTCAGTACTCACAGTGATGGTGGTGAGTGTGATTCTTAGACTTGAAATCACTGCACTCAACACATGTCGTTGGGCACACTTTGACATCATCAAACGCAATCCTGAAACATGGGTTGTTATAAAGGTGATGATTGGGTGGCTTTGACACATGGGGCTTTTGAGGGGTGAGTGATAGATATGGGATTTGTCCCTCCTAAGGGAATTTGATATCCAAGGACACTTGATGAGTAGGATTGAGATAGGCGTGTGCACGCATGTGTGAATCAGTATGTGATATTGATGTCATACATATCTCCTTCAATCTACTCTGAGATCAAGAAAGTGAATGAACGTTGACAGGATGACTGTTCCATGCCTTGAGTTCATTCGGGATATCAGTGAAAAAGGAATTATACATTCACTGTAACACCATTCACGGATTGTAGGATGAAAGTTGTTCTCCAACTTTCTACTTTCACTTGGGTAGCACTGATGTGTGACTAGGCACCGCTCTTTGCTTGTGAAGTCATAAGTGTTATGGACTTTCACTGCCAATGTGAAATGGACCTGCAGGGTCACACACATAGGATTTAACCTGGAAGAGGAGTTTTGTCCACAAAGAAATGTTTAGATTGATTACTAAAGGAGTTTAGTAGTTCAATTAAACACTCAATCAGTCGATGGCTCAATATCGTATGGTTCAAGGTGTTGGACGCATTGATTGGAGTATCAGATTGATTGAAATCACAATTGACTGATTTTGCCCAACCTGTGCTCTCAACCGATCGGCTCATGTGATGAACCGGTCAGCTGAGGTTGCAGAACCGGTCGGCTGGAGTGTCCAGGCCGATCGGCTCATACCCAGGTTGAAATGACCGGTTCAAGAGTTGAACCGATCGGCTCAACTGGTGCAACCGACCAGTTGGGAAAGTCATGTCGGCAAGAATTTTCCTTTGGTTTCAAATTGCCCAATTCGATTGGGAATAACATTGGTATTCGATACCAATTGAGAACGAAACAAGGAAAGTCTTTTTGAGCTGGATTAGGACCATGAACCGATCGGTTCAGGGAACCAACCGATCGGTTGGAGTGCCCCAAACGATCAGCTCAGGTCCAACCGATCGGCTCAATGGCCGAACCGATCGGTTCAGGGAACCAACCGATCGGTTGGAGTGCCCCAAACGATCAGCTCAGGTCCAACCGATCGGCTCAATGGCCGAACCGATCGGTTCAGTTGTGAACCGATCATTTCAAGTTGCGAACCGGTTGCTTTTTTTTGTGGAAAATTCTCGAACCCTTCTACTCCTGCTTTAGTCCCATATTGCCGGGCACAGAGATCCCTGTCCCATGACCCGCCTATATATATAGGGGTATTGGGGGCTTCTCTGAGTACAACTCAATGCAAGCCGGTTGCTTTGCGAAGTTGTCGTTCTCTCTGGTTTTGGTAACCGTGAGAGATCCCGAGCAAGTGCTTCCCGCAAAAGGGAGGTGCAGCAAGGGAAGGACAACTGCAGTTGCAACTGGTAGCAGGAGAGTGTGTTGGCGACTAGTACGTCAACAGGAGGGTGCGACTCCTTCCACTTCCTTGTGGGACAAGGAGTGTGGAGTTCCAGGTGGTCCGTGTGGACTACTAAAGAGGCGGGAGGACACTGCCGCTCAGGAGGAAAACTGTCATCCGACAGTCTGGTAGGAGGAGGAGGAGTCAGTCCCGATGCGACCAGGAGCTGCACAGACACCGTCCAAGACCGGAGTTGAAGACCGCGCATTGCGCGAGGTATTGTCGCCGAGCAAGCCTCGGGACAAGGTATGATTCCACAAACCATCCTTTCCTATTATATAGATGTTGACACGTTTCCTCGGTATGGGTTGGGGGAGAAAATTTTTGTTTCCGCTGCCTTCTCTGTCTCCCCTAAAACCCTACAGTAGTATCCGAGCCACGTCAACTGCTCTATATTTTAGGAATATCGATAGGATCGATTTTGGTTTGTCACATTTATTTATTGCATGTGATGCGAATAATATCGGCTTTATGCATATCCAATCCTAAATCCACAAATCCCAAATTACATATATGATATGTATTATTAATGCACTCGATACGCGTCGCCCTTAAACGAGTTTTGTGGTGGATGTGTGTAGCATGATTATGGCCTATAAACCCCTATCTGTGATTGGTTGTGTGTGGTTGCTTGCATCTCGGTCTGCGCACCGATCTTCCCTCTCTTATTCCTGATGTAACTCGAAATAATTCGAGATTCTTTCCTACCTTTGCTCCCCCCGAATGTAACTCGGGGTTTCCCTTTTAAAGCAATGTAATAAATAGAATAGGATTTTATTTCCTGTTATGTCAAAGACCGGCGGACATCAAGACAACTGCTCAGATGGTCGGTTCAAGGAGTGAACCGATCGGTTGACCTTCCAAACGGTCGGTTCAAGGAGTGAACCGATAGGTTGATGACCGGTTCGAGGAGCGAGAAGAGCGGGTGGCGGACATGACGAGATGCACGATGACCAGGCGAACCGATCGGTTGGAGGAGCCAACCGATCGGCTGGTGGCACCCAGACGACCGGCTGGAGAGTACAGATCATTCATGTGATGAGTTGATCAACTCGGATGGCAAGGCACATAGTTCATCTTGTACATGTTGCATGTGATGTTGACCTAGATGACCTTGATTCCTCTTGGCTCAAGGAATCACATTAGGATGGCCATAATCATCACTTTTTATCGTTTGTGCATGTTTTCTGTGGGATATAGCATGTATATGATACGTACTATGTATTGTGGTGATTGGATATGTATATGTATATAAAAACAAAATCCCTCATTAAATATTAAGTCTTATATGCCTTCCATTAGTGGCACACATGAAAAGCTCGATCGACCAAGCGTAGGTTATGCCAAAGCGTGGTGCGCCGTCTATCTTTTGGAAGTGTGAAGGGTAGACATGTAGGTTCTGCCAAAGCAGGGTGCATGTTTACCGTGTCGGCTTTTGGGTTAGACTTAACTGGTGATTCTTAGAGCGTCTAAGCCCAGAGGCAAGGAATGTTCATGGCAAAGTGTTGTGCATGTTCATTCAACAAGAGTTGCATATGATGCAATTGGCAAGAGTTTCCTACCTGAGAGATCTAAGTTGTGGGCGATCAGCCAAAGCTGACTCATGACTTAGAGGATTTCAGAATCTTGCCCACTAGAAGGTTGTACGCTGCAATCTTCCGAATTGATGGTGAGGGCGATCAATTTGAAGTAAAATAGTGGGAGCGATAATTAATTAAAGGCCTAATTATATCGTCAACTTGTCAAATCAATCAAATAAGTCAAAAATGAGTTTTTGGACTAAAATTGCATATATTTCCTTTTTGTTAATATAAATGGTTAATCAACAAATCACTTTATTTGCGATCAGTCTTTGAGACTAACAAATTAAATGGGAATAATTCCACGACTAGTTAGGATGATGATGAGAAGTGTTCTCAATCAAAGAGCGAAAGCTCTAAGTCCTAGTTATACCAGAACCAGATGAACTCGATCCCACCACATCAATGGCTGAAAGTATGCTTATGGAAGCATACTGAGGATGACATTGATGAGGAGTGCTTGATGTTGTGTTCTCTGAACTATGAGTTGCAGAGACAACATGAGACATATGGTGTCTCCAAGACACTGTCCTAGTATGTCATGACAGAAGGAGATCCAGTAAGGTATTCACACACTCAATGTGATTGGGTATTTGGAAAGACCTGACTAAGAAGGATTCCATCTGAGCTAAGAGTTGGCTATTGGTATGATACTGCAAATGTTGCAAGAATCATACAATTCATGATAAGCTACAACATGAATAACTTTGACAAGCGTTGACAGAGTTGTTGGACATGTTGAGGATAGTAGAGGCAAAGATGAAGAAATACAAACCATAATCTTTGATGTGATCAAAGAGAAAGGTAAGTCTTAAGGGCAAGGATAAGGGCAAAGCAAAGAAGTGTTCTATTGCTAGCTGACAATCCAAGTCATCTTCAGCCTCAAGGCACATGGGGAAAGGGTGTATGAGGGATTGCCCTCTATATCTGGAAGAACAAAAGAAGATGAAGGAGGGGATGGAGATATCCACCTAAGGTATCAGGAAATGAACCGCTTCTTTATCTGAGGTATATGATACCAAGATATGGATATGTCATATATGATATGCAATATCCACAAAGAAGTGATGGCCTTTGTGAAAGGACCAAGAAAGAAGTACCCATCATTGGAGCAAGTGTTGTTGCCATAGATAGGAGTATCTTTCAATTTATTTCAGCCTAAAGGGCACGAAATAGAGTTGAGAACTGCTATTTCATATATTGCCAATAGATAGAAATGCTTTATTATTGCATATTGTATGACAATGATGGCAATTAATAAAGTTGATGTTTCAATCTTAAAGATATGATCTTTGTGACAATGCCTTGTTTATCTTGTAATACCTGGTATGTATAAGATAAAATGATACCTTGAAGCTATAGATAACTCAAACAATCAAATTAGCATCAATCATGAGAAATTCATTTCTAGTTTCCATATGATGGATAAATCTAGACTCTTTTGGTTAGAGAACCAGTAAGAGACATGAATCTCTTGTACATGATTAATCAATATTCGCTAAAGGTAGTGGAAGAATGATTGTCCTATTAGGTATAATACATATGATGTATTTACATACCTATTGGAATAGATGCTAATACTTCAAATGGTGTTTAGAGAAATACCAATATGAATGTCTTGAAGTGTTCAAGATTATCATAAATGAAGTACAAATTTGGTAAAGCATTAATTCTTGATGAGATCAATGAATGAAATACTTGGACCAAATGTTTGAGATCCTTATGAGTGATTATGATAGTGTATCATAGTGAACTCATGATTAAGGCATGGTGATGTCTGAATCAAGAAGGAATCATACTCTAAGGAGTTAGAGAATTATTATCAAATAACTGAGTTCTTCTTAATAAAAGAATACCCCACACTAATAAAGGAAATTAAGAATCACAAGGGTTGTGAGTTCTTATATCCTTAACAGATACACCTCAATTATCTATGTGATGAGTTGTTCATGTGATGAGTCAACTATCTAGATGAATATGAGGAACCGAATTTTTGAGTTATGATCATTACATCCTAAATGATTTCCATGTGAACCATAAGGTATGACCTTGATGGTAGCACTCATTGGATGAAATCCATAAGTGCAAATCAGTCTTAAGTGTTAAGACACATGGATGACATTTTGAGAAGGATGATGCTTGTTTATTGCAACTGAATGACTAAGACATTTGGCATATGAATACTAAAACCGCATTCCCATGAGGAATAAAACCAGGATGTGTACGTGACACAGCCTATAAGGTTTATGAATCCACTAATGCAAATGAAGTCTATAAGTTACAATGGACTAATCAATGTGATTGATTGAGTATAAGCAACTCAAAATTGGATCTTTACTTTGATGATATAGTCAAAGGGTTTGACTGATATGTCAAAGATAAAGAAGGGATCTGTGATTTAGTGGGAGCGTGTTCACATTCCACATGTTGATGTGAAATGGAAATGTTCTATAATGGAAATCCAAAAGTGGAAATTATCTTTAAGGAAGATAGAGATGTTTCCTATATGATAGGAATAGAGATCTATAGAGATAGTTCTCGAAAAATCTCTTGACCTGGAAAGAGAAAGCATACATTGGCAATCTGTACTGAAGTGTTCAGTATGCACAGATTCAGTGGGAGAAAACTTGTCCATGTTATATGGATATTAGTATCCCAAGGCCAAGTGTCCAATTCTTATGAAGAATGGGAACACTAAGAATATATAAGGATCTATCATGTATGTAATCATCCCATTATCTTGCATGTATAGACATGGCATTCATCATTTTGTATGTATGACATGACAATATGATGTGCTCATCCTGATAACTCGTATGTGGGACATGATGAGTGGATGTCTGTCTACTTCCAGTAAGGGTTACTGGAATACCATGAGAACTTGATAAGTACTTGTGAAGTACTAGTTCTATGGAGATAAGGAAGAGTTTGATGTAAAGAGTTACATTGATGCGAACTTCCGAAAGGACAAAAAATTAATCGCAAAATATACATAGGATGTATAAAAGTGAAATTTTGTTGATAATTGGAAGTGTTCCAATAAAACCATTTAAAAGGGAAATGCCGAGTATCCGTGTGTTAGAGAAAAACAGTGGATACTATATGGATCTGGAAGTTCATGAGATGAACTTATAGATATTCCACTCATTGATGACAAGTCTGGAATCCTTGATCATGCAATGTGGCTAAAGGTTAGCAATGGAATACTAGATCGCATATTACGGCAACTCCATCTCATACGTGTGACGTACAGCGAAGAGATGAGAGACATGCAATTTATACTGACTTTGGCAAGGTGTTGCCATTACTCACTATGTTGGTACTAGAGCACAGTGACATGTGGGACATGTTTGAAGATCACTATAAATATGATTCAAGAGTGATTGGCTCGCAGTGCAAGTGGGAGTCTGTTGGTATGTATGCCCTGAGAGCCAATCATGGGATGATTGGTGGGATACATTAAGATTGATTTGATAAAAATCAAAGGCAAGCTTCCAATTCATTCTGGTTCAGTCATATGAGATAGTGATAGAACAGATTGAATGTCTAGAGAATGACAGTACTCAATGACGTATGTTTTCAGGTTGAGGACTTGAACGATGAGATCATACGGATGCTAAGAGTTTGTACATTCTTGTTATGTCCCTAGTCGGATGTCATTGTGGAAGGTAGATAGACAGCAATGACACACAAGACTGGATTGTGGTGTTGGTTGATGACAGAATCTCATTAGTCATGATATAGAGATATCAAACCAAACACATAGGTACTTGTTAGAGAACAAGTGTACTGGACAGACCCACCGTGAGTTTGACACATGGAACCATAAGATGGTAGTCACAGTTAGTACTCACAGTGATGGTGGTGAGTGTGATTCTTAGACCTGAAATCACTGCACTCAACACATGTCGTTGGGCACACTTTGACATCATCAAACGCAGTCCTGAAACATGGGTTGTTATAAAGGTGATGATTGGGTGGCTTTGACACATGGGGCTTTTGAGGGGTGAGTGATAGATATGGGATTTGTCCCTCCTAAGGGAATTTGATATCCAAGGCCACTTGATGAGTAGGATTGAGATAGGCATGCGCACGCATATGTGAATCAGTATGTGATATTGATGTCATACATATCTCCTTCAATCTACTCTGAGATCAAGAAAGTGAATAAACGTTGACAGGATGACTGTTCCATGCCTTGAGTTCATTCGGGATATCAGTGAAAAAGGAATTATACATTCACTGTAACACCATTCACAGATTGTAGGATGAAAGTTGTTCTCCAACTTTCTACTTTCACTTGGGTAGAACTGATGTGTGACTAGGCACCGCTCTTTGCTTGTGAAGTCATAAGTGTTATGGACTTTCACTGCCAACGTGAAATAGACCTGCAGGGTCACACACATAGGATTTAACCTGGAAGAGGAGTTTTGTCCACAAAGAAATGTTTAGATTGATTACTAAAGGAGTTTAGTAGTTCAATTAAACACTCAATCAGTCGATGGCTCAATATTGTATGGTTCAAGGTGTTGGACGCATTGATTGGAGTATCAGATTGATTGAAATCGCAATTGACTGATTTTGCCCAACCTGTGCTCTCAACCGATCGGCTCATGTGATGAACCGGTCGGCTGAGGTTGCTGAACCGGTCGGCTGGAGTGTCCAGGCCGATCGGCTCATACCCAGGTTGAAATGACCGGTTCAAGAGTTGAACCGATCGGCTCAACTGGTGCAACCGACCAGTTGGGAAAGTCATGTCGGCAAGAATTTTCCTTTGGTTTCAAATTGCCCAATTCGATTGGGAATAACATTGGTATTCGATACCAATTGAGAACGAAACAAGGAAAGTCTTTTTGAGCCAGATTAGGACCATGAACCGATCGGTTCAGGGAACCAACCGATCGGTTGGAGTGACCCAAACGATCGGCTCAGGTCCAACCGATCGGCTCAATGGCCGAACCGATCGGTTTAGTTGTGAACCGATCATTTCAAGTTGCGAACCGGTTGCTTTTTTTTGTGGAAAATTCTCAAACCCTTCTACTCCTGCTTTAGTCCCATATTGCGGGGCACAGAGAACCCTGTCCCATGACCCGCCTATATATATAGGGGTATTGGGGGCTTCTCAGAGTACAACTCAATGCAAGCTGGTTGCTTTGCGAAGTTGTCGTTCTCTATGGTTTTGGTAACCGTGAGAGATCCCGAGCAAGTGCTTCCCGCAAAAGGGAGGTGCAGCAAGGGAAGGACAACTACAGTTGCAACTGGTAGCAGGAGAGTGTGTTGGCAACTAGTACGTCAACAGGAGGGTGCGACTCCTTCCACTTCCTTGTGGGACAAGAAGTGTGGAGTTCCAGGTGGTCCGTGTGGACTACTACAGAGGCGGGAGGACACTTCTGCTCAGGAGGACAACTATCATCCGACAGTCTGGTAGGAGGCGGATTCGTCAGTCCTGGTGCGACCAGGAGCTGCACAGACACCGTCCAAGACCGGAGTTGAAGACCGCGCATTGCGCGAGGTATTGTCGCCGAGCAAGCCTCGGGATAAGGTATGATTCCACAAACCATCCTGTCCTATTATATAGACGTTGACACGTTTCCTCGGTATGGGTT
The DNA here is from genome assembly GCA_963693085.1 of Alisma plantago-aquatica. Lineage (NCBI taxonomy): Eukaryota > Viridiplantae > Streptophyta > Magnoliopsida > Alismatales > Alismataceae > Alisma > Alisma plantago-aquatica. The sequence goes on from OY856411.1 coordinate 124,443,952, forward strand.
GGGGGAGAAAATTTTTGTTTCCGCTACCTTCTCTGTCTCCCCTAAAACCCTACAGTGACATCAATAAAAAATGACTACAAAGAATAAATTGAGCTCTGATGTGAGACAGAAGAGCATACGATCAAGTTTCTTATTGATATTAGGGCACACACATAGCAATAAAGTCATATGTGTCACACTAGGTCATCACCGGTGGACTTTGATTCACAAACATTATCATACTTCTTATCAGATCTTGCACATCAACTGTTACGACCCCACCTCCCGATAACCCCCAATTAAGGGAGACCAAAAGGTTGAGCCGCATCCATTAATCTCGGATCAAAGGTTCGACATATAACCATAAACAATTATCAAATTCTAACAGACTATACTGAAAATGGTAATAAAACTTTTCTTTACATACCTTTTGAAAACTTGGATCTCTAAACTTCTATCCACACCGATACTAATCTATCTAATCCTCCTTTGTACTTTAATTCCCTTTTAGTATCACATGTGCCACTTTACTGTTTGTTCTTTTCATTGTACCTAAAATGCCGACAAACAAAACGTCGATCAGCCGAAGCTGGTATGTGGGGGAAACAGATAATCGTGCAACTATGATAACCATGTAATCATTCAATTAATCATTTAACAACCAAGATTACGTTTTAAGCCAAACTACTCAATCCATCTTTTCCACAACTCAGTGTTGTCCCTATAAGGACTTACATGGTACCTCTAATAAGGTGACTTGATGGACCTGCCCTCTAGGCAGCCAAAGTCATTCATGACCCTACCCTCTAGGCAGTCAAAGTCATTGATGACCCTACCCTCTAGGCAGTCAAAGTCATTCATGACCTGATGTACCTACCCTCTAGGTAGTCTTTTATCAGGTCAGCCATTACGACACAGAGGGAATCAAGGATTGAGCTAGAAGGCATATACATTATGTGATAGTCATAGTCGCTTTATACTTTGCATGAAAGAAATAAACATTCAACAGTTTAGTTGCATTCAATGCGATTAAACATCCGGGAATCCATCGGAAAACCTAAAGCGGTTATTCATAATCATAACCACATACCTGATCCATAGTAACTTGATGTCCATGCATTAACATTCAACACAATTAACAAGCAATCAACCATATCCTGAAAATAATGCATAACATCCAAGTGTCATTGTTTTATTCAAAACATCCTCAAGATCAACTTGGATTCCACCTTATGATTTCTAGGCCAACTTTAGGGTTTTATTAGGGTTTTAGCCTTCATTATGCATTTATCACTTTTAATGCTCTTTTAGTTCACAAACCCTAATTTCTGCATCATAGGCACCATTGAATGTCAAATAAGTCTAATATGTTTCTTTTACACTAAAACTATTATCTTTATCCTTTTTGGTCATATCCAAAACATTAAGGCTAATTATCATCTTCGGTTTCTTTCAAGTTGACAAATCATATTTCATTATAGATCAACTCACATATATGAACCTTATTTATTACTATTTCCACTTTTATATACTAGGAAACACTAATTATCCAAATAATTCACATTGAAGATCTTTTGTACTCAATTAATCTTCGAATCATCATATCTCTATTTTATTCTTCGATTTGTACAATTAAAACCATTAGAATTCATATCAACATAAATTAGGGTTTCTAATCCCATTAAGGCATATTCATGTACATATAACCCTAAATTAAACCAACTATATAAAAAGATCATCTTTTTAAATCCTAATTTCACTTTTATTAACAACAGGTTAATATCAGCTTGAATTATCCATCTATCATCAAATCTAAGGGTTTTTCCTTAATTGAATCATTAAAGATGTTAACTTTATACCCTTTTCAAATACATGCATATTTAAGCACATAAACCCTAAATTAGACTAATCATGTGCAAAGTTCTTCCTTTTTGAACTCCATGTTCCTTTTTACATTTAACAGACTAATATCAACTCTAAAATCCATTAAACCCTAATAAACACATTAATCATATCAAAATAGGGTTTCTTAATCTTTAATTCATTAAAGATGATAATTTACACTACTTTTCGAATAGAAAGAGGAATTAAATTCTAAACATATTTTTATTGGATTCCTCTCGTTTTTCTGAGCAATTTGATATATAATTTTGCCATTTTTCGAGCTACGGTTGAGGAGATATGAAATTAACAAGATTGACTTACTTCAGCCAATGAGGAGATGCCACGTAGCCCATTACATGCAACGTTGCTGCGGCTGGGTTGAGAAACATTTCGAAATGACCATAGAGCCCTCAGTTAAGTCAGGTTGGTCATCAGTCCGTGGAGGGCAAACTTGTCCAACGCCAACTCCATCTTCAACCTTCCGCAGATCGATCTGTTGTCGCCCTAGCCGCCCATGTCGCGGCTATATCTCCCTCATCTGGGCCCCTGTGGCCACCGGAGTGGCTTCCCCCGCCTCCGTCGCGCCCTTGCACACACAGTGGTACTGCTGGGTTGCGGCCAAGTCGACTGGAACTCGTCCCTTAACTCTGCAACACGTGGAGGATCTGGTGCTCTCCCGCGACTGCCGCATAAGAACTCAGGCTCAGGGAACATGGTTGCGTCTTCGTGAGGTGTCGTGGGAGCATTGTGCTTCCTTCGGCCTCATCTACTCATTCCTCATCGCTCATAGTCGCACTACTCCTCTCCCTTAGGGTTTGTTTACAAAGAAGGAGAAGAAGAAGATAGGGAATAGAGAGATATGTATGGGACATCCCTTGGGGTTGACCCTGGGCTATTTCCTTATATAGGAGTGGTTGCCCAGACCCTAAGATGCCTTCCCATGAAGAAACAACACTCTTTCCTACTAGGAATTTGATTCCTTCATGGATAAGCAAACCTTCTCTCTCTTCTATACCCTTTTGATATTCCTTTTTCTTTAAAAACTAGGATTTCGAAAATCCTTTCTATTTCTCTCTCTTATGCTTGATTTTTACTCCATAAGCACGAAATTTCTATTTCCTTTAATAGAAATTATTTTCTTTTTAACAATACCTCATAATTCCTTAATAATGCATTATATTATCCTCTTATTTTGCCTTTTTAGTATTTTCTCTTTCTTTCCTCTTTATTGGGACTCCTTGGATACCAATATACTCCATTATTTCGAAATCTTTTTCCAAGAATATTTATTATCCTTCTAGATGCATCTTTATGCCTTATTTCACATTATCTTGTTTATTTCTCATTTAAATATTCCTTTTTGAGGATTTCTTTTTATTTCTCTTTTATTTTCCTCATTGGCCTTCCTTTTAATATTAACAACTACATGGATACGAAATTTCCCCAATAAATCTCATTTATGCCTCTTTTCATTCATTTTCCACATTATATCATTATTTCCCAATTTCTTTCTTCATAAAGGAATACTTAATTAATCTTTTCTTTTCCTATTGGTTTCTTTTTGCAATCTTGGACTCCTTGGTACCCAAGGAACCCAAGAGGCACGAAAGCCTCTTTGGATTTGCCTTCTAGAGGTTTCCACATATTTCTTTTCTTAAAATTCAATTATCCATTTACTAATTGAATTTCCTTTATTATTTTCCTTTTATTGGGCCCAATAGCCAATAAAGCCCACAACACAAACATCAAGGCTATTGTAAACGAAATCCATTTATTTGAAGCAAATGATATCATTATTTGTTCAAATATCTTTAATATGAGAAATTACATTTCTCACCAATTGAACCCAAAAATTGGGGTTATAACATCAACGCATGTTAGGTTTACATCTAGTATCAGATACCAAGATGAAGAAGTAATCAAATTTACCATATAATGTTTATACCTAAAGTAGAGGCCTCTGCCTCTTCCTTCTTATTCTTTAGTTCCTTTAGGAAGAGAGGGAAATTCCATTTCCAGCATCCAACTTGGTGATAATGGAGACATTTGCCTCCCTTCTTTATAGACTTGGGCATCTGGCCAGCTTCAAAACTCTTCTTAAGTTTACCTTTGCCTTTAGACTTTACCTTTGTCTTGTTGATCATCATCACGGACTTGGGCTTGTCTTTCTCCATTGGTGCCTTAGTTGTTGTCAACATGCCTAGTAACTCTTTCAACGGTTTGTTATAGTCATTCATGTAGTACTTCACAACAAACTAATTGTATGACACTAGCAGAGACTATAGAATCACAGCAGCGGCCAATTCTTGACCCAAGGTGAATCCTAGTCTAGATAAGTTCTCCACATACCCAATGAGCTTGATTACATGAGGACCAACTAGATGTCCTTCTATAATGTTACATTTGTATAGTGCCTTGGAGATATCATATATCTCTTGTCTTGCCTTATCTTGGAACATGTTCTTAAGATGTGTGACCATCGCAATAACATCCATGTTCTTGAGCTTCCTTTGCAACTAACCTATGAGAAATAGGTATAAGGAAAGAATTAAAAAAGAAGTTACCAATGGTCACGACACATATTTACCTCTTGCTTGTCATACCTTGTCTTCAAAGTAGAAGAGTACTTTCTATGAGTGCTTGCTTAATGTTAAGGTACCACATGGATACTAAGCCAATATCCGTAGACTGGTATCAATGAAGGATCTAAAGTTCATAGATCTTAAATCTCATGAGTATCACATTCTAATGCAAGTATATTGCATGTGGCTATTTGATATATCCTTCCTAAGCATCTAAGGTTAGCAATCACTAGGTTTTGCTTCTTCTTCAATACTCTATGCAACAAAGTAATTGATTCTGAGATTCTAGATAAGTTGCAAAGAGAAGTGGTCGTTACTCTATTCCAATTTTATAAGTATTTTCCCTCTTCATTCTTTGATATTGTGGTACATCTGGTTGTCCATTTGACTAGCGAAGTGAAAATTTTGGGTCCAATTTTCTTGCATCAGATGTATTCTTTTGAGAGGTACATGAGTGTTTATAAATGTGATTTCAGGACCATTTCTGACCCAAAGGGAGTATCATTAAGGCCTATGTTTCTAGGGAGGTTATGGAATTTTGCAATGACTTTTTGAGTAACAAGAATCTTCCTATTACTGTGAATCTTGATGTTTATTCCTACAAAGGTACTTAGGGATAATGACATATAGATATCAGTGATGAGCAGTGGGAATAAGTACACTTGTATGCTTTACACAACATTGATGATGTGAGTATTTATATCATCGAACACACCAACGAGCTCAAGACAAAATATCCCCTAGCTAGTTCAATGCAGATTGCTAGAGAACAAAATTGGACATTTGTTAGGTTGTTTGAAGAGTAAGTATTCAATAAACTATCTCAAACACCAAATAATGCTACAAAAACTATCAAATGGTTGTTGTATAAGCCAAAGACGCACATTACATATTACAAAGGGTTTCACATTAATGGCTTTTCATACTACACAAAATGTCAAGATGATCAGAATGTTGTCCAAAATAGTGGGGTCAACCTTCAAGCATCTTCATTGTATTTTTCTAGTACCAAGGATAAGAGTCCACCTGAAGGATATATGTCTTATTATAGTTTCATTGAAGACATATGGAATATTGACTACACAAAGTTTAGAGTTCTATTTAGGTGTAAATGGGTTGATAACAACAAAGGAGTTGTAGTTGATGAAATTGGTTTCACAACAATACATTTTGAGTCTAAAGGCAATAAGGATGAACTATTCATCATGGCATCATTGGCAAAGCATGTATTCTATATCAAAGATCCTACAAAAGAAAATTGGTCTGTCGTTCTTTATGAGAAAAGATAGTTCATTTTAGATCCTATTGATGAAGAAGAGTACTATGAGAAGTATGATGACTCTAGTCCATTCTCTCTTAGCTTACCAAGTGTAAATGTTGAATTTAAAACTAATTACTATACATGTGAATATCACATAGAAGGGATATTAGTTTAAGATATACTACATGTTATATTTCATATGTTAATTGCTTTATATAACATGTTTATTTTTTCATATGTAATCAGAACATTTCATATGTGATATGACTTATTTGTATGTGATATAACTTTGTCATATGTGATCTGACATGTTCATATGTTGACTTTCTATTTTATACATGGCATCTGACTAGGAGCACATTGATTCCAAGCATAGGGATCTTGAGTGTAAGTATGTCGTTGTGCTTCCTGACCAGGGTTATGTCGATGTTGATAAATCTAAATGTAGGAGAGGGATAACATTGATGAAAATTGCCTCAAATGGGAAAAGGAAGAAGGGCATCATTGAATTTAATGAAGTAGGCATGCCAATTATGAAACAATTTGTCAGCTACTATGGGGTCCTAGTCAAAGCAAAGTCCCTCTCCATGTTGAGGATTGGAGACAAGTGACTCAATCCAATAAATACCTCATCTGGAGGAAGTTAGAGGTGAGACATATGCAGTTATGTTTTATGGTCTTTTCCTATTCTTTCTTTCTACATTTTAAAAAAATAGTGAATGTTGAACCTTTTTAGGGCCGGATGAGCTTTATGAGAAGTTGCATCGCAAGTTTGTTATGAAGCTCATCGGGAGAAGACATAAAGATTGATGACAATCCTCATTAGAGACTATATCTTTAGAGTCAAGAAGAATAAGGACCCCACTCTTAAATGGCCTTATCTTGATAAAAAAGATTTAACCTGAGTTCATTGAGAATAGAAAAGCTAATGCATTCAAGGTATTGAACTAATTACATTCTTATGATTTCTTATGATTAATTAATAATATTCTTATTGAATTAATCAGGTCATTCACAATGCTCAAAATGAAAGACATGACAAGAATGTGCACAACCACCAGTTGGGTTCAGATAGTTACATAAAATGCCACAAGTTGAAATAGAAAGAGCAAGGGCCTTATACTTTTACTCTTATTGTTGAATCTTGTAGTACTTTTGGATGGTTGCCTCACTATATTGAGTGAATAGATGCAAGGAAAAACAAAGTCAGAGAAATCTCCTTCCAAGCAACCCATGAGGTGGCTACAAAAATGGTAAATTTCTTGGTCACACAATGCATGTCCATGTTCTTTTTTCCATGGATTGTTAAGTTTTACTGATTAGTCTGGTTTGATGATGGATAGTTGGAGTTGGTTGAGAAGACAAAGGAGGACAAGTTCACCCCTCAAGACACACATGATGAATTGACGGTTGTAGGGATAGAAGAGCACCCTGAACGTGTTAGACAAGATGGAGTTGGGTTTGGGCTAAAATCCTTTTTTGGTTCATCCTAGCAAAAGCACATAGATGAAAAGAAAGGGGTAATGGGTAAGGATGATGTGAAATGATTGATAGCTACAACCATGGAGGAGTTTACGGGTTCTAAATGGAGAAAGATTCTCCAGCAGTCACAAAACGTGTACAATGTCACATGTTGACTAAGTGCATTGAGAGTAGTCCTTTGGACCCACATGGAATGGCCGGGGTAAGATTCAATTTAAGTCAATTTATATATACATTGTGAAAAATTAATTCCTCAAGCCAATATATATGTGTGTCAATTTAAATGTTGTGTTTTAGAAAATTGTAGGCATCCAGAAAATGTCACCTTGCCATCGATGTTCCATCATACAATGTTGCGGCAGATGTTAGGGATTATCCACTCATTGATATGGTTCATGGTGTTCTCCTTCCCACTGATCAACTTTGTGTGTCCATCATATGTGTCATTCTGACATGGACAGAAGCATCTCTCCCATATGAGCACCTAGATGCCACCACAACCGAAGAGGTAGAAGGTGGCTTTACTGGGTGGCCCAAATGAATCGTTGTTTTTCTTGAGGTATGACAAATGTATATCAAATCCACATCTAATAAGAAGCTGATATGTGAATACATGCATGCAAACTACAAAATATAAGAAGCCCCCAGTGTTCTGAAGCCTCCACCCCCATATTTTGTTCCACAAAAGTTGTTCAACTTCTTAGGCCCTAACTACAAGGCATTGACAGTATGGTTAGACAACATAGGGAAATTAGATACCATGGTGATCGACCTTTGCAAGGAGGCCTTAGGTATCGATCATGACATTATTATAGTGTTGATATATGTTTCTGAGCTGTTTCAATATCATGGATGAACATATCAGAGATAAAACTTCAAATATGACGAGTCTGAATATCTCGTCATATGTGAAGAATACTGACACGATTTTACCGTGCGTATAACGCAAGTGCACGCGTCAATGTAGTATAGGCCCTTGTGAGGCCCGAGTCAAACTCAGGGACACTGAAGTATCAGTAAACTACTACTAACTACTCGCAATCAGGTAGACCGATTAAAAGAGTTTGAGAGTTGTTGTAAAAATAAAAGAAAATAAAATAAAACAAAGCAATCAATTAAATGTTTAGTTTAATCAATTCAAATGGAGATCTTTAGGATTGCGGTTTCACCGCGGGTTTTCAGTGTATGAATTTCTATATAATAATTCAAGTTCATCTCTTAATCCGGGTAGTGGCATGTAGTCAGAATTGCCCACTTTCGTGGTACAATTCACTACCTATGTCTAGGTCGGTTCCACCGTCGTAGTAACCTATACCCTAAACTAGGTGCATTAGAATCGACCTCTGGGTTTCCACCATTAACCTTACATCACCTAGTTCAAGGGATTTGTTAATTAATGTGAATGTTGTCACTTTTCAACCGTTAATTCTTCTTTCAAAGTAATTAAAGGTATTAGATTATCATTATGGTGATCAAGCATAACAATATAATTGAGAAAATGAAATCATACCACGAATTTAAGAGATAAATGATGAATTACTATGATAAAAATGTCATACAATGTTTCCCCGGGCTATTCCCGGTCCTAAAGACAAAGGGGATTAGCCCCGCATGTTCATCTCAGAGCAAAACATGGTTGAGAAAAGGGGAAACATGGAGAAAAATGTGAATAAGTAATGAAACCCCTGAACGGAGAAGATCCAAGCATTCCTTGGCGTAGAATGCACGATCTACAGCCTTTCGGCAGTGGAAAACGTCTTTTTTGGCTTCCGGAATGGCTAGGGCGTGCTTCTGGGCTCTGTTCTTCCCTCCACACCTTCTCGGGACGTGTACAGCGGCTAATGATGTGATCCCCTTCTCTTGGCCGCCATCATTAGGTATAATCACCGAGTTAGGTTGCAAAAATATCACAGCCGTCAGATTTAGATCGATCTGAAACAAACTTTCATCTGACGGTGTGGATACCATCGATGTGAGTCGATGGTATCGACCCTGCACGATATCAGCAAGTCTTCTTTTCTTTTCTTCATTGTGCCTGATGCTGACTCGATACCATCGATGCGGGTCGATGGTATCGACACTCTTAGGCATCGGTCCTATCCCTTTAACGTCGTTGAAACTCCACGTGTCGATAGTATCGACTGTCTTCTTGCCAATAACATGATGGTATGTCACTACCATCGACAGCCCTATCGATGGTATCGACTCTGTGCTACTCCTTGCGACTGGCAACCTGTGGCTGTGTCAATAGTATCGACAGTCGTCGATGGTATCGACAGCTGTAGATATGCGTTTTTCCTGAAATTGCAACACAAAACCACATAAGCCAAAAGAAAACATATTATTGTAATCATTTATGCTCAAAACAATAAAATAAGGGAGAAATGATGCTTAGAAGGGTCATAGACTAAAGTAATTGAATTATGCAATATTAACCACCAAAATGACCAATAAACACATAAAATGCGAGTGAAACAAGTCTATAAATGTGACTCAAAATCATCGCATAAAACTCCCCTAAGCTTGAACATTGCTCACCCTCGAGAAACTAAACTTTAGAATAGAATTGCGAGGGTCAACTAAAGAACATATTGTCACAACAAACATCACCACATGATCCCCGCCGGACATTCACATACTGGCCCTCGCTAACCACAAAATGATAATTACCCTAGAGGCGACAGTAATCATCCATAAAAGATATCTACCTCAAAAATAATGAACACTATCACATAAGGCAGTTAACATAATAACATTCTCCGGTCCAGACTCGGTGCATCTTGTGATCTCTTATTCTACGTTGCTCGCCCTAACTACCATCTACATGGAAGCAGTTCTCCTAGTATTAATGAGTGAGGAGAAAAATCACGGTGGCCTACCAATTCGAGCAACGGGTGGATGGAATGGGTGGCTCATGGAAGAAATGGAAGCATTATAGGATTTTAACATGCACAAAGCAAAAATGACCTAAATGATGTATATGCAAGTGTAAATGCCCTAATGCCTACATTTGGGTGGAATGATGCATGCACTATCATTTCGTCTCAAGGTGAGATGGAATATCTAGGAAAACTACATCATGTACTTATTCTTCTTTAAAATGCAGGCGTGACTATGTTCCTTTCTCCCTCTAATTACTACTTGCTTCTCAATTCTTTTTTTTTATTACTTTTTTTTCTTATATTTTTTTAAGCCCTTATTTTCATAGCTAACAATAAATTATATCTCGGGCTCACTTAATGCTGCACAACTTATACATTTGAAGCATTCAGAAGGTATGGAACGAGTTCATCACCTTTTATGTTTCAGAAGACATAAGATGCATGATGTACTATATGCACAAAAATGTGAATGCAGCTACAAAATGATAATTATGCAACTAAATGGCATGCTCTTAAGGATAATGTGCATGTATAACTAATCTAAATTTTTTTATTTTCATGCAAGATATGTGAAAATAGTTGCAATGCAAGACCTATCTTCATGAGATGCAATCAAAAAGATTAAAACCGTAATGTACTTCCAGTTCTTAAGGTGAAGTATGAAAACAACGGGGTGGATAGATCACAAGACTAATTGACTAAACCTTTGAAAATTATTATGTGTCCCTCCTTACTGACATGTGTAGTAATTAAGAGGTTTTTCTCTCTTATTTCAAATTAAAGTCTCATTATCATTTGATCAGTTTAGGCTCAAACAACCAGTTCCGTCCACTTTTCATGAATCATGAGAATGTACAGTTCTGATTTTCTATTTTAGAGTTGACAAACCCAATTATCTCCTTAAGTTATATGCTCAACTAAAATTTTTTAAATTTGCCCCTGATTCCCATGTACAAGCAACGAGATGACACAAGACTTAAGACATCCACAATTACACTAGATAGAGTGTGGATCCTACAAACAAACTAAAAACTAAGAGAAATAAATGACAAAATACAAAACAATAAAAACTAAAAACTAAAAACTAAAGGATAGAGTTGTTCCAACTCCCCCATTAGCTTGAATTCGACTATGGCCTCATAGTCAAAAACAACCTTAAAAGGTGGAACAATGATACCGATCATTCTTCCGGAGGAGGCGGGTACTGCGGGGCCATGGGATCCCAAGATGGGTACTGCCCCAGAAAGTTCGGATCATACTGGGGCATGGGCGGAGGTTGTGGATACCCCCCAAAATAATTCTGGCTCCAGTAGTTGTCGTAGAAGGGCTGCTGCTGCATCTCCATCCTGTGCAACCTGTCGTGGATGTTTTGTTGGTTGTCGAGGAGGAGGCGCTCATTCTCAAAAATGGCCCTCTGGTTATCTAACAGTCGGTTCGTTATATCCTGAATACCGACGTATGATGTTGTATGTTGTTGCTGCGTCTGATGAATGTCTTGCAGCATCGAATACATCCCCTGCATGGAATAGACATCCTCACCTTGAGGAGAGGGTTGTAGTGGCGGAGGCTGTGAAGATGAAGATGCACCCGAATGCATGTGGGGATGCTTCCTGGGTGCCACTCATGTGCGAAGAGGAGTGAAAGCCTCCTCTTCCTCTTCATGCTCATCGTCGTCATTGTTGTCATTGCCGCCGTATTCATCCAAGCTCTCGATGGCGATGACAGGCCATCGCAAATGCTGAGCACCCTCAATGTTGAAAATGGGGTCTAGAAGTGAACACTCTTGATATGCGTGATTAACATGGCAATGTGCATATGCCAGACCATCACGAAGTAGGATGAGGCTGGAGTGATGCAGATGTTGCAAGTTGACCTTGCTCCTGTTGGAGAGGGGAGTAAGTTGGGAGAAATTTAACCCAAGATAGTGGGCCAGTAGTGTGATGAGCCCTCCAAAGTGGATTGGAGCCTTCCGCGTACTCCTCTTGACATCCAACACGCACGTCAAGAAAAACGTGCCCCAATTACACTCTTCTCGCTTCAACAACTTATGCAGGAAAAATAAGTCTGTCTCTTGAAACTTGCTGAGAGACAGATCACCACGAGCAAACAAGGTGGTGCAGAGCATGCGGTGAAGAATCCACACGAATGGATGCTCAAAATCCGCCACCGCCGCATTATGGTAGCTCACGGATTTTCCGGGCGGCGCAGTCACCAACTCGGCAAAGATGGCATCATAGTCCGTCCTATTATCTGGCCTACGGTACTAGTCTTGCCCATGATTCCAGTTGTAAATGGAATTGAACTGCTTGAGGGTGATCGTGTAATCATTGTTGTACAGCCGGAACGAAACACGCCCCTTTATCCATTCTCGATCAGTGGCGATGACATCGTTTGGAACGACACATATGTCCAGCGACGCCATGAACTCTGCCACTAGCTCCTTGTATGTAGGCCATTCACCGAAGAATGGGTGGCCGTCGGCATGGAATTCCATCTCATCGGGCCTCGTGCCCGTTTGCCTTGCCTACCCCTTGAGAACATAGGCAAGATTGGACTCGAACCCAAGAATGTGGATCATGTCCCGGTCGACGTAGTGGGTCGGCTCTATCTTTCTCTTCATCAGTTCCTCGTAAACCTTCTTGACCTCCGTGGAAGGATGGACAATCCGCGGTCGCGGAATAGACGCAGTAGGTGGAGGAATAAACACTAGGATCTCCATTGGTGTCGCACATGAAGAAGATGCTCCGGCGGTATGCACCATTGTCGAGGAAGAAGGGATAGAAGACGGAGCTTGGTGAAGGTCAGAGAAGACAATCTCCACTCGGTGAAGGCTCGTGTAAGAACACGCTCCTTGGATGCTCACAGCTGGGCTCCGATCACTCAACAAGACGCTCGGCACAAGTGGAGGACGAAAGCTCTGAAGGTGTGACGTCATATGACAACAATCCATCCCTTTTATAACCGTGGCCGGCGCTGCTGTATGCCCGTCGATACCATCGACGCGAGTCGATGGTATCGACTCCTGTAGCACAATCTGTCTTCCGCTAGTATCGACAGTTGTCGATAGCCTAATTTGGGGGCCCAGATCGATGATGCGTTGATACCATCGACGGGTGTCGATGGTATCGACCCATCCCACAGATCAACTCTCTTGATGCAGCGATCGCCGTTTATTTCCTCTCGCGGATCGATGACATGTCGCGTCGATACCATCGACGAGAGTCGATAGTATCGACTCTTCTTAGGGCACATACCCTCGTGAGGCCCGGCCGCCGCTTTCTGCCTGTAACTGGGTCGATACCATCGACAGGCCCGTCGATGGTATCGACTTGACTGAGAAAAATTCGTCTGAATATCTCCAGAGATCTCACGTGTATCGACACCTATGTCGATACTATCGACCCTGTTTTGGCGAGCAACCTGATGGTGGGTCGATACCATCGATGAGGCCATCGATGGTATCGATGCAGAGAGATTTTTGCAGCCACCTACCTGTGCCCATCTCGATACCATCGACTCAAGTGTCGATGGTATTGACCCTGCCTCAATCATGCACATTGAACAAACGATCAAGGAATCATTTTTACACTAAAAACAAAATCAAATCAAACTAACCTACAAATGTGAATGAAACTAAACAAAACTACCAATGGATGGGTTGCCTCCCAACAAGCACCCTTATTTAACATCGTAGGCTAGACGAAATCACGCTCATCATGCATATGTAAGTGCAATGAGTTTAACCTCATCCACTTTCCGTGTGTACTCCTCACCGAAATACAATTTCAATCGATGTCCATTAACCAAGAATGTTGTGTTGCCATCACGCACCATGATTGCGCCATGTGGCCTGACCTCCTCTACAGTGAACAGTCCACTCCATCGGGATTTCAATTTCCCGTGATGCATCTTCAATCTCAAGTTGAACAAGAGTACACGATCTCCTTTCTTGAAGACTCGCATCTGAATATGTTGATCATGAATCAACTTTGTTCGCTCCTTGTAGATCCGCGATCTTTCTTATGCATTCATCCTCAGCTCGTCAAGTTCATTTATCTCTAACAAACATTTCTTTCTGGCTTCATCATAACTCAAATTCAACTTCCTCAGCGCCCAGTGCGCCTTATGCTCCAACTCCACCGGCAAATGGCAAGCTCGACCGTAAGCCAACCTAAAAGGCGTAGTGCCTATATGTGTCTTAAACGCCGTCCTGTATGCCCACAAAGCGTATGGTAGCAAGGTGCTCCAGTTCTTCCTCATGGAAGCCACAGTGCACTCCAAGATCTTCTTAATATCCCGATTGGAGACTTCCACTTGCCCCTGTGTCTGTGGGTGGTACGGGGTACCAATGTTGTGCTTTACCCCGTACTTTCTCAACAATGCCGCAAACTTTTGATTTCGGAAATGGGTACCTCCATCACTAATAATCATTCTTAGTACACCAAACATGCATAAAATGTATTCTTTGATAAACCTGCACACTACAGCGGCATCATTAGTCCTAGTGGGTATTGCCTCTACGCACTTCGATACATAGTCAACAGCTAATAGAATGTACAAGTTAGAATTGGAAGACACAAAAGGTCCCATAAAATCAATACCCCATAGATCAAATACCTCGACCTCTTGAAATACATTGAGGGGCATCTCCTGACGCTTTGAAATGTTACCTGCTTGCTGGTAGGAATCGCATTGTCGCACATAGTCATATGCATACCTAAACAAAGTAGGCCAGTAAAGGCCACTCTCAAGTACTTTGGCCAGAGTTTGAGAACTAGCATGGTGGCCACCCGTCGGTAGAGCATGGAAATGATGAAGGACACTTTCATATTCCACCTCTGGTACACACCTGCGCAACACACCATCCCTGCACTGCTTCAACAGAATAGGGTCATCCCAGAAATAATAACGCAAAGAATGGAAATTTTTCTTTTTCTCTTGGTATGTCCAATCATCTGGGATAATTTTGTAGGCAAGATAATTTACAATGTAAGAAAACCAAGGATCTTTAGATTTCTCAGATAAAAGTTTCTCATCAGGAAACGTCTCGGTAATGGGTATATGCAAATCCTTCTCATCTACCCTTTCCAACCTAGGCAAATGGTCTACAACCACATTTTCTATTCCCGCATTATCTTTGATTTCAATATAAAATTCTTGTAAAAGTAAGATCCACCTAATCAGTCTAGGCTTTTCATCCTTTTTCTCCATCAAGTACTTAATGGCGGCGTGGTCCGTCCATACCACGACTTTAGATCCTACAAGATATTGCCAGAATTTTTCAAAAGCAAAAACAACGGCGAGAAGTTCTTTTTTGGTTGTCGTGTAATTTAGTTGTGCTTCATTCAAAGTTTTGGACGCATAGAAAATCACAACGGGTTTATTGTCCACATGTTGTCCCAAAACTGCCCCCACTACGAAATCTGATGCATCACACATCAGTTCGAACGGCTTTGTCCAATCCGATGTTTGCACAACCGGAGTAGAAATCAATTTCTCTTTAAGCACATTAAAAGCATGTAAATATTTTTCGTTAAAATCAAACATAGCATCCTTCTCCAGCAACTCAGATAATGGTTTGGCAATTTTTGAGAAATCTTTTATAAAGCGGCGATAAAAACTGGTGTGACATAGAAAACTTCATACCCCTTTAACCAAATTCGGTGGGGGCAATTTGGAAATAAATTCGATCTTCACCGAGTCTACCTCCAACCCTTTGCTAGACACTTTGTGTCCAAGCACAATCCCTTCGCTGACCATCATGTGACATTTCTCCCAATTGAGGACCAAATGTGTGTCCTCACATCGTTGCAAAACCTTGTCCAAATTGTATAAACATTCGTCAAAGGACGCACCATAGACGGAGAAATCGTCCATAAAATCCTCCAAACAACATTCAACCATATCAGAAAAAATGGCAAGCATGCAACGCTGAAAGGTTGCCGGTGCGTTACACAGACCAAATGGCATACGGCGGTATGCAAATGTTCCATAAGGACAAGTGAAGGTGGACTTCTCTTGGTCCTTCGGATCAATGGAAATCTGATTGTACCCCGAATAACCATCGAGAAAACAAAAATGAGATCGACCTGCTAATCGCTCTAAAATCTGATCAATGAATGGGAGAGGAAAATGATCCTTAAGCATAGCATCATTCAATCTACGGTAGTCTATACATACATGCCACCTGGTTACCAGACGGGTCGTGACAGACTCATTTAACAAATTATGTGTAATAGTAATTCCCCCCTTTTTAGGGACTACCTGTGTAGGACTCACCCACGTCGAGTCGGATATAGCATAGATGATACATGTAGAAAGGAGCTTAATCACCTCCTTCTTGATGACCTCCATCATGCTCAGACTTAGTCGACGCTGTGGCTGAATTAATGGTTTGGCTCCCTCCTCAAGCCGGATCTTGTGCTGGCACAATGTAGGGGAGATCCCCTTGATGTCCGCTACCGACCACCCAAATGCACCTCGGTGGTTTTTCAGCACAATCAGCAATTGATCTTCCTCCTCAGCACTCAGATATGCTGAAATGATCACTGGAAGCTTCTCACCCTCAGCTAGAAATGCATATTTCAAGTGTGGTGGCAATGGCTTCAATTCTAAATCTGGCGGGATAATCAAGGATGACTGAAGCGGTGGTGGAAGTTCTCCAAGGTCTTCATAGTACCTAGCATAAAAGCATGGATGCACCTGAAGCATCTTGGCACACTCTTGTAGTGACTTGCTTCTCATCCAATCATGTGTTATATTAACCAGGAAGGCTTCAAGCGGAAGTTCTGGATATGCATTGAAAATAGAACTTACTATGGCCTCCTCTTCAGTAGAGGGAGGGATGTCCTCCTCTTCATCATTGGGAAAACCCACAACCTTGCTAAGAGACACAACTTTAGTCTGCTCCATGATGTCTACAGCCAGTGTCCCCTTCTCTACTTTAGTCATTACATGAGCCATATCTAAAAACGGCTTCCCTAGACATAAAGAGATATTTTGATCAAAGTGCTTCATCATGCGGCATTGCTCCTTAGCTTTTGATTGCGTGGTGCTGGAAGGCATGACCATGTCAAACTGATCGTCAGTGATACCCAAGGTCAACCGACCTCTTTCCATCTCAAGTATCATGTCAGCAGTGGCTTGGAAGGGTCGTCCAAGGAGTAACTCATTACCCTATTCATCTTGCATTTCCATTACAACAAAGTCTGCTAGAAATACAAACCGATCAACTTTCACCAACACATCTTTGCAAATACCATACAGCTTCACCACTGAATTATCTGCCAACTATATTGTCATGTTGCTTGGCCTTGATTCTTTCAATCCCAATTTCTTGAACGTAGAGAGAGGCATCAGGTTTATGCTTTCCCCTGAATCACATAGTGCTTCTCCAAATTTCACTTTCCCAATATAGCATGAAATATTGAAGTAGCCCGGATCCTGCCTTTTAGGTGGCAATGTGCCCTTGATGAAAGCACTCACCTGCTCCTTGAGAACCACAACCTCAGTGTCGGGGATCTTCCTCTTCTTTGTAATGATGTCTTTTAGAAATTTCCCATAGGAGGGAATTGGCTCAATTGCCTCTAATAGTGGAATGTTGACAGAAAGTTTTCTAAAGCTGTTCAGAAACTTCTTGAACTGGGCATCCACTTTCTTTGCTTTCACGCTATTTGGATACGGGACCGGGACAGCCTGCGCCCTTTGATGCGGTGGCACATATGGCGTCCTCTTCTGTGTATCCTCCTCAGCAATAACTGGTTCTGCTGTGACATCCTCTGCTATATCCTCAACCGACTCTGTGGTTGGAATCAGAACCTTCTCTGTGGCCTCACCTATGATTTCTGACTGGGGTTTGCTTGGTTCATCAGCCCTGGGGTTTAAAATCTTCTTACCACTCCGTAGCAAGATTGCCTTCGCCTGCTGGTTTCCTCCTGGAATGTTTGTGTTCCCTGGAAAGCCTTGCTGCGCTGGCTTCTTCAAGTTTGTTATCTCAGCTGCCATTTGTGCCATAGACGTCTCTATCATCCTCATCTGAGCCCCATGGCTTTGTAGAGTCTGCCCAAATTGATTCATGAATTCCCCTTGTTGCTTGATCTGCTGGCCAAAAGTGTTCATTAGTTCTTGATTTTGCTTGATCACTTGGTTGAGTAACTTAGTGCTCTTATCTTCCACCACCGGTTGGGGTTTTGCATGGGGGTCCTGCAAGAAATTGTTTGGATCCTTCCAGGAAAATTTCTTGTCCTTCCTCCATGAATAATCGTTGTTTTTGTACCCCTGTTGCTGGCGCATAAACTTTACTTGAGCCTCATCATCTATTTCAGTATCTTCTTTTGCAAGTAGTTTCTTAGTGAGAAGGTCCATCTTCTCATTTAGCTCTTTGATGGCCTTTGACTCCCCCACAGCTCGAACATGCTCTACGACATCTCTTTCACCCCAGGATTGCTTCTTGGCCATGTTTTTCAGAATTTCCCAACATCTCGTGTATGTGTTGTTTAAGAAGACCCTTGAACCTGTGGAATCTAGGTTACTTCTATCATGCTCGGAAAGAGCAAAATAAAAGATGTTAACATGCATCTCCTTGTCAAGACCATGATGCGGGCACCTCCTAAGCATGATCTGAAACTGTTCCCAGGTCTCAGAGTAAGTCTCTCCTGCCTTCTGGCTGAAATTATGGATTTTCCTGATCATATCATTCGTCTTCTCGGGTGGAAAGAACCTTTCAAAGAACACTTCCACCATGTGGTTCCATGATTCCACATATTCATCGTCAAGATTGTGCGACCACTCTCGTGCATTTCCTGCCAGAGAGCTCGGAAACAGCTTCAGGTACAATGTCTCCTACGGGTACCTGTCTATCTTAATCATGTCGCAGTTCTCCACGAACTGGCTAATGTGAGTCATCGGGTCTTCATTTTTTAGCCCATGAAATTCATTGGACTTGACTAGATTGATTAATGCAGGATCAATCTTATAAGTCAGAATGTTGATCACCTGCTTCTTTATTGGCCCTTTTGAAGCGGATGAGGAAGAAGCCTTTATCTTCTCCCATATCGTCTGCTCTTCTGCCATGACTTCTGGTTCTGAGTCGGAATCTATTTCTTCTGAATGGTATTGATTATAATCCTCCTCCTCGTCTGGTCCCAGCAGTGGAACCTCTGGTGCTTGTTGCGTGTAGTCACTGCTACGCGTTCGCACCATGTACAGTACCTGCAAAATAATTATTTCGGTTCAGTACCATGCTAGACGATTACAATAATATGAAAGATAAAACTATGAATTTCTAAAACGATAATAAAATAACAAAAATAAAAATGTGGCCTAGAGTGGCCGCTCACAGCACTCGTAGTGCCGACAACTGACGTGTCCCCGGCAACGACGCCAAAAACTTGACATGATTTTACCGTGCGTATAATGCAAGTGCACGCGTCAATGTAGTATAGGCCCTTGTGAGGCCCGAGTTGAACTCAGGGACATTGAAGTATCGGTAGACTACTACTAACTACTCGCAATCAGCTAGACCGATTAAAAGAGTTTGAGAGTTGTTGTAAAAATAAAAGAAAATAAAACAAAACAAAACAAAGCAATCGATTAAATGTTTAGTTTAATCAATTCAAATGGAGATATTTAGGATTACAGTTTCACTACGGGTTTTCATTGTATGAATTTCTATATAATAATTCAAGTTCATCTCTCAATCCGGGTAGTGGCCTGTAGTCAGAATTGCCCACTGTCGTGGTACAATTCACTACCTATGTCTAGGTCAGTTCCACCGTCGTAGTAACCTATACCCTAAACTAGGTGCATTAGAATTGACCTCTGGGTTTCAACCATTAACCTTACATCACCTTGTTCAAGGGATTTGTTAATTAATGTGAATTTCATCTCTTTTCAACCGTTAATTCTTCTTTCAAAGTAATTAAAGGTATTAGATTATCATTATGGTGATCAAGCATAACAATATAATTGAGAAAACGAAATCATACCACAAATTTAAGAGATAAATGATGAATTACTATGATAAAAATGTCATACAATGTTTCCTCGGGCTACTCCCGATCCTAAAGACAAAGGGGATTAGCCCTGCATGTTAATCTCAGAGCAAAACATGGTTGAGAAAAGGGGAAACATGGAGAAAAATGTTAATAAGTAATGAAACCCCTGAACGGAGAAGATCCAAGCGTTCCTCGGCGTAGAATGCACGATCTACAGCCTTTCGATAGTGGAAAACGTTTTTTTCGGCTTCCGAAACGGCTGGGGCGTGCTTCTGGGCTCCGTTCTTCTCTCCACACCTTCTCGAGACGTGTGCAACGGCTAATGATGTGATCCCCTTCTCTTGGCCGCCAAATTAGGTATTATCATCGAGTTAGGTTGCAAAAATATCACAGCCATCATATTTAAATCGATCTGAAACAAACTTGCATCTGACGGTGTTGATACCATCGACGCGAGTCGATGGTATCGACCCTGCACGATATCGGCAAGTCTTCTCTTCTTTTCTTCATTGCGCCTAATGCTGACTCGATACCATCGACGTGGGTCGATGGTATCGACACTCTTAGGCGTCAGTCCTATCCCTTTACCATCATTGAAGCTCCACGTGTCGATAGTATCGACTTTATAGTCGATAGTATCGACTGTCTTCTCGCCAACAACCTGATGGTATGTCACTACCATCGACTTCCCTGTCGATGGTATCGACTCTGTGCTACTCCTTGTGACTGGAAACCTGTGGCTGTGTCGATAGTATCGACAGCCGTCGATGGTATCGACAGCTGCAGATATGCGTTTTCCTGAAATTGCAACACAAAACCACATAAGCCGAAATAAAACATAGTATTGTAATCATTTATGCTCAAAACAATAAAATAAGGGAGAATTGATGCTTAGAAGGGTCATAGACTAAAGTAAGTGAATTATGCAATATTAACCACCAAAATGACCAATAAACACATAAAACGAGCGAGTGAAACAAGTCTATAAATGCGACTCAAAATCATCGCATCAAATACATATTTTATAATTGCTTCCTATATATTAATTGATCGTGGCTACACACACACACACACACATATATATATATATATATATATATATATATATATATATATATTCAGTCATTTGTGTTACACAGATATTGAGTTTGTAATATCAAATGTGGCATTTCTAATGCCATAAATGATCGGTGATGTAGTTAGAAATCTGAGTGGAAACAAAGATTATGTGACTACCGTACTGAAGGTTATTGATGCTTCCTGGACCGTGATCATAGCTACCTTAAAAATTGTGTAAGTTGTGGGCTTGTTATAAATATTTCTAACTTATGAATAAATTTTTGTGAAATCTAATTTTAATTTAATTTTCCTTCTATTCATTCAGAGATAATCATTGGAAGTTGTTATTGATTGTTCTCCAGAAAAATTAGGTATTTCTTTGATCCTTCAGGTATAAAACTAACATCAAATGAGGGTCATACAATTCGGCTTTTAAATGGAAAACCTATCTATACATGTATAGGCTATCAAAATCTTGTCTGATAAGTTGCCAAGTGGATGAAAACTTGGGCTTTTTCTCATAAAAAGTGATATTGTTCCTTGTCCTCCAAATCTGGTATAGTGCAACCACAATCAACATATGGCCTTTCTGCCCTGGGCAGTGGATGATATCCTCGAAGTTGTTCAATTTCTTGTGAATAATATCCTCAAATTGGTCCCATATTCTCCTAGAGAAATCACACGAACAATACAAACGTTCAATGAAATCAGAATTATTAAGACATGGACAACAACGCGAGGCTAGAGCTACACCCTTCTATTGAAGAACTAATTTCCTGACCAGGCCCCCATGAAATGCCTTCTAGCAATGGGTGAGATATCTCCTCGGTTGACTGTAATTCCATAACCATTTAGTCCAAGGCAACTCTTCAATTTTGGTATGACTAAGCTCCCATGCTCCCTTGAGGGAGAACTAATTTAAGCCTTCCAAATAGCACTGGTCTCCAGCTGTAATGGCGGTACTACTACAAATTTTTCTAAATTCACTCACACCGCTTGTGTTTGGAAGTGCCCACTGGCCGTTATTTATGATATGGGACAACATTTGATTTTAATCAAACCTCAACTTTACTTTCAAATTTTTGCCAATGGCCTGCTCTAGCCAATGGACATTCACCCAAGGATCCTTCCAGAGCTTGATAGATGACCCCGTGCCAATTTTGAATCTAACTGTAGTAACAATATCATCTCTGTATCTCAACAGGTTGTGCCAACTCCAACTCTGGTTCTATTTGGATATGCGGCTCCATATTGAGTCATTTAATAGGTACTTTCTACGGACCCAGAGAACCTAAAGTTTGGACCTAGAGAAGCTAAAGTGAGTCTTTGGCGTTTGCTATGTCCCACAAACTTTTAATCTGTCTGGAAAAAACACAATCCTCCACTTTTCTTATTCCCAAGTTACCTTCAACTTTAGGCCTACAATTTTTTTTTCACACAATCGTATGGAAATGTTTCTCTATGTTATTGTCACTCTAGAGAAATTTCCTACATAGGCTTTCAATTTCATTTATCGTGGCCTTAGGTAATGGGAACACACTGGTCCAATAAAGGTGATAAGATGACAAAGTGGAAATAATATGCTCTAATCTCCCAATCATAGACACCAACTTCATTTTCCAAGAGTCCAGCTTATTTTTTTATTTTATCAACTAGTGGTTGACACATACTCTTTGTTAGTCTTCCAATGAACAACGGAAGCCCCATAAATCTGACTGGGAACTTAGCTCTCTTTATTCCAAGTGCTAGTAGCTGAACCTCATTTGGGGTAGAAGCACTCAAGAATAACTGACTTTTTTCTGGATTCAACTATAAACCCGACCAACTGTTGAATTGTTTAAAATTTGACTAATTCCATGGGCATTTGCTTTAGTGAACATCAGTAGATCATCGGAAAAAAGTAAATGGGAGATGTTATGGGGGCATGTGCTTAGCGGATTGATGGCCTTTTCTTCTTCATCTTTATCCATAACAGTTGTAAATCCCTACATGCCAATGACAAAAAGATAAGGTTCCAAGGGATCACCTTGCCTTATCCCATTGGACACTTGGATCAGAGGGGTAGGGCATCCATTGATAAGGTTTTGGAAGGAGGTTGTCTGCATGCATTCATTAATCCATTTTATCCAATATTGGGGGAACCCCATATAATTCATAATCTCCACTATATAGTATCTTTTAATAGTGTCATAAGCCTTGCTTGGATCAGCTTTGAGGCACATTCTGGACTTATGGTCGGTTTGTTGAAATCGCTAACTAATTCATTTACCAACAAGATTGCATCTGATATGTGTCTCCCTTTAATAAAAGTACATTGGTTGATGTTAATAATCTCTGGAAACACATCACTCAAGAGGTTTGCTAAAATCTTTGAAATTATCTTGAACAAGAAGTTGCATAGGGAGAACGACCTCCTTTCATTCACCTTGTAAGGCTGTTTCACTTTGGGGATTAAGGATATACAAGTTCTTTTTACCTCCCGGAGTATTTTGTCCTTGATGAAGAAATCCTTTGTGGCCCTGCATACTACCTCAACTATTATAGGCCATGCATTTTGGAAGAAGTAGGCATTGAATCCATCAGGCCCGATTCTTTGTCTTTATCTACTTTCATGACCACATCTCTGATCTCCTCCGATGTAAGCTTAATTACATTTATTTACCTAATCATAAATCTATAGTATTTTGTATAATACAATGATTGGGCATACACATATTACGTGATGGTGTACGTGCAGACGATTTTCACGTAGATGACATAGATCAAATGTATAGAGAAGGTAATCTTATTAGTCTTGGATCATAATTAGTGTAGTAGTCTCATTTGATTATACTAACAATCAAATCTAATTAGAATTATGCATCATTATCTTTGTAGTTTTTTGACTCTATTAAAGGCTATATATTGGAGAAGCTGAATGACTTACACAAACAATGAGAAAACTACTTCATAAAATATGTGGACTTTTCAGATAATTAGTAGGATTAATTGATATTTTGTAGTTCAAACTTTGACGTCATATTTTTATTTGTTATATTATCATACATTATGAACTTCAACTATGTGGAAACTGATGTTGATATGTATTCATGCATATGTGTGTGTGAATTGAATGTGAAGTGCGTGAGTATGAGAATTATGTGTATTTGTGCATATGTATGAAATTGAATGTGTGACTGGGAAATGAATCAATTGAGTTGTGAGTTCATGCATATGTGTGTGCATTTGAAGTGAAAAATGGATAGATTGTGTCACTTTGTTGGCTTGTTTGTCAATATTTTATCAAATGCATATGTATTATATATATATATCTTTCTTCTTGCATGTTTGTCAACATGTTTTTAACGTGTGATGCTTACAAAGGCATGTAGTTTTGATAAACTTCCAATTTTGATGAACTGCATGCAGTAGATATTCCAACAGCTAGATAATAGGTTTGCAGACCTGCTATATAAAAAATATAGACACTTTTTGTTAGTTATTTCAAAATTACTGACTACATATACATTCTTCATCGGTTACTTGTAGAAAATTGATGGGATATCCCTTATTTTTCACTCTTTGTTCACTAATAAAACTGACGACATACTATTAGTCGCTGGTTATTTCTCATTCAATAACCGGTGAGGAGTGGTCAAGTGAATCCTTTTCTACTACATAATTAGCATTACCTAGTCAGTCCTATTTTAAATAACTGATGAGAAATTGTATTTTTCATCCCACACTGTGCTTTATGTCATTAGTTTGACTATAACATGGAACATATGATGTCTACATATGTCGTCAATTTCTTTAACCGACAACGTATGTACTAAGTTTTAGCATCACCTACTTAGTCATCGGTTAAAAACCAATGACATATGCCTAAAATGACTGACAAGAAATCCCTTTTCCAATAGTAGTGTACACACACTTGTATGAAAATATGCCTTTTCTCAATGTTATGGTAATTTGAGAGACTGAATAGTCTTACCCAAGAAAAGGAGAGACAACAAGAGGACATAAATTTGATGCAACTATGTTGACAACAGAAAGGACAACTCCTTCCCTTTAACTTAGAAGCATGACTTAGAGTTCCTGATAGTCTGTGTGGACTACATTTGAGGTGTGGTGGCTTTTGTTTCCACACTAGGAGAACATCATTAACTACCGTCCTTGGTCATTACACTAGGAATACATCATCGAGTACCGTCTATGTGCTTTTTATGAAGGAAGCACAACTCTACAAGGATTGTCGTAGGACTTGCTATAGGACTAGGTATGTAACATACCATATCTTGGACCCTACCCTAGAAGTTTGATCTCTTAGACTCAGCCAAACAAGATTGGGTTTAGATCTAATAGATGCTTAGTAAAATCCTAATGATCTAATGCATGAATATATCACCTAAGTATAATCCAATATGTCACATAATTCAATTGGAGGTAATAAGTAGATAAGGAACCTAATTGGATGAAAAATAAAGATAATGGGCCACTAATGGGCCATATGACATATCTCATAAAAAGAAATCCCAAAAGTTAAATCTAAGTTTGAAAATGTGTTCCTTGGTTCCTAATTGGAGTCAAGTTTCACATTATTCACATAAAAATAATTAATTTAATTCATTTTGGAAAAAGAAGATGTGTGTTTTTTCCAAAATATCAAATAAAATATTAAATGACTCCAAAATAGGAAAATAATCTTGGATTCATAATCAACATAATAAATATAGCCTTTGGGTGAATTTTCATCCAATTTGGAGAAATTTTACTTAAATGGTGAAATCAGGAGAGAGAAAGTGTGCAGAACCTTCAAAATATTATATAATTGTACAAACAACTCCAACATGTAAAATTGATGGCATATCCAACACATTAATTATGACTTATGGGTGAAGTTTCATAAAATTTGGAGAATCTTAAAGTCATTAATGCATGAAGATAGAGAAAATAGGATTAGTTTATTTAATACATTAAAAGTTTTCAAAAGGCAAATATAATTGGATAATCAGAATCTACATACTTTAATTGACCTCTGTGTAAAATTTCATATAATTTGGACAACATTTAGACCCTCAATTGGAGAAAGAGATAATAAGAAATAATGTATCAATTTTACTATATTTGATTTCTATTTGAATAAGGTAATTCGATTTTGTTGGCCTCCCTAAATCTCATATCTTGTTTCAACCATTAGATTTTAATCAACGTTCTTCCTATTTCTTCTTCCCCCACCTCCTTGCCTTTCCCGAGCACTGTTGTAGTGGGGAAAAGCCCAGTCTGCTCCAGAACGTTTCTCTCTTCTCACCTCTACCTTCCATCTATTTCCCCATTTTCCATCCCCTCATCTTACTCCACCCCATCTACATCCAATAGCTATATAAGTCTTAGGATTTTAGTACTTCTCACCTAGTTGATGACCGCCTTCCCTTTTACCATGTTTCTCCCCTATTTTTTTCTCAATTTTCTCTACTTTCCCCTCTTCTCGCCCATCCAGACCCTCGGACCACGAGGGATTGGTCCCCTGACCTCTGACGGTCCCAGATGCATTTTTCTTGCCTTGGTCTAGCCCCGTCAGGCTCTAGGCTATCACCCCTACTCTGGCCACTTCACCATCGGTGCTCCGGTCAGGGGATTGCACCTCAGCCATCATGAGGTCTAGACACGTCTTGGAGAATAGCTGTGTAGATTTGCCCTGGCTTTGCAGAGATCTATGCCTCTCCACGCCTTCCAATTTGAGGTATATAGTTTTTCCCCAAATTTAGGAGTGCACTCTCTGCCCAGCCACGGCCATGGCACAACTTGGTTAGAAGGTGGTTTGTAGGTCTTTTACTCATTTGCCCTTCGATTCATTTTTGTTTTATTTTTCTCATCAGGGGCAACATCAATTTTTCACCTATTGTTTGATCTCTTGTCTGTGCTGAGTAAATTCCAGGATGACCAAGGGCTCGGGCCACTTGTCTGGGCCTCATTGGGCCACTTTGGCTTGACTTTTCTTGTTTTGGGTATTTTTGCACGCGTGGTATTTTCTAATTTTCTGATTGGCCAGAATTTGCAAAAATCATAACTAATTATTTGATTGTCCAAAAATTACAAATAAATAGGCATTAGATTCAGAAAAATATAAGATTTCTAATGGTATTGTTTTTGCATGAATCTTATGTTATTAAGAAGTAACTTTAATGGATTAATCTAAACAATTAATAACTTGTAAAATTCATAATTAATCATTTCTAAGTCAGAAAATATAATAAAATATGTTTTGAACTCAGAAAAGTATAACCTAAAACATGACATGATTTTGATAACCTAATTCACACATTAAGAAAAAGGTATTTTTTAGGGTTTATGAAATCAATGTAAACCTAACCCTAATTTCACATACATGATAATAGGTGCTTTGGAGACCTAGATTTGGATCTAGGAGTAATCTTGGTCTGTTAGACTATGAAGTTGAGGTATGTTACATCCCTAATTATTCTTTTTGAGCAATAACCTATTTTTATCTTTCTCTTGGTCCTATGGACATTAGCTTATACACAATGTCTTTTCTTTTGATATCATGGTTGTTTTCAACTATCTTATTTTGTTACTGATCTTGTGGTCATGAATATTCTTTTAGACTCTTATATTATACTTGGTGCATGATGGAACTTTATATGATGACATGCGATGTCTTTTTCCCATTTATGAGGTGGATGTATATGTTGGTCACTTATGTGGTGACTAGTTTGTATAATCTGACTATACTTTCTACTTGCCTCTACATTACACATGCTATGTGATTCAATAGCACTAGAGTAGTACAATTGCATTGGTTTTTGGGTTACGTGTCCTTTATGCTTTTGGGATGGAGGTTATGTGCCCCATACTCGGGGTTTCAAATTTATGAGGTTTGGCCCCACATTCTAATATTGGGAGTTTGGTTATGTGCCAATCTCTATCAGGTTTCAAGTTTATGAGGCTTGGCCGCCATTGTTAATTATATTGTTCTAGGGCTATGTTTATCTCACATGCATGCAGGATGATGTTTATGGATTATGGGTTATGGGCCCTAATCTCATATGTGCTTATGTGGCACCACTTTTATATGTTGATCTAATGCAAGTATCATTTTATTGATGTTTGCTTCCTTTTATGCCCTTTTGGGTTGTCCTTATCTCTTGTATGGGAAGCTTCTATTTATCTGGATGTCCTTTATTCCATACATTGCTCAATTTACCTTTTAGTATGCACATACCAGCCTTTGTTGATGTCTTCTATTTTCTCTTCTTACTGGGGTATGCTTCCAACCCTAGGTGAAGGACTTGGATGATTTGACATGATGACATGGGCATATCTTAGAGAGTTAAAGCTTGGAGACAAAGTTGTTATCATTTTGACTTCCCTCTATCTTGGATTCTATGGTGTATCATACATGTAAACCCTTTGTGGGATATTATGATTTACTTTTGTAACTCTATTGAGAAATTGAATATAGTCAATGTTTTTACTTCCACTGCTATAATATTGGTTGTTTTGAATACCATTCATAATATTTGAAAATTTTACACCCACTCCAACATATCTTTTGGGTATGTTTGGAATGGAGGTTTTATTCTTCAAATTTTTAGTAGAGATGTGGTTTCACTTCTTTACAAGGTATATGCCTTACACCATCCTTCCTATTTTATAATTTTTGACATGATCCACTATTTCTGGGAATATATAAAACAAAATTGTTTCCATTATTGTCCATGTCACCATACTTCCCTACAAGCACATGCTCCACCGAGCCACAATAAATCTCTTCTCAACCATGACCATGGTTGATTCTTCCTTCTCCACTATTTTCTCTATTTCTGTCATGAGGAATGAGTAGTCATTCTCACTGGAGTGTGGGAACTATTCCAGATACCTATTCTTACATGTCCATTTTTTTATGTTCTATGTTTTGTATATAACTCTTCAATTGAATGCTAACCATTTAATGTATGTTTTTTGGATTGATCAACTACTTTACACAATCTATTATATTCCTATGTTGTGAGCACATTAATGCTTAGCTTTCAAATATTGATAAACTTGGTTGATGTCCAGACGAGAACTTCCAATGGGATGTTCCCAGAGCAGTAGATACGTGACCCGTGAGTAATGGGACATAGATATCACGAAGATATCTACATGATTTTCCACACCTAAGAGGTGGATATTGATTTTTTCCCATTTGAATGATTTGATCTAGCCTGGATATGTTATGGATATCTTTGAGCATGTAGCAGTGGTGAAACCTGATTCCACCCTAGTGAATTATGTCATTAACCTATATCTAGTTTTAATATTACTCTTTTACTTTCTTTGAATTAGTTTAACTCAACTCAATCAACTCTTAGTTCAATATATTAATCTTAGTTCAATTAGAAACAAGCTAAAAAATTCTTAAAAATATTGTCTCATGGGATTCAATCCTTAAATATGCTGCAATAAGACCCCTCCGCTTGTGGGTGGTATTCTTGCACATTGTTTTGGTAAAAATTTAGGGATTTTAATCCTAGGTGAATTTTTTAGTGCATCAAAACCCACATTAGAGACTACACCACTTAATCCCAATGGTGAATATTATAGGTCACAATGCATATATTTTCTTGAAAAATCTAGATCCTACCAAGAATTATGGCACAAAGATGACATTGCAAAAAACACAATGTACTCCATCTCACCCCACTCCTTCTCAAATGAGAAACCTTATTGGTTATCTCTTGATATCCATGTTAATCTCCATTCCATTTGGGTTGCATTAGAGAGCAACATAAATAAAACATAACCTCTAAGATTTTGCAAAAAAAAGAATGAAGGTGTCATGACAAACAACACCTTCACCCTGAATTAGGCATGATGAACCCCATGATGAGTAAAAACTCAATGGAGAAGGAGCCTCATGAGAAGCCACTAATAAGAAGCACATACTATAAATATGAGTGAGGGAAGAGATATCTATAGAAGGATAGTGGGAGGAGGTAGCCACCCCCCAAGAAATGCCCTAACATCATGGTCCTTCTATTCAAAGTAGGAATAGAATTCTACTTTGCATGTTGTTGTCATTAAGGATAGCCTTAGAATCATGGAAGGTGGAGGAAGAAATGTGGATGTGGGTCTTTCAGGATGTCCCTTATTCAATCTATGAGAGCAGATCAAGGTTTGTCTCCAATTAATTGCCCTTTCATTAAAGTGTGTGTGGATGGATAGTTTCAAACTATGTGGTATCCTACGTTTTCATATCCTAGTTCTCTCAATAATCATTTTATTATCATGCATGGGTTCTTTGTAAATGTTATGTTAATAAGTACCCAGACCTTTTATGACTCACCAATATCCTCTCTTTTTATTTTGTTTCTTAAGAATCTTATCACAGTTTTAGTAAAATCCTATAGAACCCATCCTATGACTCCCACTCTTACTAAAATAAGGCACATTTAGTTAGCCATATTTTAAAAAAATCTTGATTTAGTTCATTCTACATTATACAAAACAAATTACATTAAATTTGAATTTATATTCGGTTAACTACATGTGATAAGTGCATGATTTCTTTTTTCTTAATCCACTGACTAGTCATAGATGGATTTTGATATCTCAAATCATTTTTATTGAGAACAAAATACCAAATATTTATTCTATCCTAAAACCCTACAATTAACACTATTTTTAGAATCTATTAAATCAAACATAAAGTCTATACAAATGGAATTTAGAATGCCACTTAATACAATAAAAATTAAGTAACCAACTTGCTTTGATGGATTCATCCTTTAACTTTGCAAAATGTCTCTCTAATAGAATATTATTCACCAAGATTCTTTCCTGGCTGGATTTGAATGATTTATTCTTAGTTTTAGTTTTTTACTTGTAAATATACATGTGTCCATGCACCCATAATATTGTGTGTGTAAAAACTTTCATTAGATAATTCTAAAGTAAAATTAATAAAAGAATGCCTTAGTCATTAAATATGATTACAAGTAGATCCTTAGTATATATTATAAATATTCTTATATTCATATAATGGTAAATTTATTGTAAAGAAAAAATGTCAAATCTCAATGAAAATGTTCATGTTAGTGGGTATGGGATCAGTCTGAAAAAAAAATTATAACAATAAGTTCAACATTTCATTAATGAAAATTGTACACAAAATTGTTTTTTATTGATGAATATTATTTTTATAGAATTAATAATGCATTTGCATAAGGACTATTTTCCCATCCCATTTCCTATGTTATTAATTCATCTTTGAATGATGAATCATAATGAGGCATATTTAAAATATGTGTGTATATAGTATTCTTAATAAAATCTCAACACATTATAATAATTAGTTTCACTTTGGTTAAAGAACGAATTTTAAGAAATAAATTTTGGGTAACCAGAAACCCTCCTTTGTGCCACTTTTACATCACCCTTAAAGGTAAAACCAACTACTTGAACCCACAAAAAGTAAAATCAATTTTATTGATGTACCAAAATGGTTTCAATTATTGTATTCTACAATTATGGAATCATAATTTATATGCTTTATTTATAAACTCAATGCATAAAACACAGAACAACAAACAATTTCTAAGAAGATATAAGAGTTTTAAAATTATTTATCATGCTTCCAATTCTTATATTCATTGGTATATATAGTTTATAAATTTATTTAAATACAATATCTTAAAAGTAATCATAGTAAATTACTTTCATAAATATAAGTATTTTTACATTAATTTAAAATAAAATAAATATGTTCAATTACATAGAATTTCATTAATTATAGTTATGACTCCATTCATATTCTCGTATATGTAGTCATCTTTTATCTCAATACACCCTAGATTTCTGCACTTACATTGCATCTAGAGAGAGTGAAGCAAAAAAAAGCATAAGATAATTGAAATAACAAAATGAGGGGTGATGTCAGTAATAGAGAGCAGGGGTTTAGGAGGTGGTGTGGTTGAGGATAGGGATGACAGTAGTGCGGTGGTGCGATATAGATAAAAAAACATAAATGCACCATGGTATTAATCAAACACCATATTAACACCATATTTTATGTATTTTTAATATAAAACATTATCTGCACTGCAAAATAAACAACGGTTAACACACCGCACCACAACATGTAAAAATCGTACATTACTCTTAGCAGCATTATACAAATTTTTATGAAGAAATTGTACATAATAATAAAAATAACACGTATAATATGAAACATTAATGTTCTATTCATATTACATTATAAAAAAATCAACTTTTATGTTCATGTGAGCTAACATTCAATTTTTTTTTTCTTGAAATCAAGTAAGTATACTTTTTTTTTCACAACTGCAAATACTTTCCTATTAGGATTTCGAGCACCACACCTATTGTGAAACGGTTCATGAAAGTCTCGCTCCACTAATATATATTTATTTTTTCAAACAACATCATCCTGGACTCCTCAGTCTCTCTCCCCTTTTAAGACGTTTTCTTCATTTAAAAACATGTTAGCTATCTTCTTTCCTCTACATATTTTTTGTAATGAAAGAAAAGTGAGATGATATTTATAATTCAATGTATGATATATTTTTTGAGAGAAACAAAAGTGAAATTATTGATATAGGAGGGTTGTAAACATTTGAATTAACTATCAATACATATGGCTACTAATAATTGATGTTATTATCTTTTCTTGACATTTTGTGTCTGTTATGACTCGCTTTTTGATTTTTTTCTCCATTAATAACTACATCTCTAAATCAAAACACAATAATTGATTATACTAATAACAATTCTCACTTTAATTATCTATCCCCCTTTTCTAATTCTTATACATATCTAATTGAGATCTACGTAATATAAGTCAATAAAAATTTATCCAAAACACAATAGATGATTCATCCTATGACCCCAATTCTCTCTGTCACCATTATAAAAATGACTATATAAACTAGTAAAATTCACATAAATAGAAATTCTAAAAATGTTTGGTCATACTTTCACATACAAATGACAATATGTTTACAAGTTGTACAAAGAGAACATCATCTATACAATATTTGTAAAAAGTAAAAGTTTCTACTTTTCTATATATGATAAATCATTTTAAAATAAGCATATAGTAATCTGTGTGGGTATAAAAATAAGTTATTTGATTAGAAAATAATGTACTCCGATTGGTTATGATTTTTAAACGATAATTATATGGCATTATGATAAATACTTCAACTTATTCCCTCTTTATAGAAATGTAGATTATAAAACTGTAGTATAGAATATATCCAATAAGTTTCCAATAAGAGGACCAATGAAATCATGCGGTTATCACGAAAACACCCCCCCCCCCCCAAAAAAAAAATAGTAGAGAGAAAAATTATTACTATCCACTTTAATAAAATCCAATTGATCTCGTAGCAAATAATTATACGAGGCAAGTTGTCCTATAAATTAGAAGTTGGACGTAAGCCTGTTCCCGTCAATTTCTAGTCCTATATAATACTTCTCCCTTTTGTTCTTCCGATCTTACCTTTTAACCAAATCCGCTTGAGACCTCCAGACGCCATATTCTCTCGCTCGCTGGTGCCATGGACTTAAGCGACTGGGTGGAGGCTATGAAGAAGACAAGTAATCAGTTTCACAACCTTCGTCTCTCATCCTCCCACACTGAGCCTTTTTCTGTTGTCATCATAAAATTTCTATTGCACTTTAAATCAGAATTCTAAATCTAAAATTCCTATTGCACTGCGAGGACATGTTATATTTCATGCTTATCCCGCAGGCAAACCAACCTACAGGTTAACGTTGTTGACACTTGACCAGAGGACCACCACAGCGGGACAAGAGATCCCCGGTAAGCCATCCTGGTTTACTCATCTGTTGGCGTTGGCCTCGAGCTCTTCGGTGTCATAGCCTGGGTCAGTTCCAGTACGACTCTCCTATAATAATTTCGGCGTCGTCTGCTGAAGTTGAGCACCGTAGCGGCCCAAATCGATCCGATCTACAAAGTCTCGATCGACAACAGACTCCAGTCAAACTCCTACGGAATCTGGTTTCTATTTTTTTCCTATATTGACCAACTGATTTTTTTGCAAAATTCTCACACTAGGCCCTGTTTGGTAGGGTGTTGTCGGAGATAGAAGGAAGAATTAAAAAACACAGATGTCAAAAACACGGATGTGTAACTGCATTAGTTTCATTTAGTTAGATGTTGACAGAACAATTCAAGTTTATTTTCTGCTGTTTGGTACATCACGTTTTTATGTGAATGATGGTCCATGCTCGTCGTATACATTGCTTTTTCTGTACCGTTGTGCGTTGTATGCGTGTTGGGAAGGTTGATAGGATGTGTCATTGCTAGTTGCTATTACCTCTGTGGGGTCATTTTTTCTGGCGGATGATGGTTACAGAACGGTAGAAGCATGTGCATCGCGATGCTGAGTTAATCTGTGGCCAGCTGTCAGACCGTTTTTGTTGCCCAACCTGGCTTCTACACTCCACCACCCCCGATTTGGGAGTGGTACAAACTCACAGGATTTTTATATAAACTGTGCAGTCAGATGCAATTGATATTCATCAAACTACACCCCGTTGCATCGTACCAAATAAAAGAAAATTTCTTAGATAAAAATATGATAGAAAAATAGTATTTAACATAAAATAATTTCTTAGTAAGATAATATAATATATTAGTGGGGAAACGTACGTGTAGAGAAATATGTTTATTTAAAGCTCAGATTGATTTGCTTTAAGTGGATTAAAAACTTGTCTGAGATCTCTAGGTATAAATAGGGTTCCGTTTGCAACTTCCCAAGGAAAAAATGGGAAAATAAGTTTTCCATTCAGTTTGTTAGGAGACTTGCGCACAGGTTCTGAAGTATCGCGTTGAACGTTGTACCGTTCATCATCACGATGTACTCATCAAATCTCTATGCATGGCAATACTATATACATCTTGTTCATGGCGCAAGACTTCTTCTGTATCTCGTATTCCCCATCTTGGGATCCTGTTATTGCACGAAAATTGCGCACTGAGTTTGGTTGCGAAGTGCCTACATTGCATGCTGCCAGCCATTTTCATGACAAATTCCTTCTCGTCCAACTTGTGGGCAAGGTACTCGACATCATTAATTGTCGGTGCCTTCATTAAGCTGCTCTTGGCATTCTACAACTACAATTAATTTTTTCTTACGTAATAATTTGAAAAATTCTACGCATAGCACCCCATATACCCGGCCACATACCCGGTCATCGGGAATCATCAATTGCCGTTTTCCTCTAGCTACTGCGTCAGTCCATTAACTTCTGCTGCTGTATGCACATTTAAGTGGATATCTCCAGCAGTGATTTTGCATTCTTTTACATGCAAAAAGGATGCATGAAATAAGTATCTCGTCACCAAATAAAAATCCACCATAATTCGATTTCCCCACTGCATATTACGTAAGTACTGTACCTACAAAAATTCTATTGCATATTTATCCTCACTGCAGATTACATAAGTACTGTACCTACAATAAATACATATACATTCACAAGTGAATTTGAGAGGTATTGTACTTATGAGTTGAAAATTAATAATTGGGTACAATACTTATAGATGCATTTTATAGTTGATTATTGACCAGATATGCACCACACTTTTGTAAAAAATTTATGTCCACGTGAAAAATGTTGTTATTGGATTCCATAGGTACTGTACTTATGCTTCCAGATCAGTTATACAATTATGCTTGATTTTGTAATTTGTTAGGTACTGTACTTATGCTTGATTTTATAATTTGGTAGGTAATGTACTTATGTTTGAAAATATTGGATTCCGTAGGTACTGTACTTATGCTTGTTATTGGATTCCATAGGTATTGTACTTATGTTTCCAGATCAGTTATACAATTATGCTTGATTTTGTAATTTGTTAGGTATTGTACTAATGCTTGATTTTTCCGTAGGTACTGCTTGATTTTTCCGTAGGTACTGTGTTTATGCTTCCAGATCAATGTCGACATGAATATCAGTTATAGCTCATGTAAACGGGCGTACTGTACTAGGATCAGCTCCTGTAAACGGGCGTACTGTACTAGGATCGACAGAAGTAGTTGTGGTGGAGTTCAGTGAGAGAGAAAAGAAATTGCAGAGGAACCTGAAAAATCGACGTATTGTACTTCCGCAAGAATGTAGGGGTGTGGAATATGACCAGGAGAGACCCAAGTAATAAAACAAATCGTTTTAACAAAGATTTGGACGGTAGAGAGTAGTTGGGAGAAGCTTGGGAGTCCTGAACGTCTTTTCGGCTTCCGAGGTACGCAGAAGATTCATATTAATTAAATATGGCTGAGTGCAGATTTTTGCAGGCTATCAAGAAATCGAGTGGGCTGCCGGATCTATAACATACGGTGTGTAGCGTAACTCAATAATTTCGAGGGTCGCGTTGCAAATTCTTTTTTCTTCCATTGCATCTCGAGTAGCGCTGAAAATTATTTGATATGTCATGCATATCCCGACGTGCTATTGATGAAATCCTGCCACCTCTTTACATGTTTCACTAGTGTA
Source organism: Alisma plantago-aquatica (assembly GCA_963693085.1). Classification (NCBI taxonomy): domain Eukaryota; kingdom Viridiplantae; phylum Streptophyta; class Magnoliopsida; order Alismatales; family Alismataceae; genus Alisma; species Alisma plantago-aquatica. The sequence goes on from OY856411.1 coordinate 124,480,601, forward strand.
CACAGTTCTAATCTACCATAGGGGGCCGGTGGATCTAGAAATCTACCACAGGAGGCTGGATTACTGTGCGTAGTGACCAATATTGACTATACACATATATAGAGAAAATAATATTTATTTAGAAAAAATGAAGAAAAAACACTTAGCATAATGTCTCATTGTCTGCAACATACAAAAACAAGTTATTTGTAAAAGATAAAAAATCTAACATCTACAATATACAAAAATAAGCTATTTGTAAAAGATAAAAAATCTAACATAAATGAAATGATAAAATTCATTATATCATTATAATAAATTTGTTTAAATGTCTAAGGTCATAAATAACACATTGTTAGACTATGTCTTTCAGATTAAACAACTAGATGATCAACAATGCAATCATAATTCACAGTCACTTGATCGGTGCAATATGCATAAAATTGGTAATGCATAAGAAAAATATCAATTATATTAAAAATGAGAACAAACTCATCTTTTAAGCGGAGAATGAACATTAAAATATAATTATGACACCATTTAGTGGATGGTGTCTCGAAGATTCAACAAATTATAGCAGTCAAATCTTATACCATAAAGAATATACATATGATGTACTAGGTATATTATAAGATCTTGACACAATGATTAGTATGAAGGAAACTTCACAAAGAAAGAAGAAGGAAAATGTTTTATGTAGTTGTACAAACAAGATATGATGGAGAAGGAAATTGAAAAATGATAAATGAAGACAATGAAGAGGAAAGATCCATGCATATTTTTTATTTAAAAGTTAAAGAAGAGAGGATATGAAAGAAACAATTATATATTTTTTTTACTTTCATTTTACATGTCATCCTTATTTTCCTCTCTCCATTCGATTAAAATTATATCTATAAGATGACTTTTCTTACCTTTTCTTCTCCTTCTAACCCCACATTTTACATGTTTTTCCCTACTCTTTTTCTACCTTATGTCATTCAATCATTTCTTTTTCTTTTATAGATAGAAATATTGTCATTATCTTCTCAAGTTCTTATAAATTTGTAATAGTTTTTATTTATCTTAAGCTTATAATATCTAAATTTATGTAACTTAAAGTTTGTGAAATATCATCTCATAATAAATATAACTTGGATCTATTTCTATATAGTAATATGAATCTTTTCTTACTTTGAGAGTTATGGACTAACAAAAATTTGAACTGAAAATATATAAATAGAAGGTGATTAGTTTTGCATGTATGGTTATCATTTTTCTCATAGTGAATAATTATAATTGAGTGAACTTACTCAATTAATAGCTAATAATATTTTTCAATTAATAAGTCAATCATATTACATTAGATTCTAATTAATACGTCAACATGATGTATGATATATTTTTATAAACTTCATATTATATAATTAATTTCTATCTTTTGAGGGTACATGCCTCCTAGTCTTTATAGATCTCCGCTTTCAAATATAGTAGAAGAGACCATTTGTGTAAGCCTTAATAAAATTAATATGAAATTATTAAACAAATTTTAGTAGGAGAGAAACTGTCGTGGTGTAATCCACTACTTAGATTTAGGTTGATTCCATCGTCATAGTAATCATTCCCCTAAACTAAGCGCATTAAGATCGGTCCCTCAGTTCCCACCATTAATTTTACAACTCCTTTGTCAAGGGTTTTATTAATTAATGTAGAATTCGTCTCTTTTCAACCGTTAATCCTTCTGTCGAAGTGATTAAGGGCATTAATTTATTATTATGGTGATCAAACATAACAATAGCAATAGAGAAAACGAATTTATACCACGGATATGAGAGAAAAATATGAATTATCAATATAAAATCATCATACAATGTATCCCCGGGCTACTCCCGGTCCTAAAGATTGAGGGTTTTAGCCTCTCATGTTCATCTTACACGAATACATGGTAGAAATTGGGGAATTCATAAGAAAAACGTGAAATAAATGGGAAACCCCTGAACGGAGAAGAACCGGTGGATCCTTGGCGTAGAACACAAGCTTTCCCCGCCTGTCGGTGGTGGAAATTGTCTTCGGCAGCGTCCGAATCACCCGGGATGAGCTTCTCGGCCTCCGTTCTCTTTTCTCTCCTCCTCGGCACTCGTGCAAAACCAAAATGAGATGTTTTCCTTCTGGGCGGCCGTCATTAGGTATAAGTCCCTAATTAGGTCGTCAAATAATGACAGCCGTCCGATTGATATCAAAACAGATCCAACGCATATCTGCCGGCGTCGATACAATCGACGCGGGTCGATGGTATCGACCCAGTGGATTAGCGGCAGCTTTCCTTTCTTTTATTCTGAGCGCCTGTGGTGATCTCGATACCATCGACTTGCGTGTCGATGGTATCGACACCTTTAGCGTCAGTTGTTGTCGTTTAGCGACGCTGTAGCTCATGATGGCAAAAGACCAAATAAAGTGAATTATGCAATAATATCCATGAAAATGAGTAATTAAGGCACAAAACACATATGAAATAGGTCACTAAATGCGACTCAAAATCATCGCATCAATTGTATATTAATATGCCATCTTATATTTTATATGCAACTAGTAGATGATGAAATATTGCTTTTTATCAAACAATTAGGTCATATACAATATTGTTCCATAATTTCAAAATACTTTATTGATTGGATAATGTAATACATACTGTGATTTATAACATATAATTATTTAGAATATAACTTACATAATGTTAAAAATGATAAAGTTTTATATACTTGTGTAAAAAGGTGATCATCATATGAAAAGCTTAAGACCGATGTGACTGCGGCTGCAAAAAAGATAGCTCATGTTGAATTTAATTTTAATGTATATGACTTCATTATTGATCTTGGACTCTAGAAACGAATTGAGTATTAGGAGGTAAAAATTTGAGACCAAGTGAGGAGGGAATACTTATTTGAGGGCCTAACTCGCCCATTTTTTTCATATTTCATTCTAAATAATATGGAAATAAGAGGAGATGCTTTCAAAAAACACAAATTAACAAGTTTGATTGGTTACAAATATAGTTTAGAAAGAGATGCAACTTATTGATTCTATTGTGATCTCATCAAGAATCCAAGGCTTGCTAATTCTGAGAATAGGGCATTCAAAAACATAGGCTTTAGCAACATGTAAAAGAAATGAGCATTTTCAATAAACAGATAGGGTGATTATTCCCATTGATATCAATGTAAGATTGTATTGTGAAGATTAAAAAATCAAAGGGAAAGTGTGTCACATTTATTATCTTCTTATAGCTGAGACATGGAGGTTTCATACATAATTTCATTGAATGATTTGCTACTGTTGTTAGTTCTTCTTATTGAAAGGTTTTTTTATTGACATGATTAGTCTACTAGCAAAAGAAATAGATGGAGATTTTTTATGTTGGTAAAATATACAAAGATAACAATCATGGAATTGCATGTGTTCTTAATTTTAATGCTCCATGGAATAATCAAATGACTTCTCTGATCATCTAGAAATATACAATGAAAGCTTGTGCATAGAAGTACCATACATGTCTATATTAATGATGTTAGAGATATGTATTTCTCTCTACTTGTTGATAAGTCTCATTATGAATCAATAAAGGAGAAAATAGTTTTCATAGCGAGGTTAGTACTTAGTTCATATTTTATAATTTAGAATTTAAACCATTACAATTATATTATGCTCTTAAACTCATATGAATTTGGTCATATAGATTTGTCAACAAGCAATCAAAGTTTATCGAAAGATCTATCGGTGGTGCACATGCCATGGATACTTGAACTACTTTATTGAAAGCTATTTCAGAATTTTCTTTTGTACATCATCGGTCATCCATGTGTAGATTGGGAGGACATGGATATGATGGAGCCTATAATATGATACATGAATTAGATGGACTAAAAACACCTTATAATTGTAATTAGTAATTGATAATGTAGCATAAAACAATCTAACCTTTGAAACTTCATTAACTATGAAAATTTGATTGTATCTATGGTTTGTTTAGAAAAGATGCAATGCCTCAAATATATCATGATAATGTTTTAGATAAATTAGAAAAAGTAAGGTCTTTCCATGAAGAGGAAAACATTGGGAAACTTTCTAGCAAGTCCTCATGCTAGATAGTAGTCAGGGGCGGAATGGGGGGGGGTGGCTACCCAAGCTGAAGGCCCCCACTCCAAAAAAAAATATTTGTTATTACTATGATACCATATACATATTTATATTTTGTAAAAATAATTTATTACACCATAAAAATGCGACTGTTAATCTTATGATTTCAGTCAATCTTATCATCCTTCTTTGTATAAACTACTTAATGGTTAAACTTAAATATCTGTGGATCATGTACCTTATTTCCTCACAAATCACAAAATTTACAATTCTAATATGGATGCCATCAATTATGAGCTTAAGAAATTGTATCTTTGAGGAAGTGATGTTGGGAAATGAACTTAGAAACGAAGATATGGTAAAATGTGTTTTGTGATCTTAGGATGTTGAGACATTTAGTCATACTGAGCAGAAAAGAAATAATCATGATGCGAAGATGAGGCAATCACACGAGTTGAAAGTATGTGCTTGGCGATTGTTTCAAATTTTGTGTTACTCGAGGACGAGCAATGTTTAAGTTCGGGGTATTTTGATGAATGCTTATTCAACTTAGTTCAATCATCTCGTTTAGCCCAATTTTGGTTACATTCGTGCATTTATTGGCTTTGTCTTCTAATATGCAACTTATATTGGCTTAATCGATTTTACTCCTATTTCTATTGATTTTCTGCACCCTTGTACAGGTCGTTTTGAGATTTGGGCCTCATCTCCTAGGCCCATATCCATTTCAACCATTGGATTAGGCTTGGTCACCCATGCTACTCATAAAATACTAAAAATCATTTACTGAAACACTATACTTATCAAATTTTGTATTCATGTATCATTAAAACCCTATTTTGGGCCGATTAGGGTCTATGCTTCTCAAACCCTAATTCTCAAGACAAACGAACTCTTAAACTTCTTATCATAGTTAAAACATTCTCATTGGATTATCATTATTCATTAGATTTCAAGAGTGATCAGTCCAATTAATCATGTAATCATCTTGGTAACCCTAGTTTACCAATTAAGCTCAGATGGGGTCGTAACAGTAAGGATTCAGTTAAGTTTTACCTAAGGTAAACTTAGCCAAACTCGGGCATTTGTCAATATAAATGCAAGGCACCAATTGAGTTTCTAGGAAGGAAACTGTAATTCTCATTTCAGGCCACTACCCGGATAGAGAGAGAAGTGTGAGGAATTATATGAAATCTAATACAATGTTGACTCGCGGTGAAACCGCCATCCTAAAGATATCCCTTTTAATTGATTAAATTAACCTTTAATCGATTGTTTTCTTTGTTTGATTTTTATTTTCTTTTAATTTGAACAACAAAACCCTACTTTGTTAATCGGTCTAGCTGATTGCGATTAGTTAGTAGAAGTCTCCAATAATTCACGTATCCCTGAGTTCGACTCGGGCCTCACAAGGCCTATATTACTCGACACGTACACTTGCGTTTTTAGCACGTAGTAAAATACACGTCAAGTTTTTGGCGCCGTTGCCGGGGATACGGCGAATTATTGGCACTTTGAGTGCTAAGAGCGGCCATTCTAGGCCACATTTTTTTATTTATTTTAAAACAATTTCAAAAAAAAATTCCTTTATTTCTCTATAATTGTGTTGACTCGTTCAAAGCATTGTACTGAACCCCTATTTCCATTTTTTTAGGTACTTTGCATGGTGCACACACGTAGTCGAGACTACGTGAATCGCACACCTGAGGTTCCATCTGTGGGACCACAGGACGAGGACTACTACGAGGAGGAACACCACAGTGATATAAATTCTGAATCTGAGCAAGAACAAGAAGAAGTAATGGCTGAAGCACAGACAATATGGGAGAAGATCAAGGCGTCTTCTTCCTCGACATCAAAGGGGCCTATAAAGAAACAGGGGCTAAACATACCTACATACAAGATCGACCCAACACTGATTAATTTGGTCAAATCCAATGCATTTTACGGACTGAAAAATGAAGATCCAGTGGCACACATTAGTCAGTTTGTGGAGAACTACGATATGGTGAAGATAGATCGATTTCCGCAGGATGTGCTCTATCTCAAGTTATTCCTGAGTTCCTTGGCTGGAGTGGCAAGAGAGTGGCTTCATAACCTCGACGATGAGTTTGTTGAATCATGGGATCACATGGTGGAGGTTTTCTTCGAAAGGTTTTTCCCTCCTGAGAAGACCAACGACATGATCAGGAAAATTCACAATTTCACCCAACAGGCGGGTGAGACGTATTCTGAGACCTGGGAGCGATTCCAGGTTATGTTGAGGAGGTGCCCACATCATGGATTGGACAAGGAGACACAAGTGAAAATCTTCTATTTTGCTCTCTCCGAGCATGATAGAAGCAACCTGGACTCGGCCGGTTCAGGATTTTTCTTGAACAACACTGATACAAGATGCTGGGAGATATTAAAGAACATGGCTAGGAAACAGTCATGGGGCGACAGAGGTGCAGTGGAACAGGTCAAGGCTGCCGGCGAATCCAGAATAGTGAGGGAGCTGAATGCCAAGCTAGATCTTCTAGCCAAGAAGGTTCTAACTAAGGAGGATGCATCTGATGATGGGGAGGCCCAAGTGAAATTCATGCAACAGCAGGGATATAGAAGCAATGACTATGCATGGAGGAAAGATAAAAAGTTTTCATGGAAGGATCCGAACAATTTTCTACAGGATTCGGATGCCAAGCCACAGCAGAAAGCCGAGGACAAGAACACTGAATTACTAACTCAAATGGTCCAGCAAAACCAAGAGATGATGGCCATGTTTGGAAAACAATTGCAATCTCAAGGTGATATTCTAACCAAATTTGGGCAGACGCTGCAAAGCCATGGAGCACAGATGCGGGCATTGGAAACCACCGTGGCACAGATTTCGAGTGAAGTGGCGGCCATCAAGCACGCCAATCAACAGAAACCAGCCGAGAATGCAAATGTGGCCCAAGCACACCATCAGGTCAAGTACATGTCTGTGGTGAGCAATGAGGAGGAATCTCAGGTGCAAGAAGATGTAGAAGAAAGAAAAATGACTTTCAATGTGAATGCAACACCAGCAATACCATATCCACGCACGTACTATGGATTGCCGGGAGGAAACCCTTTCTTCAGAAAATCACAAAGAGTTGTGAATATTGCATCTCCACCTAGGCAGGAAGAACAAGTGTAAGTTGTTTGTGCACGTGTGGAAACATCTAATGCGAGAGAGGAACCACAACAAGCAATTACTGTAGATGATGTCTCGCCAAAGCCCACGTCAGAGAGAGTAATTGAAGCAAGCTTAGGGGAGATGACCCTGAAAAGCTCATATGTGCCACCCCACAAGCGTGGCGATGCGGCAGTGGATCCAACTATGAACAATCTGAAGCCAAAGAAGGAGCACCGGCATTATAGAAAATTCTTGGAGATGTTCAGAAAACTACATATAAACATTCTGTTGGTGGAAATGATTGAGAAGGTTCCCGCCTATGGGAGGTTTATCAAAGAAATAATCAACAAAAAGCGGCGGATTAAAGACACCGATGTATGCCAGATGAATGAAATGGTGAGCTCAATCATCCTTGGGAGTTTACCGGAGAAGAAGAAAGATCCGGGGAGTTTTTATATTCCATGTTCAATAGGTGATCAACACTTCCCACGAGCTCAGTGTGACTCAGGGGCAAGCATTAATCTTATGCCACTTGCCACTTTTCAAAAGTTGGGATTGAAGAAGCCAACACAAGCATCTATGACAATTGAGTTGGCGGATGGATCCATTGTGAAGCCACAAGGTATATGCGAGGACGTGTTAGTCAAGGTCGACAAATTCATCTTCCCTGTTGACTTTGTGGTCATGGACATACATGAGCTGGAAGGAGGTGAGATGCTATTGGGAAGGCCGTTCCAAGCTACGGCTGATGTAATCACTGCAATTGGGAGAGGTACATTGACCTTGGGGATTGGACAGGATCGAGTTCAATTCAAATTGCCACATGACTCATTGGAGACATCTCTTGACAACCCAGGTTAAAGGTATCTTTATGTCAAGCCTAGGACATTAAACAAGGGCGCTTGTTGGGAGGCAACCCAACCATTGGTACATTAGGATAGTTTAATGTTAGGTGTAGTTTGCTTTTATTTTGTTTACTTTTTAGTTTAAAAATGATACCTTGATCCGTTTGTTAAATGTGCAGGAACAGGCAGGGTCGATACCATCGACACATCAGTCGATGGTATCGACATGGGTTCAGGTTGACACCAGCAGAAATCGCACTGCGTCGATACCATCGACGGACCCGTCGATGGCATCGACATGGTCACAGGCAGGTCGCAATAAAAGTGTCAATGGTATCGACATCCCCGTCGATACCATCGAGATCTCTGGAGATATTCAAATGAAATTTTCTCAGTCAACTCGATACCATCGACGGCCGCGTCGATGGTATCGACATCATCACAGGTTGAATGCAATAAACGGAGGTGTCGCAATAAAAGCAAGTCGATACCATCGACACCCGTCGATGGCATCGACGGACATGTCACCGATCCGCATGAAGACATCGACGACGATCACAACAGCCACGTCAGCGATCTGGGTGCTGCGTCGATACCATCGACTTCTGTCGATGGTATCGACCCGTCAGCGATCCGGGTTTCTCGATCCAGCAAACGTCAGCCGTCGATACCAGCGACAGATGCGGCTACCCGCGAGATGTGTCGATACCATCGACCCGCGTCGATGGTATCGACGGGTCAACAGGTGCGCCGATCAAGTCTATTCAAGGGGACTTGCAACGTCATATGACATCACACCCTCAGAGCAAGTATCTCCCATTGCGCCGAGCACTCCCCCGAGCCCTCTACACCTGCGGAGAAGCGTCACCGAGCGGAGAATTTCTCTCCATCTTCACCGAGCTCTTTTCTCCCAATCTCATTCTTCTCGCAATCATGGTGCATACGGGCGGAGCATCTTCATCAAGCGCGCACCCCATGGAGATCGAGGAGTTTGTTCCTCCTCCAACCGCTTCCATCTCTCGTCCACGCCTTATTCACGCCAACATGGAGGCAAGGAAGGTATACGAGGATATAATGAAGCGGAAGTTCGAGGCCACCTGGTATGTGGACTGGGGAATGATCAGGAAGCTGGGATTCGAGGCCAACTTGGCCTATGTGTTGGCCGGGCAAGCGCGGCACACCAATCGCTTGTATGAGATGGACTGTCATGCGGATGGGCAGTCGTTTTTCGGCGAATGGCCCACATACAAGGAACTGGTGGCCGAGTTCATGGCGTCTCTTGATATCTGCGTCGTACCAAATGACGTGGTACCATCGGACCAGACGTGGATCCAGGGAAGGGTGTCCTTCCGACTCTTCAACAACAATTACAACATCACGTTGAAGCAGTTCAACGACATCTTCAACTGGAACCACAGCCGCCACGATCACCGACGCCCCGACGCCCGCACCGACTATGACAAAATCTTCGCCGAGCTAGTTACAGTGCCGCCAGGGAAGACCGTGAGCTACCACAATGCCGCGGTAGCGGATTTTGAGCACCCGTTCGTCCGGGTCTTGCATAGGATGCTGAGCTTGACCTTCTTCGCTCGGAGCGATCTTGCTTTGAGCAAGTTTCAGGAGAGTGACTTGTTCTTTCTCTATGCACTCCTGAAACGTCAAGAGTGCAACTGGGGAGCATTCTGGTTACAGCGCGTCATGGCGGTGAAGCGGAGCACAAGGAAGGCTCCAATACACTTTGGTGGTCTGGTTACCAGGGTGGCGCTTTACTTGGGGCTGAACTTTCAGTCCATGACTCCGATTTCTACGCGGAGTAAGGTGAACGTGCAACACTTGCACCGTTCAAACCTCATTCTTATCCGAGATGGGTTGGCGTACGCTCATTGCCACGTCAATCAAGCTTACCAGGAGGCATCCCTGCCGGACAACGTCTTCCACATCGAGGGCAAGCAGCACTTCCGGTGGCCAATCATAGCCATCGAGTCCTCCGAAGAAGACGACGGTGGTGACGAGCAAGAGGGCGAGGCTGCAGAGGAAGAGGAGGCTTTCACACCTCTTCGAGCACGTGTGGCACCACGAAAGCGTCCTAGGATGCATCCAGGTGCATCTTCATCATCTCAGCCCCCGCCGCCATCACCACAGCAAGAGCAGCCAGCTGCGGATCCCTACTCCATGCAAGGGATGTACGCCATGCTGCAGGACATACAGCAGACTCAGCTGCAGCACATGGGTATGTATACCGGTATTCATGACACTACGAGCCGGGTACTTGACAACCAACGGGCTATGTTCGAGAATGAGCGGCTCATCCTCGCCAACCAAGAGCACATGCACACCCAGTTGCAGCGGATAGAGACGCAACAGGAGCCCTTCTTTGACCATTACTGGAGTCAAGACTACTTTGGAGGCTATCCACAGCCTCCGCCGAGGACCCAATATGATCCAAGCTTCCAGGGGGAGTACCCGTCTTGGGATCCTACGGCACCACAATACCCACCACCGCCTCCGCAAGATTGATCAGGGTATCACTGTTCCGCCCTTAAGTTAGTCTTTGACTATGAGGCCATAGTCGGATTCAAGCTTAGGGGGGTGGCTGGAACAACTCTATCTTTTATCTTTTCTTTAGTTGTTTTTTTAGTTTCTGCTTTGTTATTTGTTGTTGCAATTTTAAGTTTTTATTTAGGATCCACATCTATCTAGTGTAATCGTGGATGTCTTAAAAATTGTCATCTTGCTATTTTCATGGGGAGATTAAGGGAATTTAAAATTTTTCTATGTCATTTGGATAGCTTTACTTGGTTGTCCTTGGGGAACTTGTTCTATGAAAATGATTGATTATGTCAACTTTGAAGCAATATGTCATACTCACACCCCCATTGACTCATGAAAAGTGGATAGTAACGGTTGTTTGAGCCTAACCTAATCAAATGGTAATGAGACCTTAATCAGATGTAAGAGAAAGAACCCTTTAAACTACTACACATGTCAGTAAGGAGGGACACATAATTTTCTTCTAAGGTTCAGTCACTTAATCTTGTGATCATTCCACCCCATTTTCTATAATCCACCCAAGAATTGGAAGTAAAGTGCAGTTTCAATTTCTTTTGCGTGCATAGCATGTAGATAGGGTTTGCATTCCTATTTTCATAATTTTGCATACAACGAAAAAAAAATATACGATGATACATGCACATTACCTTTAGGTGCATGTCATGTAGTTGCACTCATAACTTTCATGATTTTCATGCATAAGTACACCATGTACCTCGGTTGTCCTGAAAAGTGATCTAAATTGTTCCATACCCTCGCATTAGTACAAAGATTTCCAATCATGAAGAAAATAGCCTAACACATGTAGCTCTAAGCAATTATGGATATGTGGGCTAAAAGAAAAAAAAATATGAAAATCTAAAAGAAAAAAAAAGAAAATAAAGAGAAGAGAATTTAGAAGGAAATGGAATAAGAGGGAGAAAGGAATGATATCACTTGTATAACAGGGGAATTGAGTACATGATGTGGCTTGAGTAGATTTCTATCTCATTTTGAGGTAGAAGGTTAGTGCATGCATCATTCCACCCACTTTTAGGCATTAGGGCATTCTTAATGTGCATTTGCATCATTTAGGGCATTTTGTTATATGCATACTGAAACTGTGTAATACTTCCATATTCTCCCATGAACCACCCATTCCATCCACCCGTTGCTCGAATTGGTAGGCCACCATGATTTTCTCCTCACTCATGATTATAAGGAGGACTGCTTCCATGTAGATGGTAGTTAGGGCGAGCAACGTAGTTTAGGCGATCACAAGATGCACCATGGCTGAATCGGCGAACTTTATTATGTTAACTGCCTTATGTGATAGTGTTCATCGGTTTGAAGGATAATTTCTTTTATTGATGATTATTGTCGCCTGTAGGGTAATTACTGTTCTGTGATTAGGAAAGGCCGGTTTGAGAATGTCCAGTGGGAGTAATGTGGGATGTGGGGTGATGTGTTGATTTCTAGTTGACATTTGCAATTCTTTTCTAAGGGTTAGTTGCTCGAGGGCGAGCAATGTTTAAGCTTAGGGGAGTTTGATGCGATGATTTTGAGTCGCATTTAGTGACCTATTTCATATGTATTTTGTGCCTTAATTACTCATTTTCATGGATATTATTGCATAATTCACTTTATTTGGTCTTTTGCCATCATGTTATATCAAATCCCCTTCGTTTTACTATTTTGAGCATTATTTATCATCTTATTATAAATTGTGTGGATTTACTTGGGCCTGTTGTGAAATTTCAGGAAGAACAAGTATCTGCATCCGTCGATACCATCGACGGATGTCGATACCATCGACGGATGTCGATACCATCGACCAAGCCACAGGTTGTCAGCCGAGAAGAGCAATACAGAGTCGATACCATCGACACACATGTCGATGGCATCGAGATGTCTCCAGGCTGCTGGCGAGGATGAAGTCGATACCATCGACGCAAGTCGATACCATCGACACTAGGAGAGCTACAGCGTCGCTAAACGACAACAACTGACGCTAAAGGTGTCGATACCATCGACACGCAAGTCGATGGTATCGAGATCACCACAGGCGCTCAGAATAAAAGAAAGGAAAGCTGCCGCTAATCCGCTGGGTCGATACCATCGACCCGCGTCGATGGTATCGACGCCGGCAGATATGCGTTGGATCTGTTTTGATATCAATCGGACGGCTGTCATTATTTGACGACCTAATTAGGGACTTATACCTAATGACGGCCGCCCAGAAGGAAAACATCTCATTTTGGTTTTGCACGAGTGCCGAGGAGGAGAGAAAGGAGAACGGAGGCCGAGAAGCTCATCCCGGGTGATTCGGACGCTGCCGAAGACAATTTCCACCACCGACAGGCGGGGAAAGCTTGTGTTCTACACCAAGGATCCACCGGTTCTTCTCCGTTCAGGGGTTTCCCATTTATTTCACGTTTTTCTTATGAATTCCCCAATTTCTACCATGTATTTGTGTAAGATGAACATGAGAGGCTAAAACCCTCAATCATTAGGACCGGGAGTAGCCCGGGGATACATTGTATGATGATTTTATATTGATAATTCATATTTTTCTCTCATATCCGTGGTATAAATTCGTTTTCTCTATTGCTATTGTTATGTTTGATCACCATAATAATAAATTAATGCCCTTAATCACTTCGACAGAAGGATTAACGGTTGAAAAGAGACGAATTCTACATTAATTAATAAAACCCTTGACAAAGGAGTTGTAAAATTAATGGTGGGAACTGAGGGACCGATCTTAATGCGCTTAGTTTAGGGGAATGATTACTATGACGATGGAATCAACCTAAATCTAAGTAGTGGATTACACCACGACAGTGGGTAATTCTCATTTCAGGCCACTACCCGGATAGAGAGAGAAGTATGAGGAATTATATGAAATCTAATACAATGTTGACTCGCGGTGAAACCGCCATCCTAAAGATATCCCTTTTAATTGATTAAATTAACCTTTAATCGATTGTTTTCTTTGTTTGATTTTTATTTTCTTTTAATTTGAACAACAAAACCCTACTTTGTTAATCGGTCTAGCTGATTGCGATTAGTTAGTAGAAGTCTCCAATAATTCACGTATCCCTGAGTTCGACTCGGGCCTCACAAGGCCTATATTACTCGACACGTACACTTGCGTTTTTAGCGCGTAGTAAAATACACTTGACGTGTATTTTACTACGAGCTAAAAACGCAAGTGTACGTGTCGAGTAATATAGGCCTTGTGAGGCCCGAGTCGAACTCAGGGATACGTGAATTATTGGAGACTTCTACTAACTAATCGCAATCAGCTAGACCGATTAACAAAGTAGGGTTATGTTGTTCAAATTAAAAGAAAATAAAAATCAAACAAAGAAAACAATCGATTAAAGGTTAATTTAATCAATTAAAAGGGATATCTTTAGGATGGCGGTTTCACCGCGGGTCAACATTGTATTAGATTTCATATAATTCCTCACACTTCTCTCTCTATCCGGGTAGTGGCCTGAAATGAGAATTACCCACTGTCGTGGTGTAATCCACTACTTAGATTTAGGTTGATTCCATCGTCATAGTAATCATTCCCCTAAACTAAGCGCATTAAGATCGGTCCCTCAGTTCCCACCATTAATTTTACAACTCCTTTGTCAAGGGTTTTATTAATTAATGTAGAATTCGTCTCTTTTCAACCGTTAATCCTTCTGTCGAAGTGATTAAGGGCATTAATTTATTATTATGGTGATCAAACATAACAATAGCAATAGAGAAAACGAATTTATACCACGGATATGAGAGAAAAATATGAATTATCAATATAAAATCATCATACAATGTATCCCCGGGCTACTCCCAGTCCTAAAGATTGAGGGTTTTAGCCTCTCATGTTCATCTTACACGAATACATGGTAGAAATTGGGGAATTCATAAGAAAAACGTGAAATAAATGGGAAACCCCTGAACGGAGAAGAACCGGTGGATCCTTGGCGTAGAACACAAGCTTTCCCTGCCTGTCGATGGTGGAAATTGTCTTCGGCAGCGTCCGAATCACCCGGGATGAGCTTCTCGGCCTCCGTTCTCCTTTCTCTCCTCCTCGGCACTCGTGCAAAACCAAAATGAGATGTTTTCCTTCTGGGCGGCCGTCATTAGGTATAAGTCCCTAATTAGGTCGTCAAATAATGACAGCCGTCCGATTGATATCAAAACAGATCCAACGCATATCTGTCGGCGTCGATACCATCGACGCGGGTCGACGGTATCGACCCAGCGGATTAGCGGCAGCTTTCCTTTCTTTTATTCTGAGCGCCTGTGGTGATCTCGATACCATCGACTTGCGTGTCGATGGTATCGACACCTTTAGCGTCGGTTGTTGTCGTTTAGCGATGTTGTAGCTCTCCTAGTGTCGATGGTATCGACTTCATCCTCGCCAGCAGCCTGGAGACATCTCGATGCCATCGACATGTGTGTCGATGGTATCGACTCTGTATTGCTCTTCTCGGCTGACAACCTGTGGCTTGGTCAATGGTATCGACATCCGTCGATGGTATCGACGGATGCAGATACTTGTTCTTCCTGAAATTTCACAACAGGCCCAAGTAAATCCACACAATTTATAATAAGATGATAAATAATGCTCAAAATAGTAAAACGAAGGGGATTTGATATAACATGATGGCAAAAGACCAAATAAAGTGAATTATGCAATAATATCCATGAAAATGAGTAATTAAGGCACAAAACACATATGAAATAGGTCACTAAATGCGACTCAAAATCATCGCATCAACAATATAAGAAAACTTTATCCAACTAGACATGACTTAACTTGCATTGTTAATTATAACAGACTTAGATTGGAGGAATAAGAATATCATTATTTGATATCAACAAAAAAATGATGTCAAGAATGTAGGAAATAATAAAAACATGTTAATTTCTTTTGTAGTCTGCAAAATACCAAATATATGTTTACATTATTAAGATGATAAGTATCCCTCCAGAACCCATTATAATTATTGGAATTGAAAAAAAAAGAGTAGTCAAAGGTCTCTGGTAGTGAGAATTGGTACTTAGTACCATCAATAGTGTTATTTATTGTTCAATCCATATGTTCAATGAAGAAAGACAATAATAATTGGGTTATTTGGGAGATCTAACTCTTGTTCAATATGACGTTAGATGTGAAAAGTCTAATGGCATGTTACCAGATATTAATGGATAAGAGTACAATGACCTCAAATAGATAAAGGAAAAGTAAACAAATTAATTAATTATATAAGGAATTCAATATTGCAATGAACCAGATTATTGAATAAAAGTCTAGTATCATAATCATATCAATTATTATAGTACTAACACTACTACAGAACATGTCTTTGGCATTGGTTGTTTAACCCCTTTTAACGACGGTTCTCAAGCGACGCCTATGTGGGCGCCTCTAAAGGTCGAACTCTTCGGCGTCGGTTTCATAACTGACGCCAAAAGGGTTCGCACCACAAAAAGGGCGCCATCTAGGACACTTTCTGCGTCGGTTTGCAACTAAAAACCCGACGCCATATTCCCAGACGCCACAGCCGTGCTTCCCTGCACGACCGTGTTTAGTACTATAGGTGTCAGTTTTGTACTAATACTTGACGCTTTTTCCGCCACGGTCGTGCTTTCCTACACAGTCGGGTTGTTTGTCATATTCGGCGGCGGTTTTATCCAATAACCGACGCTGTAAGCCTTTGATGACGGTGTTCTATTAATAACTGACGCCTATGTTTTATTTTTTTTTCTTATCAGTTTGCAGGCCTACTGTGGCTGGTCAGCATGATGAGAACCTACAGTTCAGTTTTTTGAACTGCAGGTTTACGACATCCATTGATATCAGCCTACAAACAGGCCACAAACCTGCAAAATCAACAAATATACTTTTCACACAAGTAGATACATTCAGACATCAATTCAATTCTCACATTCACACATGTAGAAACATTCAAATACATGTATAAACATTCAGAAATATTCATTTATAAAATATCATTCAACATCGCTATCAACATCCCAATTATATCTTACAATCGCCACTATTTGTATAGCTCTTGTCCATTCTTCTCTTATTTCATTTAATACTTCCATCGTATATGGAGCATGTACATCTTTTAAGCGTTTACCTATAGTGTGGTCAGTTTTAAACACCTGCAAAGAGAATGATGTATATATATAAGTAATAATATAAAAATAAGATTGATATATTTCATACTAACTAATGAGACTATATATAATACCTCATGTATGGTATTGATGTCCAATGTGGCATATTGGATAATCATCTACATAAATCGCATCACATAGTATGTGCATGCCTAGCCGTTGTCTTGTGTAGCGCACTATAAATTGAAACATACAAAATATTAAAAAATACAACTAAGCATAGTTCACATAAATAATATATACATTGGAGTCGGGTACTTACTTTTACGTTCTCCCAAATTCTTGGCTGGTTCTTTTTCCTTGGGACCTTTCCTCCAGCATCTTTGAATGCATCTAAACCCCTACAAGTTAATGTAACATAGTAAATTGCATAATTAAATAGTAATGTAATAACATATGTTAACGAATATAAAAATGAAATATTTCTCATCAGAATAATGGCAATCTCATTACGTGTCCAATTTTAGTATTCAATGTACTCCCGCAGGATCTAGATAATAAACAGTGAACGTCCCTGGGAGAATAACTAGTAACTCACAATGCCTACCGCTAGAGGTAAAAAAGTTAAAAATTAATAACTCAAAATCCACAATAAAAATGTAATTTTCTTAAGTCCAAATTATAAGTAAAGTAAACTTACTTGACATTAAATGGAGCTATTATTATCGTCTTCTTTTGCTGACCGAAAATTGTAAAAGCATCTATACAGTATTGTTGAACACTATCAGGGTCTTTAGCTACCATACTAATCAATAATGGAATCACAAATCCCACATGATCAAATGCAAATTGTTTGCATTGATTTTCGACTAAGTAGCTGCAAAACATGTATTACGTATGCATTAATATATAAGAAACCAGATCACTGGATCTTACACAAGGTATATGGATGTATAAACAAGATCTCACCTTATCCATGTCTCTATCATTGATGTATTCAACTAATCATATATAAATAGCTCAATAATATCTTGTATAAATAAAGAGCTTTCGTATGATTGACCTGCATAATTCACTTCTAAAGAAACAATTATAGGGAAATGTATATTATGTGCCCGTAGCCAACATGCCATTCCCCTACAAGCAGGACCTAACGGGTATTTTAGGTCAGTTGGAACCCAAGTTGGTAATGCAGGAAGTGGAGGTGGCGGCCTAGGTGCTTCGGGTGTCTTCTTTTTAACCTGTATATATAATTTCAGATCAATTGACCTCATATATACACATTAACAATCTAAAGTAATGTAAATTTATCTTACAATTTTAGTAGTGTAGACGACATCTGCTTTTGGCCACACTATCACCCCACTTTCTTCCTCAGCAAGTGTATCAATATCCGGGTGGGCATATGGCAATGTAGCATCCCTCCAATCGGGTAATACATGTATCGGGCTCACACGAACGTAGCCCTATGGCATTGGAGTCCCATGAAAAGTTGCCCCAGGAAGGGATGGGTAAGCCTGCGCCTCTGCAACAACATAGTCTTATATTCTTAAGCGGCATGGCTTCAACGCCTACAAATTTATGTAAAGAATATTATACATATATACATATCATCTTGAAAACATATCATCTCGAAAAGACTAGCTACAATGTCATAAACAATACTTACAATAGACGTGTTAGGTGATGGGTCTACAGGATTACTCTCAGTCTGTGCATCAGGAGAAGAGTGGGTCGCCATAGGTTGATTGGAAGCCTGAGATGCCTGCCACCACACCATTTCTTCCTTGACTTTCTCAGCAACTATATCATTGACCTTCTTAGCAACTATATCCTCGACTCTCTTATTCTCCTATACATGGATAAAAGAAACATTAGCTTCTTATTATTGAATTCCCTTTTGCAGTAACATTCTAAAAAAAGAATAGGTTACCTCTTCTTGTGAAAGTCCCGCTCTGGGTTTGCACTGGGATGGCCCAAAGAATGCTTTGATGCCCACACCAGCGCCTGCACCCCTAACATGTCTAGGATGCTCTAGGTTACCCAGAGCAACTGTCAATTCATCCCTTGTGCCCTAAGGGATGAACGTGCCTTGTTTCCTCTGCTCATGCATCTCCCGTTAATCACCATCAAAAGTTAACACCACAAATAATCAATATTCAAACGATTGCTCTAAGAGTTGTATTTTACCATTTTCGCAGTCACCTCAGCAGTTACGGGCTTCTTGATTTCACCCTTCTTGTTTTGCCTCCCAGCTATCCAAACATCATGGTGAGGCAAGGGTGTGGTACATGTAGTAGAGGACTCCTGAGTAGCAGCATACTCTGCTTGTAGTCTTTGGCGAACACTTGCATAGCTCTTTGGACCCATAGTGTGGTCATGCACATTCAGTGCACGCCTTGCTTTTTGCACCTCACTGAGGGCCTAGTTAGTATGCACATTAATGATTTGGTTAGTAATACTAAATGTTAATCTTGAATAGGTGAATACAACGTATATTAATTAAATTGGGAGTGACGCCTAATACCTTGAATTCTTCATATTTTCTTGAAGCAACAAATGTGTCCCAATCTTCTTTGTCCAAGAAGTTCCACTGTTCAAGGGTTGACTTCTTCTTCTTATCACCATCTTTTATGTATTCTCTATTGAGATTTATCCTATAGTTCCTTAGCATCTTTCCAGCACGTTGCATCACGCTTTTACGATGCATCTTCTCATCCAATGCAAACAGATTCTGTAAAATAGAATTATTATTAACTAGTATCCAAAAATAGAATTGCAAATAATAGAATTTGTAATCTACAAAATAGATTTGCAAATAATAATAACTCACACATAAATCCTTCCATATCAAGTCTTTCTTCGCCTGAGGAACTTTATGCCAATTATCATACTTAACACCACAATGGCTTCGAGTGACAACCCCAAGATAGTTTATAAAATTATTGCGGTTCACTCCAGTTGCATTTCCTCCATTATCAAACTCTACAACCAATCTGGATCCACTGTCACTTAGTGTTATTAACTTCTTCAACAGAGTGATGCCCCTTTTCTTGTTAAGTGTTTGGTGATGCGCATCAAGCTCCTCCAGTGCTTCAGTGGGTACATGTGCATCATCAACCTAAAATTTGACAAAAATAAACACACTGAATTAGCCCAATATAGAAATATGGGATATATGACATAACTAGAAGATAATGAATTTTATAGAAATACAAGATATGTTTTTAGAACTTACATTGGTATCCTCGTCATGCTCATCATGGACAGCATGCTCATCATGGACTTCATGCTCATCATGGACATCATGCTCATCATGGTCAGCCATCTGAAAATGTCATTGAAAAGGCAAACATTTAGCATTTGTATTAACTAGAAGATAATGAAACATCAAATCTGAAAATGATATTGATATTAAAAAAGCAAACATTTAGCTTCAATAAAAAAATATAAACATGCATGCCTCTAAAATTGTGATCATTTATCAATTATAATAAATGTGATGTCATTCTGATATATAATAAATGTGATGTCATTCTAATATATAATAAATGTCATTCTGATATATAATAAATGTGTACCACCTATCCCATCCTTGAACACCTAATCTCACTAGTAAGTGTATATTGTGTATTGGGTTTTCAAGAAAATTTCAACAGCATTTCCCCGTTGTTCTCTAAGTACATATGTACTTAGAGAACAAATGGGGAAATGCTACCGAAATTTTCTCGAAAACCCAATACACATTATACACTTACATCCTAAGTGAGATTAGGTGTTCAAGAATAGTCCCGAACCGGGGACTATCCAAGATTTACTCCTGGATGGGTTTCTAGGCCAACAAACACATTATAAACAAAATGGCATAAACAACCGACGCCAAAGACATGTTCTGTAGTAGTGAAATTCAGGGCATAAACACATGTGATGTCATTCTGATATATAATAAATGTGTACCACCTATCCCATCCTTGAACACCTAATCTCACTAGTAAGTGTATAATGTGTATTGGGTTTTCAAGAAAATTTTGGCAGCATTTCCCCACTATTCTATAAGTACATATGTACTTAGAGAACAACCGGGGAAATGCTACCGAAATTTTCTCGAAAACCCAATACACATTATACACTTACATCCTAAGTGAGATTAGGTGTTCAAGTACAGTCTCAAACCGGGGACTATACAAGATTTACTCCTAATGAGTAAATCTTAGATGGGTTTCTAGGCCAAAAAACACATTATATATAAAAGGGCATAAACAACCGACGCCAAAGACATGTTCTGTTAGGGTTTCATCAATGTTAGGGTTTAATCAAATCAAATTAGGATGCTAGAATGGACAAGTTTAAATCTTATTTCAACATGCATCAAAATTTACTGAATTAGGTCAAACATTAGGATTAGAAACACAAATATAAGCAAAAGATTTGTTCGTATCCTAGGATTTACATAAAGCATTACATAAAGATTTGTTCATATCCTTACCAACAACAAGCACGACCGTGGATGTGCTGGCCTACCACGGCCGTGCTGGACAGCACGGCCGTGGTAGGCCACCACAACGACGGCCGTGCTTGCTGTTGGTAAGGATCTACGGAGAAGGAAAGCTACAGAGAAGGAAGAAAAGAGGCTAGGGCTACCTGGAGCTAGCGTGGAGAAGAGCGGCGGCAACCGGCGGCAGCAGTGGCGGCAAGCAGGCGAAGACCAGAGCGCCGAGCAGCAGTGGCACTAGGAGAAGAGAAGAGTAGACGGACGAGCAGCAGTGGTGGCGGCAGCAAGAGAAAGAGGACGCGGCGGCGAGCAGAGCCGCACCAGCAGCAGCGGCGGCGAGCAGCAGCGGGGGTCGTCGGGCGATCGTCGGGCGATTTTAGGCGAGCAGTGATCACAACAAACTATCATGATGAAACAGGAAGGAAGGGGAAGAGTCGGGTGATACGGGTCTATTAAGTTTGTCAACAACGTCGGTTATCTGTAAAAATGATGCCTTTTACCTTTAAGTGTCGGTTGATATTAAAAAACTGACGTCCAATTAGACAATCTTTGCCCTAAATTATTTGGCGAGAATGATTATCAGCGTCGGTTCTCAAAGGATAACCGACGCCTAAATTGGAACTTTTCGCACAAATTTCCAACTTATATCGGCGTCGGTTAGTAGTTAAAAAATTGACACTGTATGTGATACTTTGGGGCAAAAACAATTTTCGCTCAAAAATTGGATTTCGCGAGCGATTTTAGGCATCGATTTGTTTTACCCAGCCGACGCTGACTACAAAGAAGTACCCGTGTCTGGCTGGTCTTCGAATATAGATGGCAGGGTTTCTAAATATCTGATGTTGAATAATATAGGTGTCGGTTTTGTTAAATAATTGACACCCAGAAAAGCGACACTGAATGTTGTTTCTGTAGTAGTGTAAATATTTTGTTCAATAACTCAGTTCGTTTACTTTTCCTTTACCCATCTAAGGTCATTGTATTCTTATTCATTAGGATTAGTAATAGGTCGTAAGACTTCTTCATCTCTCTCATCATATATAAACCAAATGTGCATTTCCTTAGTAAATAGTTCATTGCCATTGTTCTTTATCAAGCTACAAATTGTACAAAAATAGCACCACTGACGATCCAAGGTACCAACTTCCAGATCCTGTGATTAATTTACTTTTTTGTCAATTGCAATGCTTGTATGATTTTGGTGGAAAAATTGTAGTAATGGTGGTACCATTTAATATTTGGTACTTTACTAAACTATCAAATCAATTACATGTTTTCATTATTTTTTACATTCTTTACATAATGTTTTGGTTGTTATTGAATAAAGATATGGATTGTTCTGTTAAGCAAAGTCTATTATATTTAATCATGCACGTAGTTCATGCCTAGGGATAAAAATGTTATACTATCATG
Organism: Alisma plantago-aquatica; assembly: GCA_963693085.1. NCBI lineage: Eukaryota > Viridiplantae > Streptophyta > Magnoliopsida > Alismatales > Alismataceae > Alisma > Alisma plantago-aquatica. Next base: position 124,503,240 of record OY856411.1, read on the forward strand.
TTTTATATTGTATGTAATTAGTCAAGGATGAAATATTATTTATCAAATGGTTAAAGGGTCGTATCCCATATTGTTATTATCAATTCCCAACAACCATGTAACAGATAATACAAGACTTATATGTGATCACAACTTCTTATTATCTAACATACCACTTACATAATGTAGAAAATGGAAGTTCTATTAGCATATGCAAAAAGGCAATGATCATATGAAATTTTTAACACTTGTGAGTATAACTGCATACAAAAAACCTTTTGTTTGTGTTAAGTTCTATCCAACAATATCATTCTTGATCCTGGACTTTGAAACCCATAGGATATGAGGTAGAAATTTGAGACTAGATGATGAGAGCTTACATTTTATGGGTCTAAATTAACTGATTGGTCACAAATTACCTTTTAGACAACAAGGAAACTAGAGGAGGTGTTTTCAAGAAGCAAGCCTTAATAAGTTTGATTGCTTGGAATATAGTGTAGAAAAGATGTGCCTTATTGCTTTTATTATTATCACTTCAAGTATTCAAGGTTCAGTAAATTTGAGAATGAGGCATTATAAAAAGATATGCTTTATTAAAAAGAACAAAGTAGTGGAGATTTTCAAAATACAACTTAGGTGGAGCTAGCAATAGTTATAACAATGCAACTCTTCATTGTGAAGGTTTCGACAATCAATAGAAAAGTTTGTCACATGTTTTGTCTTCTCATAAATTAAGAAATAAAGAGATACATTTTCTCATTAATAGAGTAAACAAGAGATAACAATCATGAAGTTGCACATATTTTGTAATGAAAATGCACTTGGGAATAATCAAATGTATTCTCTAGTCAGTGAAAAGTATGTATAGAGAAAATCACATAGATCATTGTTGATGAGCCTACACATAGATATTTCTCTCTACTTGTTGATGAGTCTTGTAATGCATCAATAGAGGAGCAAATGACTTTGATTGTGAGGATAGTACTTCTTTCATGTTGTATATTTTAAAATTTAAGCCATTATAATTACATTATGTTTTGGAATCATTTTTTGTTCATAAATGTTTGCAAAAATGTAAGTAAATTATTGAAAGATTTATATATGATGAATTTGTCGTGCATTATTCAAGTGCTTGATTAAAAGTTTCTTTGGATGGATTGTTAGTACATCATGGATTATTCATTTCTAGACTGAGAGGACACCGATATGATGGAGCCTCTTATGTGAGAGGTAAATATAATGAATGGAAGGTTCGAATTTTCATAAAAACACATGTGTTTATTATAGCCATTGTTTTTCCTATCAATTGCAACTGATGGTTGTTGTTGTATCAATAGGTACTATAACCGTTCAGGTTGGTTATGTTAGTTTGATAATGACCATCACTTTTTTATCATGAAATAATGGATACACTTCTTTAAAAACATCATGAGAGAGTAGTATAGAGAAATCAAAGAAAAGTGAGAGATTTTTAGGAAGAGGTACCTAGTTATACTCGGTGGGTATCATATGTTACAATTCTAATCTGTATTTTTAGAATTTGGAACTCAAAAGTTTAGGTGTTAAAGATTGGTTATTAGAGGGGGTTGTTTCAAGTATCAGAGACATCACACCTGGTTTGATTCATACCATGAATTTTTTTTAATTCATATTTGTATTACATTTAATCATGGAAGTGTTGGCTTTAATCATTGAGTTTCCACATGCCTAATTAGGGATTGACAATTACATTTTTCATGTGATGACATTGATTGCATCAATTGATCAACTTTAGAAAGAATTCAGAGATAGGGTATGGGACATACTTATGAAATACCTAACCAAATTATGCACTAGAAAGTCAATTTTGACGGTAAATATGGTAGATGGAGTATTGATTTTAGGTTCTTAAAATAGTGATGGAAAATAGTTACATATTATCATCATTATCAAATTGGGAATTTTATTGTTGTGATCGATTCAATTGTTAAACAAATGAATAGTCGATTTAGTGAATCTTATATATAATTATTTAGATGCGGTGCTCATCTTGATCCTAAAACTAACTTTAAAAACTTCTTTGAATTGATGAAATTTACTCAAAGGACTTCTCTACATATGACCATATTATTTTATAGATCAACTCAAAATATATATTTATATAGTGAGAAGAAGATCTTAATTTTTAGATTATGCAGATCTTTCTTATTTTGCTTTGAAGATGGTAGTAACTTAACAGCATTTGGTTTTCTAATGATTTTCACCTTGTTGACTCTCCAATTTTTTGTACTCAACAAAAAATCATGATAAATGTTAATTCTCTGGCTAATGATGGAGTTCATTCAATTTTTTCACATTTCCTTCATTATCCCTCTTTCAATGGTTTTCATATTTCTCTGCCCATTTAAACCAACCATTTATCCATCTACCACTCACTCAGGGTTTGAGGCAAAGAGGATCTTTTATATGGACTTAAGTGCTATTTTCCCATTATTACTGCTTTTTATATGACTTTCTTATAAAATTGCCTAGTCGAATTATCTTGAATAAATATTTGTTTTTTCAAATCGATATTCAATTGCCTTTTTCGACACACAAAATATAAATAATGAAGGATAATCTTGAATAAATACCTTTTCTCTATCCATAATAATTGCATTCAATTTTATTAATTTATCCACACTTTCCACTAATTTTTATTATGAGTATTATTCATATGATCCTATCTCATAAAACTCTCTTAGACTTATCACCCAGTGCATTCCAGAATATCCAAATTTTGAAAACAAAATAGAGTTTTTCCACCTGGGACCCATGATGAATAGGCATTTCTCCATGGTGACATATGGCAAAATCTCATATTTCAATGAAAAAATCAATACCGCATCGCGGCAATCTACTAGTAAATTTTTTCTCCAAAAATCCAAATTTCTATTTTTTATTTCCATCCCTATATCATGTTGGTCACTTGATGGATCAAAGCAATTTGCCCTATGCCACATGGTGGGTTGCTTCGATCTATAGGTCATACCTTGCATCATATTAGTGCAATCTATCGCCTCTTCCACAAACTTCCAGTTGGATACCCCGAATCCTAATACTAACCCATAAATAGACCCCCATACCCACAACATTTTCGGCCCCTTTTCACCCTCCTAAAGCCAAGGAATCAATTATCTCTCCCTTTTATTTCTGCATTATTCATAATCACGTGATCCTTCCTCTGATGCAAACTAATCTGTTAACCTTGACATGTTGCTTAATAACATGCTATTTTGTATGCTATATTCATAACTGTTGATATTTTCTCACCGGTCTCAAAGATCCAGATCTTTCTCTATTAAATCCCTCTTCATGTCTTTCTCTTTCAATGCATTGGTTCCAGCTTCTAGTGATGAACATCCTTCGTGAGAGGTCTTGAGGAAATTGTTACCACAACACCCCTAAAAATTAGGACTTCAGGGCAATGATGGAAAAACCATGGTCATATCCACCCCTAAAGGTCACCAACTTAAAAAGATGCTTTATTATCATGTCTCCATCATGTTTTAACATTAAGACCATATTTAATCCAAGATAACTAGAAAATAATGCAACATCATTGTCGGATGAGATGAGGGTGCTAACTACAATGGCCCATTTTCATCTTAGTCATCTAATTAGAATTTACTAAGATGATTACATACTTAACTAGATTGATCATTTTTTAAGCGTGATCAATGATGGAATCCTAATTATGATATTTTAAATCTAATGAGAAACTCTAAGAATTTGTTTATTTTGTATAATCATGGTCTGAGAATTGTAAACCCTAGTTCACCAAGATTAGTATTTTGATAGAATATGAATACAAAATCTGATAAACATAGTGGTGTAGTAAATCATTTTTCCTATTTTATAATAACTCAGATTTCTTTTAAATTTGGATATATTTTTTACAATTCAAATATGAGTTATCTTGAAAATATTTAGAAATTTTGAAATTTTGGTTCTATTCATTGGAAGGATTTCCAATCTTGACAAACTTGGTCGATCATCCATTTAGGATGAAATATAGCAATTTGATGTTTGAATTTTATTTATTTATTGGTTTATTTGTTTGGGCTAAAATTTTATATGTATCTTAGAAATTCCATTTTAGATACAATATCTTAGAAATTCCATTTTTGATACAGTATTAGCTGCTACTTCTTTTTTAGAATATTTGATTACCAAAGAACCCTTCATCGGCTTAGACATAAGAAGAACACCAAATACATATGAATTAAAAAATGCAATGAAGGACTTGTTTGTAATCGTTCCAAGTACTTGAATTGATCTATATCACTAACCTAACATCCTAGTAGCTACTATAACCCATCCTCCATGTCTTTGACATAGAGTTCTTGTTATAGTGGGAGAGTTATGGTTTGAGAGGAGAAAGATGTGGAATGGGTGATCTAGGGTTTTATCTTCCTAGAGTTGGTGAAATCAACTAAGTTGTTATTTAGATAGATTTTCATGGTGAATCTTCTCTATTATGTCAAGATTTCATCCTACCTAAGATTTGAATAAAAAAGATAGCTAATCATCATCTTTTCCCTTTCTTTCTCTCCTATTCTCCTTTACTAGGGTTTCCAACTTGGAAGGAGGAAGAAAAGGAATCAATGTCTAGAGCATTGATGCATTTCGAGATATTCAAATTATAGACAATGTTTTCAAGGTTCTTGGCACCTAATGTGAGTGTTTATCTCCCTCTTCATATATGTAATCAGGTTGAAAGCCTAATTCGATCCAGCTAAAATAAATAAGATCATTGCTTTACTTTGTAAGCAAATTGGGTAACCAGCCGAGAAGATGTTTGGGGATCAAATTCTACTGATTTAGATTCTTTCTCATTGATTTGTATTTATTTATTTGTCGGTCTATTGATTAAAATTATATAGAAATAATATGGATAGGAAATTGTGGTGTTTTATATTAATATTTCCTAAAATCATCCTAATGAATGACATGCTTGAAAGTTGAGTTGACAAGTACAAAATCATGTTTGAACTTGATAAGAATGAGTTTGCCAACTATAATTTTGGATATTTTCTAGAATTGCATATTTCATGCACACAAAAATCACTATCAGGGTTTGAAATGGAGATATTTCATGTCCAAGGTTAGTTTTTCCAGATTGGCTTAAATGAGACAATGAATCGATGCATACTTATAACTAATGGATTAATGATGAGGAAATGGAAACTAGGGTTTCCATGTGATGAAATATCCTTAATGACCCTCTATACACCCTGATGAGGTTAGTGGATAATAAGTTTCTTGTGTCGTATTAAAATTAAGTTGATTACTTGAAAAACTTAAAAATTCAATATTAAGATGAGTATGAAAGATAGAGCTTGAACTTGTATATAATCTTATAAATGTGATGAAATGTTAGATTGTAGGTATTGTTACTTCAAATGAAGGTGATATGTATGATCATGATAATCTAAATCTAATGCATCTACTCTAGCATAATATATGAAAAAATGAGTAAAGCCCACATGAATGCAAGTCTTCTGTACAAGTCAAAAGAAGTAACCCTAATTTGTGGTACTTCATATATTGAGAGTTTTATATGGAATAGGGGGATTTCTTTAATTACCAAAATTCCATTGGAAGTCAAGTGACACAGTACATGTAGCTAAATGCAACAGAAGAAATGGGCAAGGGTGAAACATATTGTGTTGATAAGTAATTAATGAAATACTAATGAAATGAGTATGAGGAAGTATTTCATCTATATACTATAAATATATTCAGGATGACCTAAATTGAATGAAATACATTAGAATTAGACTATGAGTCATTTCAATGAAAGAGAAACTTTATGCATAAGGTAACTTTAGAATGACTAATTATTCCAAAGATAGTGGTCAATTTGATATGAAAGAAGTTATCATTAATGATTATGAAATCAAGGAAAAATTAGTAACATTGATAGTTAGATATGAGAGACTTAGTGTAACCCTTATATGATGATCTATGTGATAATAATTAATAACACTTTCAAATAAGGGACTAATGTATGTACATAAGTATAATTTAATTCGACTACAAGATGAAATTCAAGGATGTATTGATTCATAGAAATACATTTTTGAATTGTAATTGTATATAGAATACTTGTACTATGAGAATGGTCTATTCTGATGGATTTCAAATGAGATCACATATGTGTTAAATAGTAACCATAACTAAAGAATGTTAAATATAATAGAGAAGCATTAAGCGTATTATGTGCATTTTTACTTTGAGATATTTTCTCATTTATGAAATCAGATGAAATAATATGTTGTATAATCAACCTATTTTGATCATGATGGATGATATAAAATGTTTACATCTTGATATTGTTGTGGGTCCAAATGTCTAAGTATTTGATGAAAAATGTGACATGGAATGAAATGATAAGAAATACATCGTGATGGAATTAACATGCAATGATTATATTTGAGAAACCAAGTTTAGGGTAAATATTGGTTAATGATATGATGTCTTGGGATGATAGTCCACTAACAATGACTTATATGAATGATGTGGAAATGAAAAGGAACAAATATGTTGCAAATTACAGATTTGTTTTGCTTCTTATTTCAATCAATATCTTTCTTAGTAACCCTAATGTGCTTTATATTATTCTAGTTTTGTGAGAATACACACACTTGATAGATGATGATGAATAATTTGTAAGACAAGTAAATGGATCAAATAAAAAGAGAAATGTTGACATGTCTAGTTAGGTTCCCTAAACACTGTGAGTTTCCATCGAGGTCCATATTGGGGAACGGAAATGGGTCTCCTTGTAGTAATCAGAGAATTGTGAAATGAATGCCTAGATTGTTGATTGAGACCTTAAAGGTTATACACTAGGATTTAGGAGTGATTCATCTAGTGTAATTTTTCCCTAAATCCTCTTCTGTGAAAGTCTATGCTCATGAGAAATATACTCTTGTGAAATGAAAACTATGAAATATGGTGATATGTGATATATTGTTATGTTACTTCCTATCTCATGTACCTAAGATGAGGATGTGATCCTCTTTAAGAAACCTTGTGGTGGACCAGGGTTTGTTGTTGATATCTTGGGGTGTCTGGCTATACCCTAAGATAATGACGGTGAGTCGTTGACATGAGAGTCAGACGTAAAGACTTCTACATGGTGAGGTGAGCCAAGTAGTTGCAGGACAGATGAATAAAAGATGACAAGTCATGTGGAACATGAGTTGGATGTTTGTTACATTCCTTGTGATTCTAGCTGATAAATATTCAAATTTTAAATATATTTCTTGTTGTCGATAGTAATTATTCTTTTATAGATTTAATTCAATTCCATACTCTTATCTATCTAGTTTGGAATGTGATCTTAAATGTTGATAACTAGTTCCTATTGGAACTTAATATTCATTGTGATTATGATTTTGGATTTAGTTGTCATTTAAATAGTCTTTTTTGATAGAAATGTCTTTTGTGGACTTCAGCTTTGGATTGTAGGATATGTTCTTGGTCCGGCCGATGGGTTGTCACAAAAATGATGTTATTGTTATGTCTTGATTCTAAATGTTTATATATTGACTTGTTACCTCTACAAAATGTTGGGACTTGACTAAATGAATACATTTATGATTGTAGATTTAATATCTTCTCGGGGTCTTCATATCTTCATATACATAGCAGTTACCTATAAAGTCAACAAATAATACATGGATCACTATATCTCTATACTATGTATGTGGTGCAGCCAAAATGTGCACAAGCCTAACCTCCTCCTAGAACTAATAAAGGCACCCTACATGCAACCAAAATATCTTTATATACATGGGAATATGTGGTCCTAACTAGGGTTTATGGTTATCTTAGGTTTAGATAAGGAATAAGAGTATCAAACCCTATTCGTCATGTCATCATTTCAAAGGCTTATAAAGTGTAATTTCTTGTTAGTAATAACCCTAATTTATCCTATTTGAACATATCATGTCATTACAAACACCTAGGCCAGATTAGGTGCATTAAGATCATACTATGTTATACACATTGGTTCCATAACCCTAATTCATCATATGTATATGATAAATGGCTTTAGAATCGTAAATACACATTATAATCGTCATTGTTTTCATTTACTAAAAAACACCAGGTTATATCTCAAAAAAATGTATTTAATGTATTCAACCTTATATTCATCAAATATAAGGTTGATATGTATTAATCACCCTATATATATGTATTAGCTATACTTTTAGATCTAGGATATGAACTAGGTACCAAAACCATTTTATTTGCATTCTACACATTTTTTGATGAAAATGGTATATAACTTGACTATCATCTTATCTACCAATCATCATCTATGATTATTTCAATTTAATCCTATTATGATCAACTAAGTGCTAACACATTAGCAATGTCTATTTCTATTATCATTAATATGGAGCTCTTGTTATCACCCCTAAAATGTCTAAGATGCCCCTATGCAATGATCACATTTGATCACACAGACTGGGGGTATCCAGTTCATTTTCCCAATGGGCCATCTTCTTCCCTTTGACCATGGCTTGCACGCGTACAGCCTGCCACTCATAGGATCAACACAGTGGTTAACTCTAGGCTTGCAGCCTTCTACTACCACGGCCATAGATCTCATGACTTCCACCTAGCCTATTCATACTTTTACATCTTCTAAATGTGGTCTACAGTGGCTGGAAACGTAGGAGATCATGTCCTAGGTTTCTAGATATAGGAGTGGGTTATACGACAAGGATGAATGGTGTATATGACATTACCTAGACACCTTAGATGTGTCATATATCTTGGATGAGTGTTGTAGTTGTAGACAATTGGAGAATCCTTATAGCACACACCATGGTCAGGGTCGATCATCTTCTTCGAGATGATTTCCCTCACTATCGAAGGTGCCACGAGGGCCAAGTGGTGTTTCTTTGGAATTTTGCAGGGGTTGAAACTCTAAAGTATGGGCCTTTTGGTGACTCTAAGATGTTCAAAGGAGTATCAGGTGATCTATTTCTTTGCTTTATGTTGGTCAAAGGATGATTGTGCCTTATATATACATGATGTGCAACATATAAGGTTGTTGACCAAAAACCCTAGCTAGGAGGATAAACCAGGTCCAGAATACTCTTAAGACACATAAATAATTGCATAGATGGTTGTGCAGGTGTGAGGTAACCTATTTTTTAGATGGTGAGAGTTTGTTGCTCTTAGGACACCTATAGAGGGATGAAGAGGTGACTGAATGAGTTTGGGATCCTTCCTCTATTGAACAGACTGCATCAAAGTGGAGGGGAACAACCTTTGACTCGTGGGTAACCTGGATCCGAGAGTCATACCAGGGTCAATCTCTGACCTTCTAGGATTACAACCTTTAATTTGATAAAACTCCAAATTCTCAAACTAATTCCATATACCAGCTCGTTTATCCATTGAATCCCAATTTTTGAATGTATTCCCTTTGGTATTATCTTCTCTTTAGCCGGATATTATCTTCTAATCAATCCGTTCATCCCTTAGAACTTGTCTGTCAAGAAATTGCAAGATAATTACATAAGCAATTACCTAGGTCACACAATATTTTAGACTATTCTGGATTTTCTTCCACAAGCCTATTTTATAAATCACATTTTCTTCCACAAGACTATATTACAAATCACAAATATCTATTATGAACATGGAATACTCAATTCCTCATTTTATATTCCAAGAACCAATATGTAAACCCTAATTGGCCCGATTTGGCCTGAATTGGTTCTAGGGCCCATGGCCCATACCTTGGCACTTCAATTGGATTCATTAGTCTAAATGTCTTTTTATTACAAAATCAAGTCTTTGATCAAGATAATATCCTATTTTATGCCTCATACTCTTTTTTTTGCTCAATATTATATTTCTACTGAATTTGAGGACTTACCCTAATTCTAGAACTTAAACTAACCATCCTGATTTAACCGGAGTTATACTATTGATTTCATCATTATAGTACTACTTTGATTATCTAATAGTGAATATCAATACATAATCAATGGTTTCATAATCATAGAATCCAAACTTATAAAATTTGAACATTTGATCACACGCCATCAACTCCCAAGATATCCCTGAACTTAAAACATGTGACAAACAAGTGGTCCAACACATAAGTGTTGAGTATAGGGAAAAAAGATAAATATATCTAAGGTTTGAATAGTTTGGAAAATATTTGAAGAAGTAAAGTAACAAGAATATCAAATTAACTACTTACCAAAATGGCAACCCTTGTTTTATGTCATTTTACTCAAATTATACTACATCATCATGTATAATAAGGCATTTGACCAACTTGTTGTTGGAAGGGTTTATGATGCTCCTTAAGGCTCAATGTCATTAACTAACCCTATTAATCAACATGGTCTGCCCTATCTTGACAACTCAAGTAGGATGCTCAAACTTGTGTCCTTACTCCAAGAATACAAGTAGGTACACAAGGTTCGTATAGTGTAGTTCTATATTTTGTTTGAAAGTTACAAAATCAACAAAACAAAGCATCAAGTACACTACTACAATACTGCATAGAAATATTTGAGAAAGTAAACAAGCATACTTATAAGTAAAGGTTCAATAAAAAAAATCATAATCACATAACTATATAAAAATAGTACCTCACACAGACATTCATAACCTAACTCATCCTTGACCGGCTAGATCTCAATCAATGCCTAATTAAGAACAAAATTGCATATATGTATTTGATTCTCATCACTAGCCCTCATTTCTTCCATTTTAGGGTTTTGGTTAGGTTAGGTTCCAATTTGGTTATTAGTATATTTTATGTTCTTATTGATTTAGGCTCCATGATGAACATGTAGTTCACATTTCATATTGTTTCAATGTTCAATCTATTTTATATGATTATTTCAAGATTTATATTTTGTTGTACAAGTGTGAGTCTTTTATCAATACCAAAGTTACATACATAAATGTTCCCCAAAACCTGTTATACTAACAACCTATAGAAAAAAGAACCCTATAGTAGGGTCTAAAACTACCTAGACATACCTCCATATTAACTCTATTCCACACATGAAACAAAGAAAGGAAAATGTCCTAAAGAACAAACACACATGGACAACTCCACTCAGTGAGCAAATATATCACATCACTGCAACCTAGTTTACCATAGGATAGAACAAACACAAGTTAGATCATCAAAGAAAAGAAGAGACTAAAAAATTAGAAAACTCCCCAGAATCCATCCACAGACCATCAAATAGAATCAGTAAGCTTGCCCAACTGAAGCATGGTGATATCTTTAGACTTGTTCTTCTTAGGCTTCTTTTTCTCTTTTTTCTTTGGTCCACCGTCCCCATGTAATTTGAACTCCTCCAACAAATATGGATTAGAATCACAAGGATTTTATGACAATCCTTCATCATCTAGGTCATAACAAAACATTTCCCTTGGTGGATAGTTTATAAAGATACCATTGTTTTGCATCAGTTCACTCTCCAAGAATGGAGCCTCTTCCTAAATATTATAGTTATCAAGCTCCCAATACAAATTCAATCCTTCTAGTAGTACCGTTGGAGAGTAGCAGGACATATTTCTCTCATATATTGGAAGGGCAGAAGTAGGGGCTTCTTCTTCTCTTTTTTCTTTGGACCAATGTTCCCATCTAATTTGAACTCCTCCAACAAATCTGGATCAGAAACACCAGGAATTTAGGACAATCCTTCATCATCCATGTCGTAAAAAAACATTTCCCTCAACATATAGTTTAGAAAGATACCCTTGTTTTGCATTAGTTCACTCTCAAGGCATGGAGCCTCTTCCTGAATATTATATTTATCAAGCTCCCACTACAAATTCAATCCTTCTAGTAGTACCATTGGAGAGTAGCAGGACATATTTGCCTCATACATTGAAAGGGTAGAAAAATATTGGGATCTCATCCTATTAGTACTCTTCCCGTGACAGGCCCTACTAATAGCCTAAACATAAACATCCTCATGAGTACAATCTAGAACAACTTGTTAAGATGTTTTGGGCACCTCACCTTCCATAGGTTTTTTCTCAGTTGAAGAACTTCCACTAGTTTTGGCATTCCATCAAAAATATGTAGTTGTCTTTTAATTTCCTATGTGGACTTGAAGTTCATTTGCTTTCTTTCCATATCTCCAACGGACAAGATGAGAGCATGTAGCCAAATCTTTTAAACCTTGAATACACAAGGTCTTAGCAAAAATTTCCAGCTTCAGGAGCTTTGGATATGCATCCAGTTCAACCAGTATAGCCTTAAGGAAATTCAATATAGAGGTAATTAGCATCCCTAAGACATCCTGATCTAAAGGAGACATATTTGAAGTCAAGGGGCCTTCCTACAGTGCTAGAAACACCAGATGGATGATTAAGCGTCCAAGGAACTCTAGGATTCTCAATCTTTTGCTAGACAAGAGTTTGTAGGAAGAAAATAGGGGAGAGATTGGATCCAAGATCCCAGACTTGGACAAAAACGGTGACATTTATCATCCACTAAGCTTCATCCAAAATCCTTTTCTTTTCCTTTGACAATGATGACCTCAAACTTGACATTGAGTCTACATGATTTTAAAATTTCAACTGGAAATATTTCCTTAAAATGGCATTCCCCTAATGAAGTGGATTGGTAGGTGATCCTCCAATCCGTCTAAGATCCCTCATGACTTGAAATCGAAGCACACTTGACTCCATTTTGTATTAATGGGTCTATAAACCTAATCACCAATAGATCAACACCCTCACGACTTAGGTGACTATCCTTGAGCCAATCTTCTAGTACAGGAGACATAGGAGTCTCGGTGTTATCCACAAGAGGGGGTGTCTAAGGGGTAGAAAGAAGAAATGGATACATACCTACATCAACTCCCTCATGAAGGGTCAATAAAGAAGACACACAACAGGGATTTGTCTAGAATCTCTTAATCTTTCCATTCCATTGAATGCACCTAAGCCCGATGGATTGAATCATCAAGGATGACTCAATAGTTGTGTTTCTACCAAACCTTCCATGCCCCCTAGAGTCTCACCAATGACATCCTCCCCTTATGGGGTTCTTATAGCTTGTAGTAGTACAATTTTCTTTATCCTCTTTAGAGAACTGTGGAAGGTGAGGAGAGGATGTCAATGGAATTGGATCTTTGGTCACACTCACCGCTCTGGCACTCGCCGTCTTCTTTTGACCTTGTGGGGAAGATGAATCTCCTGAGGTAGAGATATTTTGGGTTGGATCTTGCCTAGAATCCTCTCCATTAAAATCTCTTAGACTAGATGGAGGTGTGATGTCCCTATATTTTCTAAAACTTAATCTGATGTGTGACATCCAAATTGAAACCCTCACCTAAGTGAAAATCCCAATTTAAACACCACACACTAGGCTAAGAAGAAGAAAATCAGATGAGTTCAAAAGGAAACAACAGTAGCACATGCACACAAACAATAATAAAACCATACAACACATGTTCACCATTCAACATATAAATACAACATTAATTGTTACAACATTTGATATTACATATTGAACAACAAACTTCTACATATACATGTACTACCACTAATCTACAGGATCTTAAGACATCAGGTCCACCTGTACATCAGCTCTCTGTACAACTCTCAACTATCCTGGTTCTTCAAGATCACATGTCCACAAACCTAAACAAAAGATTACATGTGGTAAACATCAGCATAATATTCAAGAATATTGTACTGAGTACGCCTACGTGTCTTTTATATACCTCTCATTACTAATCTTGGAAATAAGATAAAACTAATACTTGGCAGTAACAATAGAAATATAAGAAAAGTCATATACTTGAACAAAAATGTTTATTAACAAAAGAGAACACATATTTTAAGCACATTTTCCATTATATATCCATGCATTGACCGCCAAAGGTCTCGATGCATTCTCTTGACTCTTAAGGAGCTCAAGATTAAGGCCTTTATGATCGACTACCAAAGAGTTAAATCACTTCCAAGCACTGTACTACCAAAGAGTTTAGTGTGTTCATATAATGAAACAAATATATTATATTTCATGTGTTCACAATCATAAGTTATGGAAAAATAAGAAACATATCATACAAGAACAATCATTTCATCCAATATCATTTGCCAATTACTTTACTATACATATAATGTAACCATACTAAATAGTAGGCCAAGTAAGTGTTGGATAAATTGGATATTATGATAAATCCCTTTTGTTTCGATGATGACAAACATTTCATTCTTATTAATCTAACGAGCTACTTAAGTGTGCAGGAACAAGGTGATGACAAAGTTCTAGGGAATCCATACGCTTGAATGTTTGTAAATGTCATGCAATGTAATCATTTGTAAACTTGTACAGATATATAATGTACAAGTACTTAGACTTCATGTAAATCAAGCGTTAGATCTCCCTAGCTAAACACCACACTTAGTTAGGTCATCTCCTTCTAATAGGATCACATAATGCACACTCATGCACACACTTAGTATCTTAATTGAAAGATTGAAAACAGAGTCAATCTCGGTCGACCACACTCCTCGACCGAGACACTCTCGGTCGACAAACTTCTCGACCGAGATTGACCAAAAGTAGCCGTTAGACACAGCAGTTGACAGTTGCAAATAAACGTTAATCCAGAGAGCCTGTCGGTCGACAAATCCTCGACCGACTGGGCATCTCGGTCGACAAATCCTCGACCGAGATGGTCTCTGACAGCAACTGCAGAATTAATTAACTAGCCGTTGCTAATGCGCCTAACTTATTCCTAACGGCTAGTTAAGCACTAGGAACCCCCTAGAAGTTGTCTAGAACATCCTTAAGCATACATAGGCCATTCCTATAAATAGGACATGCCTTAGGACACCAAAGTACATCCAAGATATACTTGTGCTATACTTGAGCTTGAATACACACTTGCAATCTGTTTTAGAGCAATAGAGCAATTCCTACACTTGCCATTCATTCCTATTGCTCCCATTTCGTGCCCTATAGGCTAGTATCTCCTATCCACTACAATCACATTGCCATACATATTGGTTAGGAGATCTACACGCTTGATATAGGCAAATCAAGCCTTGTGCTAAAAGGATAAGTTGTAATTTCCGTTTTCTTTCTTATTCCTTTGTATCTTTTGTACTCTCCTTGCTACTCCTAGGGTTGGAGGCTGCGGATTGGAGAGGGTTGACTTCTCAGGTGGAGAAGGGGACTTCAAGCTACTTCAAGAAGGCTATCGCACGGGAAGCTACTTCAGAAGGCTGGTGCAACGGGAGTTGGTGCATCTACTTCAAGGGAAGGCTGCTTCAAGGTTGGGCGATTACTTCTAGGTGAAGGCTGCTTGAAGGGTTTGGGAAAAGAAATTGTATTTTATGTAAAGTCCTTGCGAGGTAATAAAATAAATTTCTTTTCAAATCCCGGTTGGGTAAGCAACCGGGTAGTGGACTGACTACCTTAGTATTTGCTAAGGCTAGGAACCACTCTAAACCCTTGTGTCTCCTTGTCCAATATTTTCTTTGTGGTTGCTTGAGTTAATTAATTATTAAATTATATATAAAACTCTATTCACCCCCCCTCTAGAGGTTTTCAATTGGTATCAGAGCAGGCTTCAAGGAGCCCTAACAAGGTCTTGAAGAAAAGATGGGGGATGGAGTGCTCAACAACCTCAACATTGAAGGAACACTTGTTGCTAGGCCTCCACCGTTCGATGGAACAAACTACCAATATTGGAAGAGGAGGATGCAATTCTACTTCCAAGGAATCAACTGGGAGTTATGGAGAATGGTATCTACACCATACACACTCCCACAAGACGATTTCGCAGTATGGGATGCTAATACGGTAAAAATGGCCCAAATGAATGCAAAGGCAGTAAGTATTTTATATTGTTCCATTTCAGTAGGTGAATTTAATAGAGTATCAAACGGTGATACCGCATATGATATTTGGCATAGATTATCTATAACATATGAGGGTACTGTTCAAGTTAAAAATTCTAAAGTTAGTTTGCTTAAAACCAAGTTTGAACATTTTCGTATGGATCCAAACGAAACTATTAGTGAAATGTATTCAAAATTTTCTACTATTGTTAATGGTTTAAGTGCTTTAGGGAAACTTGTTCTTGAGGAAGATCAGGTATCAAAAATACTTCGATCTCTTCCTCCAAAGTACAAACCAAAGGTGACAGCTATTGCAGAAGCAAACGACCTCACTCGCCTCAAAATGGAGCAGCTCATCGGAAACTTAGAAGCTCATGAGGCGGATCTAGAAGAGGAAGAAAGGAGAGAACACGAATGCCAACATGGGAAAAAGAAGGATATTGCATTCAAAGCATCAACCAAAGACACAAGTGAAGATGATAGTGAAGAGGAAACTCTTATTGTGAATGGTAAGCAATATAAAAGTTTTAAAACTAACAAAACTTCCAGTGCTTCTTCTTCCAGGTGCTTTGAATGTGGCAAGAAAGGACATATGAAAGGAGAATGTCCAAAACTCAAGAAAGGAAAGAAATCATCCTACAAAAAGAAAGAAAGAGCGTATAGAGCTGCATGGGATGATTCAAGTGACGATAGAGATAGTGGAAAAGAAGACGTAGAGTGTTTCATTGCTACAACAAATGAAGATGAAGAAGAGGTAAGTCTTTATGATCTACCAAAAGAAGATATAATTGCTAGTCTTCAAAATACTCATGAGAAATATATTGAGTGCAAGAAGAAACTTAAAAAGGCAAATAAAGATTTAAATGCTAGAATTCTTGCGCTTGTATCTGAAAATGAAAATCTTAAAAAGGAAAATGAAGATTATGCTCTTAAGATTAAATCGGTAGAAGCAAATTGCAATCTTCTTTCCTTAGAAAAATCAAATTTGCAAACTCAGGTGAATGATCTCCAGAAACAACCTATTCTATGTTCACATTTAGATTATGATAAGGTTGTTAAAGAAAGAAATGCCCTATTATCCAATTTAGATCAAGCAAAGAAAGATATTGCTAGGTTGCAAAGAAATGTAAATGAGTTAGGAGGAAATAACCTACTTGACAATATTCTGAAAATTTCCTCTAGTTAAAATGGAAGGAAAGGATTAGGATACGATCCAAGAAGAAATAAAACCAAAAGAGCATCCAAGACTATATTTGTACCTAGGAACACAATTTCTAGAAATAGAAATGAAGTTGATGCTATTAGTTGCCATTATTGCATGCATCTTGGACATTATTCATTTTCATGCCCTTTTAAGAAAAAGAAAGATGAGTTAGCTTGGATTCCTAAAACTTAGAAGCTTCAAATTAGTTAGTTGAGATTTGACCTAAACCGACTTCTGATATCATAATGTCTTATCTCAACATCATCGAGCTATAATTTGCATAACCTCTTTTATTTGAAGTTGATTAAGATTTCTGAATATTTTCCAGAAACTTGGTCGGTCGAGCAGTTGTCGACCGAGTAAGTGTCGGTCGAGCAATTGTCGACCGAGCATGTTACTGTTTTTCAGAATGCTGTAAAATTGCTGAATTCTTTTGAAATTGTTCAAAATTGTTGTCTATTCATGATTAATGACTGTATAATAAAGTATCAATTATGGAAATCATCCTTGAAAGATTATGAGAAATGAATTTGATCAAAAACCAAAATTATTCTTAGTTTAAAGAAAAATTTTTGTTCTATCATTCTATCATTACATAGGCAAGCAAAAGAATTTATTGGTGATATATCTCTTTGAAATGCTTGCAAAGAATACAATGTTTTTCAATTGATATCTTTAAAAGATTTGAAATATTCATTGTGCTTTCATTGAAACATGCATCACAAATTGATGTAAAATGCTTAATTGGAAATCTGTAAATTTCGCCTCTTGGTTAAAACAAAATTTAGCCAAGGGGCGCTATGGTCGTAGTCAAGGGCGACCTAAAATAAGCTTTGAAAAATGCTTAATTGGACATCAATTCGTTGAACTTAATCTTAGTATATTTTTGATAAAAGTCAAAATAACAACTTATTTGTGACCTTAATAGTTTTAAATTGCTTTAACTTATAAGATTAAGGGGGAGCTCCTAAAAACAAATTTGATCAAGAGCTCATTAAAGCTAGTCATAACCTTAGCATTCTCAAATCCATGAAGAAATATACGAATCTCCATAAAAATGATATATCTTGTTCTTAAAGGAATTCTCTAGATAAATCAGGGCTTAACATCCTTTGTATTTGGTTAGAGACATCTTCATATACTCTAAGCTTAAAGGACTCTCATTTCATTCTGGGGCTTAACATCCCTTGTAAAATGGGTGAGAAATCAATATATACATGCCATAAACCTAACATGATCTCATATCATTTCAAGGCTTAACATCCTTTGCAAATAATTGAGAAATAAATTGTGGCTAAATTGGACATAAATAATATAAAATCCAGGTTCCTAATAGGATATCTATTTAAGGGGGAGCAAAATATAAAATTAAGGGGCAAAAGAAAATAAAATATTCAAATTGGATATCTTTTTGAAATGACAAAGGGGGAGAAAGAATATAAAATCAAAAATATAAATATAAATGAGTTTCATCTTGATGGCCAGCACTCACACTTGTAAAACAAGAATGGCTACAAAAGGTAATCTTCAGGTATGAAACTCACATGCTTTATATTTCCTTATTTCATATTTTAGGAAATGTTTGTCATCTTCAAAAAGGGGGAGATTGTTGGATAAATTGGATATTATGATAAATCCCTTTTGTTTCGATGATGACAAACATTTCATTCTTATTAATCTAACGAGCTACTTAAGTGTGCAGGAACAAGGTGATGACAAAGTTCTAGGGAATCCATACGCTTGAATGTTTGTAAATGTCATGCAATGTAATCATTTGTAAACTTGTACAGATATATAATGTACAAGTACTTAGACTTCATGTAAATCAAGCGTTAGATCTCCCTAGCTAAACACCACACTTAGTTAGGTCATCTCCTTCTAATAGGATCACATAATGCACACTCATGCACACACTTAGTATCTTAATTGAAAGATTGAAAACAGAGTCAATCTCGGTCGACCACACTCCTCGACCGAGACACTCTCGGTCGACAAACTTCTCGACCGAGATTGACCAAAAGTAGCCGTTAGACACAGCAGTTGACAGTTGCAAATAAACGTTAATCCAGAGAGCCTGTCGGTCGACAAATCCTCGACCGACTGGGCATCTCGGTCGACAAATCCTCGACCGAGATGGTCTCTGACAGCAACTGCAGAATTAATTAACTAGCCGTTGCTAATGCGCCTAACTTATTCCTAACGGCTAGTTAAGCACTAGGAACCCCCTAGAAGTTGTCTAGAACGTCCTTAAGCATACATAGGCCATTCCTATAAATAGGACATGCCTTAGGACACCAAAGTACATCCAAGATATACTTGTGCTATACTTGAGCTTGAATACACACTTGCAATCTGTTTTAGAGCAATAGAGCAATTCCTACACTTGCCATTCATTCCTATTGCTCCCATTTCGTGCCCTATAGGCTAGTATCTCCTATCCACTACAATCACATTGCCATACATATTGGTTAGGAGATCTACACGCTTGATATAGGCAAATCAAGCCTTGTGCTAAAAGGATAAGTTGTAATTTCCGTTTTCTTTCTTATTCCTTTGTATCTTTTGTACTCTCCTTGCTACTCCTAGGGTTGGAGGCTGTGGATTGGAGAGGGTTGACTTCTCAGGTGGAGAAGGGGACTTCAAGCTACTTCAAGAAGGCTATCGCACGGGAAGCTACTTCAGAAGGCTGGTGCAACGGGAGTTGGTGCATCTACTTCAAGGGAAGGCTGCTTCAAGGTTGGGCGATTACTTCTAGGTGAAGGCTGCTTGAAGGGTTTGGGAAAAGAAATTGTATTTTATGTAAAGTCCTTGCGAGGTAATAAAATAAATTTCTTTTCAAATCCCGGTTGGGTAAGCAACCGGGTAGTGGACTGACTACCTTAGTATTTGCTAAGGCTAGGAACCACTCTAAACCCTTGTGTCTCCTTGTCCAATATTTTCTTTGTGGTTGCTTGAGTTAATTAATTATTAAATTACATATAAAACTCTATTCACCCCCCCTCTAGAGGTTTTCAGTAAGAGGTAAGGGCGTACCTTGATCAAGATATCCTAATAGTCAGATATCACATGTTCCTTAGGTCAACTATATCCTTGGTCAAACCTTGCTTAAGACAAGATCACATATCACCATCAGGTTCTCATTATCTTAACCCTAGTCATGTTCATTAGGGTTTTACTTAGATCATTAGGATATGTGCATTGTTACTTGTATTCTTGTCTTGGAATAATCTCACTGAGATCATTTTCCAGATTATGGTTTATTTGTATGAACATTAGTTTCCATAGTATTTTGTGAACATATTAACCCTAGGTTACATCATTAACCTAAATTAGGGTTCCATAACATGTATTAAGGGTCATATTTATACAACATGAATTCTATGCATCTAACTGATGTCAAAGCGTCATATTCACATCCAGTTACAGATATGAGGGTGTTCCATAAATTTCATCATTTATTGAGCATGTATGTATTTATTGCATTTTATTTAGGATTGTCAGCCCTAATTAGCCATATAGAGTAAAATACATGATTTCTTGCATCAACATCATAGTCATTGACCTTTAATTAGATTATATACATAATTTAGGATTTAATGACATGTTCTGATAATTTTAGGACATCATTTGATATTTATTATTCATGAAATAAGAATTTCACAACATACATGATACCACTGATACTTGTTCATCAAAAGCCTAGTTTTAGTATTCCATTTTGTTCTACATATTTTTCTGAGAAAAATTGTACCTTATTTGTATTTTTTTATAAGCGAGCTAATTTCTATGATTTACTGAAGACTAACATATTAACTGAGGCATTTATCTTTTGTCGCCAATCAGAGGTTGACACGTGTCAACACTGCTCTTCTCATCCCAGAAGGAGATGATCTGGTTCTTGGCTCTGGAGCTAGTTCAAAGGTGGTGTGTTTTGACTGAAAATGGGACATGGTCCTCTGTTTTCTTCTCTTTTCCTCACGTTCTCGTGATTCAGCCAGGTACAGGTGTCGCCACAAGGGAGCATCTCCAGTGAGAGATTCTCACAAATCTGACCTTCCATATGATAGACTTTGTCTTCCATAGACTTCAGGATCACCACAAGGCCTCCTATGGGTGCTTGTGATGCCGCATGTGGCTCTGTGTCACCATGTCTATAAGGTCGCCTCCACAGACAGACTCTGCAGTAGATCCAAAAGAGGCAAAGCTCCTTGATGCCTTGATTCTTCAACTTCAAGCTTCCCTTAGCATTGCACGGCCTATCTAAACTTGTATATAGTCTCCATATGTGGTCGGATGCACTCCTTGCAGTCCGTCAAACTCCATATTCTCTTTCAGTAAAACCCACTTTGTCATCCCCCAAGATTGTAATGTCAGGGCACCAAAACATGAGGTATCTCCTCATCAAGCTTCATGCTATCTTTCCCATCCCTCATCCTCCTCTGATCTCCATCAAATTGTGTATTGTTCTACTATGCCCAAACTTCTCTCCACAATGGAGAAGCAGTGGAGAGGACAAGATATTTCTCTCTCATCTATTTATCAATGGGCACATGTAAGGGGTCGTACAACACTTCTCGGTGAGTTGAGATTAACTTCTAGTGTATATATCCCTATCATCCCACAATCTCCACAAGGGGTGGTGAGGAAACCTATAGCCTAAACGTGTCTACTGCCTTGCTCTAACCGTAAGGTAGAGGATACAATCTTGACAATTAATTACTTGCATGCGATCGAGATGTAACCTGGAAAAAAACTAAATTCGTGGCTCCTTGCATCAGCGCTAGAGGGTGCGTGACACAACATTTTTGCTCTCAAACTTAACTCAATGATCATCAATAATGCAAATTATTTCACAAACTTCAAGCCTAAATCACTTAACCTAGGATCCTTCCATCTTCATGAAATTTTAACCATAATTTTATCACAACTAAAGGTACATTCTATTCCATTTTGGTGCCAAAACTTAACTATTTGACCTTTCAATGAATTGTTCCAAAAAGACACATAAAGTCTCATCAAATATAATATCAACATAAAACAACTCCTAAACTCTTCCAAACTAAAGGAATCACCTTTTTATGATCAAAATACACATATGTATACACTTTTAAAATAATCATTCCAATATGAAATCTATGAACACGATTATCCAATTGGGTACTCCAGAACATCAAAAGTTCACTCTATCATAGGAGGAGTCTAATGGATCGAGTAGAGTACCAAGTAACCTACATAGACACATCACCCTCGAGATTCAGCCACCTCACCCCCTTCCCCTTTCACGACTCTTCCTCTCCATTCTGATTGAAATCTCTCTTGTACATTTCAAGGCCAAAAGACATGTAATACATAAAAAAGGCAAAGGTTCATCAAGTCATGAGATGTAGACAAGATATAAGATTAGATCATTAAGTTAAGATTTTAATAGATCATTAAGTTGAGATTTTAAGAATCATATTCAAAGTTAGATGGATGTCCCCTAGAGTCTAGTAATCATAAACCCAATAATTGGGTTCAACACTCCCATTAGCATGGGCATATGAACATAGCTCATTTATATCATTATATGAATATGTGGGACATCCATGCCAAACTAACTACAAAGAATATAGTGATCTCTAATTTGAGATGGGAGAGCATACGATATAGGTTCATATTGATATTAGGGTACATGTAAAGCAAGCAAGTCATATGTGTCACACTAACTCATCACTAGAGGACTTTGAGTCAAGACATCATCATAGGTCAAGTGGTGCTAAGCCTAGGCATTTATATCCCCAAACATAATGAGGATATTATCTTCTAAGATATAATATGAATGTATACACCATGTAGATCAAACGTATCATTTGAATCAAGTATAATCGTGCATCATTATAAGGTGTCACATGGATGCATAAAGAGCCATATTGGTAAACATAGAAAATAGGGGATTTTGGGTTGATATTATTGTCATGGAGGGATATAGTTAATGATTACAAAGGTCATTGAGAATTTTGGTTTCATTAAGAAGTATATGTGCATTACTAGTAAATAGTACACAAATAAGGTCCAAACAAGTCATAGAAGTGCACTAGAGTCAACTAGAGGACAAATGGGTGATATAGAGTTCAAAGATGTTCACAAGCCCTTCTAAGTTACTAGTTTGAGGATTAGGAGGATAGAGGTGCATAAAAGATCCCAACTTGATGATTATGCATTAAATGTAGTCAAATATTGTATTTTTAGTAAAACCAGGAAAATAAAATAAGATCAAGGGTCCAAAACATGCTAGTTGGGTATATCCTGTGAAGTTGATCAATGTATATAATTTTGATATATTTTTCAAAGGGGTGAAATTTATCAATTTGATAGCAATTTCTATTAAATACTATAGTTGAGAGCAAGGGGCGTTAAAAAAATCATTTAAGAGATGGAAACCATGGTAATCCCTCATCCAGTAGTCCTCGTGGCCACACTCAATACTAACTCTTGGGTCGTTGCTAACTTTTCCACATATATGAGCCTCACCTAGGCAGCCCTTAACCCACTATGGCTAGGGCCCTCGTACAACCCCCCTCCCCTTCATGTGCATTGGAGTTCCATGTGTGTGACCCCTAACAGGCCTAGCGACCATAGTGTGTACAATGACGTTTCTCACTAGCAAGTTGGGAGGGTGCTATTGGGGTCAAGGGCCAAGGAGAACATGCCACCTAGACTCAATTGCACCCTACAAGAATGTTTCCAGCTCTAAAATTGGCCAAGGTAACATGTAACATGGCACCCAAGGTGGAGTTTGTTGCTAGCAGCCATGGTGGCTGGAGGAAGAAGGAGCAAGGAGGGGAGGTGCACTAAGGAGCAAAAAAGAAAGAAAAATATAGAAAAGATAAACAACAACAAGGGGGGAAATGAGGGGTAATTGGAGGAAAGAAGTGAGCAAGGGGGTGAATTTGTTGGTCTTTAGGTAAGGTACACTCTAGCATCACTATAATATGTAGAGAAAGGTGTAAGAAAGAGTGGTGGTTGTTAGATTGGAGGACTCGATCTATGGGCATAGATCTGATGGCTATTCTTGATTGAGACAAAACTAGTATGGAAGAAAGCACAACCTAGGTGGGTCGCACACCCATTATTGGGCCCATATAGGGTTAGAAATCAAATTTAAATAGATGAAATCAAGTTAACTGACACATCTTCATAAGTTCATAACTTGGGCTATGAAGGTCTAATTGTGGTGGGTTTTTTTTCCTTTGGATTAAAAATAGAAAGCTAAACCACTTGATATACATTCCATATCATATATAAGAGATTCAATTTTAATTGCAATAGAATGATATCTTAAAGTGTGGAACTTATCTAAATTATGCAAGTTAATGTCATATAGTAAAATTAATCACTGATATCACCAAATAGAAGTATTAACATACTCAATCCATGGAATTGATATCAAAATGAGTGAGAAGGCCACTTTAAGAGAGAGAAAGTACATTTGAGTTTAGATAATAGTCATGTCGTCACATCGTTCCCTACTTAAAAGAAATTTTATCCTCAAAATCCATCCAAGATTGGAATCAAGAGTTGTAGTTGATATCTATCGTGCTTAGATTGCTAACCCTAGGTGTCCAAATGTTCACCCTTAGGGGTTGCATGTTTAGGTTGTCATCATCAAGGGTGTACCCATCTGAATTATATATACGTGTCACTTGAAATTTCAACATATTATGACATCATATTGGGTAGTAGGGATTCAACATCCTTGTCTCTGCTACATTAGGATTTTTTCATGCTCTCATATGAGCTCAGGATGTGTTGTCAAGATCTATATTATCAATTTCTTAAATGAACATGTTTATTATAATGTTTTTCAACTAAGATTACCATTGAACTTGTATTCCATCATTATACTAAATTCCATGCATGTTTTAGTTTTCCCCAAAATTCTGCCAATTATAACCAATTATGTTGATTTATTTTCATTTTACATAATATTTATTCCAGCTAGGATCCAAAAGGAATTATGATTTCAAGTTCATAATTTCAATCTTACGTCTTTTCATTTATAGTATGGTTTCATATTAGGTCAAGCTTATATGAGTGACTCATCTTACATATATCAAGTGCTTATCATAAGTGAGATTTTTTCGTGTATTTAGCATCATTTTAGGAACACCATTATCATTAATATAAAGGAGTTTTAATTATCACACTTGTATTTAATTTATCTTAACAATCTCAAGCCACTGAGGCCAAAACCTATTTATGTCAATGCAAAATGTGCTAACACTATCATCTAACCATACCAAACTTTTACCCAACCTTCAAAGACAAGGGAAATGACTAGATTCCTTCACATAGTATGAAGTTCGTCATGGAGATCACACATTATGTACTCCGTCTTATGGTTTTGGGACATCTCTCTCACCTAGATGGAAAACATACATATATCAAAATCCTCTTTCTCTAGGATTATATCTTTTCATAGAAAGTATAGGGTTCAACATCATCAAGGGGGCCACAACCCATGGGTACCCATAAATCTCACATTGGACCATAGACGTGTGAAAGGTACCTAGCTAACTTATATAATTCAAAGTCATGCATGTTTAAACACTACAAACTGGGAAGAATTTAGGATTTACCCTTGTCATCACATGATCCATCGAAATTGGTGTCAGGGAAGACATGTAAAACCCCATCATATCATCTTATACCTCACAAACTAGTAAGGAAGTTTTGAAGCTCAAAATCTTATAGGCCCATGTAAGCTCCATTGGTCCTCACCTCTTGGATGGATTTTTTTTCATATCCTCCAAACTCCTATGTGTTGTATTAGGGAAACAAAGAATTCTTTTCAAGAACTTCCTTTATTGATAGAGGGAAGAAATGTGACCATATTGGTCACAGTAGAAACAAATACCTAGCCAATCCCACTAATAAAATATTTGGTTCAATATGAAACAAGGAGAGGTTGAAAGCCCTTAAAACCAATTGGGGAATTAAGAGACAATATAAAAAAACCAAATTCAAAGCACAGGAACCATACATTTCCATACTAAAGGTATCATAGTTAAAGTTGTGAGTGGTCATATCAAACCTTATAACATTGAAATTATGGATGGAGAACCACTATAACTCTTAGACAAATGTTGCCTCAAAATATGACCAACTTGAGTAGGGAAGAGCATCAATAAGTTGCATCCCAAAAGAATAATGAGAAGACAAAAATAAAGATTTATGGATGCTTAACAAAAAAAATCACAAAGAGGTTTAAGGCATTGGGACCATCTCATCATATCTAGATATGAAATTTGACTTCACAATGATATATCATTGACAACTCCAATTCAATTGTCAGAGGAGAATTACAAAAAAAGAAGAGAATATGCCCATGTAAGGCGCACATGTAGTTTTTGAATTGTTTGTCTATGGAAAAAGGAAATTAAAACTCAGTGGAGAGGGAAGTCCACTAAAATTGGTGTTTCAAAAATATTGTGAAAGAACATCAAAGGTGATGGGTCACTATGTGTGGAAAGTCATGAGGAAATTGTTAGCTAATAAATCTTAGGAAGAGATAAAGTAGAGAGAGAATGAGATCAAGAAATAATCTAGGATTTCTCCCTTTCAGATTTATACTTATATTTGATACTTATATTTTCTTATTTGGATAAATTAAGCATCCACATGACCTCCTTAAGTGAAATTAAGCATCATATCTCTATAGGGCCCATGGAATCTAAATATGAGATTGGTAATCTATTTCTAGACCATTTATTATTTGTTTCAAAAAACAAGGGTTTCAATAAATAATTATAATAAATACCTTCATGACATATTTCTTGTAGATTTGTACTATGATTCTTTTATCGATTATTAGTCCTTGGGAAAATTGTTTGGAACACTCAAAAAAATCAACTTTATCAAAGCTGAATTTGAGTGCCTCCTAAAGCTCTAATTTCTTACAATAGGTTAAGACAACTAATTAATGGGTATTTATTATACTAAATGGACTCCTAAGGATTATATTCATATATTCATGCCAAACTAAGGAAAAAGAAACCCAAGATTCTCATTATCCCATTGATATATGTATGGAAGTAGGAATAATGGGTCATACCTAGATCTAGGTCCCATTTGGGTGCGACAGTAAAGAATACATTTGTAGTGGAAAGTTTTGGGATTCTGACTGCTTCAAATAAAAATTTAGTTGTTTGCAAATATTTCATTTGGATAAGAAAAAATTTAGTTGCAGGTATTTCTAGACCACCGACCGCAAAGCTCAACAGGCAGGCCCTTCATGAGACAATGGTGGAAGGAAGAGTTTGTTGCTGGGAGGAGCTGAGGAGTATTGAAGGAAGGAAGAGTGTATTTCTAGGAGCAGCCGAGGAGTATTGAAGGAAGGAAGAGTGTGTTGCTAGGAGTAGTCGATCGAGGAGTGGCAGATGATGGGGGAGGAGCAGCAGATGTGGAGGAAGGGGGTAGAATAGGAATGGGAAGAGCTTCGTGGAGAAAGGAGCTAATGGAGAAAGGGGAGGGGTGCCGTGGAGACCGGTTACACGGCCGCAAAGGAGATCCTTGCTGGAAGAAGCATCAGTTCGAGGGGGGAGGCAACAAAGGATCGGAGGAGTCCCCGCACAACATCTACCGTGCTGGAGTCCACCCTCTGGCGACCATCACATCGACTGCCATGGCGAACGCGCCGTGCTCCTTCCAGGCTGCACCGCCCGACCCCATCACCAGTCCACATCTTCATGAACGCGATTGTCATTGGTGGGAACAACATCACTGGCAATGACGCACGTCTCCCTGAGGACAGGGGCTTTCCACTCACAGACCGTTGGAACGGAGACCTGAGGCCGCCGGTGAGCAGGGTGTTAGGTGAATAAGGCTTCGCAGATGGAAGGAAAGGGAACTCACGCTAGTTGAGGCGAAGTCGGTGCAAGGAGAGAGGAAGAAGTGGGGCGGCCCGAGCGGCCATGGGAAGGTCTAGGTCATCGACTTTCCTAATCACACCAATATTGGGGTGATTTAGAAGGTTGCATTCAAACCTATCCAAATACCTCTATCAAAATACCGGTAATCATCAATTACGACATTAACCATCCAAACGGCAATGTTATATATGCTAGTATTTAGAATACCTTGTCTAAATGCAATCCCGCTGTTAAATATTGTACCCAAACGGCTCCCTAGGTATGTTACATTCACATGCATGACCTAGAGATGCCTACCTTGTCTATAGACTAGTGGTATAACCAATATGTTAAATATTTTAACATACACATTATACTTAATTCTATTTAATAGTTGTTATTAGTTGTTAGGGCTTAAATGTGAAATTGGGACTGCTTGAGTATGGGAGGCATGAATTAGATACGTAGGTTGCTATTATGTGACTTTTTTGTCCTTCAATTGAAGATGTTTCCCATATTTGAATTGTATGAATTCTTGACCTAACAGTTATACCTTGTCCATATTTTGATGATGACTTAATCATTCCATTCATATGTATCTAATATGTATATTTGAGATTTAATTTAGGTATTGGGTACATGAAAGGGATCAATGCAATCAAGTCCTAGCTTGACCAAATCCAACCACAAGTCAATGCAAAAGAACTTTTGAAGAAAATGCCCTAAAACCCTTAGGACAATTTTTATAATCATTTGTATGGATGTTATGACTTGTAATTAATATGAGAAAATTCGTGATCACTTAAAATGGATACTCAAGGACTCAAATGGAAATATTCAAAATTCACTAGATGGAGTTTTGTCAGCTAAGTTCTTCCTTGACGAACTCGAATGACACCCTTGATGGATTTTGGAAAGTGCTAGAGTCGGTCGAGTTTCCTCAGGACAAACTCGATCGACACCTTGTACTCTCAAAACAAATTTAAAGCCGTAAACTAAGTTTTATCCAGGATAAAATCGACCGACACTTCAAATGTGCTTTTTCACATAGTGATATTGGTCGAGTTTGATTTATTGAAACTTGAACAACCACATTGTACATAATGTGTAGAAAAAGTGTTTCTATCCATTGAAGTGTTCCAAACATTTAAAATAGATATGTTGCAACACCCCAAATGACTAGAATTCATTCCCAAGTGTTTCTACTAGCTAGTAGACATCCCCAACTATAAATAGGGACCCTTGGCCTTCATCCCAAGTTGCCTTCTTATGCTCCTAGCTATAGTTGAGGGATTTTGTCTACTAAGATCCTCTTTATCTCTCTTGCTTACTAAATAAAATGTCAATACAAGTGAGATAGGTTATTTGTGAGAGAGCTACTTCCTTGTAATCATTGCAAAGCTCTCAATTGTCCTTGTCATAATCCCTTTCTCCAAGAAAATTTGGTGAAAGCTTCTCCTTGGTGAAGGAGAATGTGAAGGTTGAAGATCCTTGAGAAGAGTGGGTAATTTCTTCAAGGAGGAGGACTTTTTGCAAGAAGAGGAGCTCCTAAGTGAAGGTTTTCTAGATCCTTGCAAAAGTGGGTAAGATATTATAGAGGTTTCAGAATCATGCTCAAAGGATATGTAAGACCTTGTAAGGTTTATTGGCTCCCTTTGCTCCTTAAAAAGGAAGGTTAGGTATCCTTGCCCTGTAAAAGGACAGTCTAATTGTATGTCAAATAATGGAATATAAGTATGCAATGGTTGCAAAATCTTACGGCTAGATCTCTCTAGGTAGTGGATGTACAATATCCTAGTTTGGAGTTTGAAGCCTCTCTACATAGCTTGTTCCTAATCTCATTCTATCTCTCTCATCCTTGCTATGTATGTTTAGTTGCACACAAAATCTCATATTTGTAATCTTATCCCTTGAAGTAATTTAAAGGCCTAAAAAATCTTGTTTTAGTGTTTAAGCTCTATTCAACCACCCCCGTCTAGATCCCATGGATCCAACATGAATTACATTGAATTTATCTTCGTATGAAAATTTAGGGATGTGTTATGTGGTTTAGCAAAATTCAACTCAAATAACTTTATCTCTTTAATGAATTGTCTATAAA
This sequence comes from Alisma plantago-aquatica, assembly GCA_963693085.1. NCBI lineage: Eukaryota > Viridiplantae > Streptophyta > Magnoliopsida > Alismatales > Alismataceae > Alisma > Alisma plantago-aquatica. The sequence continues at coordinate 124,533,307 of OY856411.1, forward strand.
GCTTCAATGTCAATTTAACATGACATTACTAGTCAAATTGATGATTCATGAGTTTGATATATGAAGTGACTATTTCTTATGAGACATTATAAATAAGGCTTATTAATCTAACAAGATAAATTAAGGTTTTATCTTGTTAACACCTTTGCATTTTGTTTAGTAAGAGGATAGTAAGGAATTGAAATCCTTATGAGTAAAGTTTAGTGATGTGGAATTATATGAAGTGTAGCCCTTGATTCACAACATTTGTAGTATGCAATGAGTAAAATAGAACTTTTTTGGTGTTCTAATTTTGAGTAAGAGCATTCATATTTCTTGTAGTGACTCATATACAATCAAACATATGTGAGAAACTAAATATTATCACATGGGAGTAGCCTAAACTTTCTAAGGTCACTTGTTACTAAGTACATAGATTTGTATATTCAATTCACATCAATCCTTTAGAGATGATAATAATTGATGATATTAAATTAAATGATGCTATATTATTCTAAGAAGTTTGGATGACTAGGAGTCTAACATAACTATCCCTCTTTTCCATATAGTGATGCACATGTGTCATCTTTTGAGTACCCAGGTTTGGACTTAATGTAGGTTGCACGGGTCACTATGACTCTAAAATTACATAGTCATATAGATCAAGGTGTGATAAGATCTTGGTGGGAACAATAAATTATAGGTACTTTATGGTGGGTTGAGTGGTTTGAATTCATGAATTGTGGCAATGTAGGCTAGGTAGGTACAAGCAAAGCTAATAGGGTCAAAATGACAACAAAACATTATAAAGATGAGTAAATTCACTATAAATATATAGTATTAAGTATAACTGGTGTGTTGATTTCTTTATTATAAACACCTACATGTTTAGTTCAAAAAATATAATAAGCATATATTTGTGTGTATATCAGTGATTTAGCATTTCCTAAAGTTACATCTCATTCTTTTTTTTAATATTTTGTAGGGCCTTTGCAACCTCCCCATGTTTGTCTTGCTAATGAGTCACTATCCCAGTTGAGTCAACAACAACAATAGAGAAGAATTCCATCTTAGTGGTGGGTGGTGGTTGTTTTGTGGTTCGCTAGAGTTGTTTACGTACTCTCGGGTCACTACCAAGGTATTTTAATACGATTTTGTCTGCAACTTGAATGGTATGTCAATATGTTGAAAGGGATGTTAATATGAACCAATTAGGCTACTATTTAGCATATATTGTTGCCTTTTTGAGCTCACAACAGAAATTCTTGAATGACAAGGTGAGATATTTTGGAGTCATGTTGATATTTTTGGGCTCACAACCAAGAAAGCCTAGTCAATATCCATCGTGCTTACATTGCTAACCCTAGGTGTCGAGGTGTCCACCCTTAGGGGTTGCACATTTCATTTGTCATTCTCAAGGGTGTACCCATCCAAATTATATATATGTGTCACTTGAAATTCCAACATATTGTGACATCACCTTGGGTAGTAGGGATTCAACATCCTTATCTCCACTGCATTAGGGTGTTTTCATGCTCTCATACTAGTCAAGGTGTGTTATCAAGATCTATATTATCAATTTCTCAAATGAACATGTTTATTAGCATAACTTTCAACTAAGATTATCATTGAACATGTATTCAATCATTATACTAGATTCCATGCATGTTTTAGTTTTTCCCCCCAAATTCTTCCAACTATAATCAATTATGTTCATTTATTTTGATCTTACGACATGAAATTAATGAAATTATACACCATATTCATTCCAACTAGGATCCCATAGGCATTATCATTTTGAATTCATAATTTTAGTCTTACATCTTTTCATTTATAGAATGATTTCATATTAGGTCAAGCTTATATGAGTGACTCATCTTACATAAATCAAGTGGTTATCATAACTAAGATTTTTTCATGTATGAAGCATCATTTTAGGAACACCATTATCATTGACATTGAGGTTTTTTAATTATCACACTAGTATTAGAAGTATCTTAACAATCTTAAGCCACTCAAGCCAAAACCTATCTATGTTGATGCAAAATGTGCTAACACTAACATCTAACCATACCAAACTTTTACCCAACCTTCAAATACAAGGGAAATGACTAGATTCTATCACATAAAACTACCAAACCCAGTATGAGGATCATCATGGAGATCACACATTGTGTACATCATCTTAGGATTTTGAGACAGCTCTCTCACCTAGATGGCAAACATACGTATATTAAATTCCTCTTTCTCTAAGTTTATATCTTTTCATAGAAAATATAGGGTTCAACTTCATCAAGGGAACAACACACCATGGGTACCCATACATCTCACATTGGATCATAGAAGTGTGAAGGTTACCTAGGTAACTTATCTAATTCAAAGCCATGCATGTTTAAACACTAAAAATTTGACAGAATTTAGGATTTACCCTTGTCATAACATTATACATCAAAATTTGTGTCAGGGAAAACATGTAAAACCCCATCGTATCATCTTATACCTCATAAACTGGTTAGGAAGTTTTGAAGATCAAAATCTTATATGGCCATGTTAGATCCACTAGTCCTCACCTCTAGGTTGGATTTTATCATCTCTTCCAAACTCCTATGTGCTGGATCAGGGAAACAGATACTTCTCTCCAAGAGCTTACATTATTGATAGAGATAAGAAGTGTGATCATATTGCTGAGGGTGGACACAAATACCAATCCAATCCAACTAATAAAATCATTGGTTTAAGATGAAACAAGGAGTGTTTAAAAGCCCTTCAAATGAATTAGGGAATGAAATAACACAACAAAACCAAATTCAAATTAGTGGACCATACATTTACATTTTGAATGTATCACAGTTAAAGCTTTGAGAGCTCATATCAAACCTTATAACATTGACATTATGGATGGAGATCCACTATAACTCTTAGACAAATGTTGCCTCAAAATATGACCAACTTTAGTAGCGGAGAGCATCAATAAGTTGCATCCCAAAAGAATAATTAGAAGACAAAAAAAGGTCTAAGGCTGCTTACCCTAAAAGAATTTGTTCTAAAGAGGCTTAAGGAATGGGATCATCTCATCGTATCTTGAGATGAACCTTGAATTCACAGTGATATATCACTGATAACTCCATTTCAATTGTCGGAGGAGAATTACACAAAAAGGATGAGAATATGCACATGTAAGGAGCAAATGTAGTTTTTGAATTTTTTTGTCTAAGGAAAAATGAAATTAAAACTCAGTGGAGAGGGGAAGTCCACTAAAATTGGTGTTTCTAAAATATTGTGACAAAACATCAACGACGATGGGTCAATGTGCATGGAAAGTCATGAGGAAATCATTGAGTAATAAATCCTAGAAAGAGATTAAGTAGAGTGAGAATGAGATCAAGAGGGAATCTAGATTTTTCCCTTTCAAATTGAGAGTTTCATGAGCTTAGAGTTGACATCGACACCATCTGATGAAAGACCAAGTAGATAGTATATGTCTTGGTTTAGATGAAAGCTAATTAGGTCCTTGTGACAACAAACACTCTGAAGTCAAGATTAAATTAGAAAAGTAATGAAGTTATAGTATATTTAGATTTGATATTTTTATTTTCTTCCTTGCATAAATTAAGCATCCACATGACCTGTTTAAAGTGAAATTAGGTATCCTATCTCTATTGGGTCCATGGAATCTGAATCCCATTTGGTTTTTTGTTTCTAGACCATGTATTAATTGTTTCAACAAATTAGGGTTTAAATAGATAATTATATTTTTAGAGCAAATAGATAATTATAATATACCTTCCATGATACATTTCTTATAGATATTTTGTACTATCATTCTTTTATCAATTATTAATCCCTATGAAAACCATTTTCAATACTCACAAAAATCATCTATATCAAAGTGCAATCGAGCCTCTCCTAAAGCTCTAATATCTTTATAATAGGTTAAGACCACTTATTGATGGGTATTTATTATGTGAAATAGACTCCTAAGGTTTATAATTCATAGATTAATGCAAAACTGAGAGAAAAAATCCAATATTATCATTATCCCAATGATAATTGTATTGGAAGTAGGAATAATGGCTCAAAGCTAGATCTAGGTATGTTACGTTCACATCCATGACCTAGAGATTCCTTCTTTGTCTATAGACTAGTTATATAACCCCTATGTTAGAGATTTGAATATACATAATACTTAATTTTAATTAATCAATGCTATTAGATGTTAGGGCTTAAATGTGAAATTGGGACTGTTTGAGCATGCGAGGCACGAATTAGGCACACATGTTGGTATTGTGTGACCTTGTTTTTATGTCCTTCAAGTGAAGATGATTATGTTTCCCATATTTGAATTGTATGAATTGTTAACCTAACCATTATACATTGTCCATATTTTGATGATGACTTAATCATTCCATTCATATGTATCTAACATGTTTATGTGATATTGATTTTAGGTATTAGGTACATGAAGAGGATCAATTCATTCAAGTCCTAGCTTAACCAAATACAAGCCAAAGTCAACACAAATGCACTTTTATGGAAAACACCATAAAACCCTTAGGACAATTTGGTAATCATTTGTATTGATGTTATGACTTGTAATTAAGATGAGAAACAATCAAAATCACTTAAATGACTATTTAAGCATACAAATGGCAATTTATAAAATTCACTATATGGAGTTTTTTCAATCGAGTTTCATCCTTAATAAACTCAACCAACATCCTTGATGGATTTTGGGAAGTGCCTTGGTCGGAGAAGTTTCCTCAAGACAAACTCGACCGACACATTGCACCATCAAAATAAATTTAAAGTCGTCAGTTGAGTTTCATCCAGGATAAACTTGAATGACACTTTAAATTTGCTTTGTCACATAGTGCTATCGGTCAAGTTTGCTTTATTAAAACGCGACCGACTGCACTATATAGAATGTGCAGAAAAAGTATTTCTAGCCATTGGAGTGTTGCAAACATCAAAAATACATATGTTGCTACACCACAAACAACTAGAATTCATTCCCAAGTGTTTCTACTGCCAGTATACAACCCCAACTATAAATAGGGACCCTTGGGCTTCACCCCAAGTTGGATTCTTATGATCCTAGATATAGTTGAGTGATTTGGTCTATTAAGAGCCCCTTTCTCTTTCTTTCTTACTAACCAAAATGTCAATTTGAGTGAGATAGGTTATTTATGAGAGAGATACTTCCTTGTAATCATTATGAAGATCTCAATCTTCCCTTTCCCAATCCCTTTCTTCAATAAATGTTGAAAAATATTCTCCTTGGTGAAGGGGAAGGTGAAGGCTAAAGATCCTTGAGAAGAGTGGGTAATTCCTTCAAGGCAGAGGACTTGTTGCAAAAGTAGGAGCACCTTGGTGAAGGTGTCCAGGTCCTTGCAAAGTGGTAAGCCATTGTAGAAGTTCAAGACTCTTTTATCAAAGGATAGGTAAAACCTTGTAAGGTGTATTGGTTCCTTTTAGTCCTTAAAAAGAAGGCTAGGTATCCTTGACCTACAAAAGAAATGTCTAATTGAATGTATAATAAGGAATATAAGTATGTAATGGTTTTAAAATCCTAGGACTTGACCTCTCTAGGTAGTGGATGTAAATTCTCATAGTTTGGAGTTTGGAACCACTCTACATAGCTTGTTCTTGATCTCATTCAATCTCTCTCACCCTTGATATGTATGTTTAGTTGCACATAAAATATCATATTTGCAATCTTATCCCCTGAAGTAATTTGAAGGTCTAACAAATCTTGTTTAAGTGTTTAAGATCTATTCAACCCCCCCCCTCTAGAGCCCATTGATCCAACAAGTGGTATCAAAGCCATGATCTTCTCTGACAAAATCTCCTGCAAGATGAGAAGATGGGAAACAACCTTTTAGGTTCTCTCTACTTGGAGGGTGGATCTCCATGAGACCTCCAATCTTAGATGACACAAACTTCCTCTATTGGAAGAGGGGGATGCATTTCTACTTGCAAGGGATGAAATACGACATGTGGAAAATGGGCATCCTTCCCTATAAGGAACCGAGAGGAAGTATAAAACTTGGGATGAAGCTACATTGAAGAAGGCCTAGCTGGATGAAAAGGTTGTAATCATCATTTTTGTAGCCCTCGCTCCTTTCAAATTCGACCGGATCTCTTCTTAGGATACTGCCTATGAGATATGGAACAAACTATGCATCAACTATGAAGGGACCAAGAAAGTCAAGGAGTCCAAAGTCTACATACTCAAAGGACTCCTTGAGAACTTCAATATGGGTAAGAAAGAGAGAGTGGTTGAGGTGTACTCAAGGCTCAACACCATCATCAATGGACTTGCTTCTTTGGGCCAGCCCATGGATCAAGGCACCATCAACTCCAAGATCCTTAGATCTATTCCTAAGAGGTAGTCAATCCAAGGTGATCTCTATTGAAGAAATAAGAAGCTTTGGTGAAGTATCCACCGAAGAGATCACTGGAAATCTACAATTCTATAAGCCAAGACTTGACAAGCAAGAGGAAGAGTAAAAGATATAAGAGAAGGAGTCAAAGAAGATGAAGGAGAATGCCTTCAAAGGTGAAGCGGAGGCCATTACTCTTCAACGGATACTTTCTTACCATCCAAATTCCTCCTCAAGTGAAGATGAAGCCCCTAGTAATCATGAAGCTAACTACTCCCAAGATGAAGCACTTCAAGGAAAGACTTCATCCTCCTCTACTCTAAGATGCTATGACTATGGGCAAAAGGGTCACTCCAAGAATGATTGCCCCAAGGCAAAGAAGTCCTACCACAAGAGCAGCTTCAAGAAGAAGGAGGACTACAAGAATGAGACAAAAAGTAAAGAAGAAGCAAGTATGCATCTCATGACGCATGGGAGGAGTCTTCTTCTAGTGATTCTAGATCCAATGAGGGAGAATGCCACAATGTTCTAATGGCCTCAAGTAGCAAAGACATATGTGAGGTAAGTGAGATAAGCTAGAATAAATTATCAAAAGAATACCTTATTTACATGGTTAATTTTTCTATTTATTCTTATTCCAAATGCAAATCCAAGATGAAAATATTAAGGAAAATTATTGATGACTCATATGCTAAAATTGATTTTCTTGAGAAAAATGAAAAAGTTCATTTTGATAGTATAAATTCTTTGCAAGGTCAATTTCTTGAACTTTAGTTGCAATAAAATGTTGTTGAGGTAGAGAATGGTACTTATCTTAATAACATCAATAATATTAAAGATGAGAACCAAACTCTCCTTAATGAACTTATTTTGATTAGAACTGAAAATGATAAGCTTGTTGCAAAGTGTAATGATCTCAGACATGCTTGTGATGGTATTAAGGATGAAAATATAATCTATCTTGATGAGCTTATGATACTTAGAATTGAAAATGCTAGATTACTTACTAAATTTAATGATCTTGCTTCTACTCCTTTATTGCCTAGTAATGAAATATCTAGTATAACTTTTGAGAGAGATTCTTATCATACTAAATCCCTCTGTTTAGAGACCGACTTGCTTCATGACCAGATAATCTAGCTAGCCTTTCTTCTACCATTATTACTATTAGTGATGATAACCACAAGCTTAGAGCCTCCTTGCAAAAGTTCCTCATAGGGAAAAAGTCCTTAAATGAAGTCTTAGATCACTCTACCAAACAAATGGTAAAAGTGGTTTGGGATGTGAGGGAGCTCCAAAAAGTAAGTGCAAGGGTAAGAAATGAGAAGGGACCTCCTATTTTCCATGGAGAGTCATCCAGCTCTCAGAATCGTATGTATTTTTGCACATTGTAAGAGTGATGATCATTGTTCTACTTATTGTCCTTACAAGTAAAAGGGGACAAACTCAAAGATGAAATGGGTCCCAAACCTAACTCTAGATCCCAAGGTTTCAATTGGGCACTGAGATCTTCCTTTCTTGTAGTTAAAAGTAAAATGAATTGTTAATAGTGGTTTCTCCAAGCATATGATCGGTGAAATGAACCACCTCAACAATTTCACAAAGAAAAAAGGAGGATCGGTGACTTTTGGTGATAACAACAAAGGTAAAGTGATAGGTGAGGGTGATGTGGGTGATTCACTATGCATCAAGAATGTACTTCTTGTGGGGCCTACCTCACAATTTAATTAGTGTTTGCCAATTATGTTATAATGGTTATCTTGTTTTATTTACCTCACTTGAATTCTTGCTTCTATATTCCCTCTCCTACAATATTATATATAAGGGAACTAGAAATGGAAATCTTTATGTTATTATTCTTGATTCTCTTAAGCCTATTCATGATAAATGCCTTGTTGTTGATAAAAATGATGTATCTTTGTGGTACTGTAGGCTTAGTCATGTAAATATGCATCGCTTGAAGAATTTGAGCAAAAAGGAATTGGTCAAAAGACTTCCTAAATTAGACTTTGAGAAGGATGAGGAATGTCAACCTTATACACAAGCAAAGCAAAACAAATCCTCCTTTAAATCCAAAGAGTCCTTAGTACCAAGGGAGTTCTTGAACTTCATCATGTTTATCTATTCGATCCGATTAGAACTCAATTGATTCATGGTGGCAAGTATTCTCTTGTGATTGTTGTTACGACCCCGCCTCCCAGTAACCCCCAATTAAGGGAGACCGAAGGGACAAAGCCGTTAACCAATAACCCAGATCAAAGGTTCGACAATTAACTAAAAATAATTATCAAATTTTAACATACTAAACTGAAAAGCTGTAAGAAAATAAACTTTTGCATACCTTTTTTTTCTTTTGAAAACTTGGATCTCTAAACTTCTATCCACTTAAGGATTCTACTCTAACTAATCCTCCTTGTATTTTACTTCATGTATTTCCCACTCTGATAATTTACTGTTTGCTCTTTTGGCTTGTACCTAAAACGCCGACAAATAAAACGTCAGTCAGCCGAAGCCAGTATGTGGGGAAAACAATAATCATTCAATTAATCATTTAACAACCAAGATTACATTTTAAGCCATACTATTCAATCCTTACCTATCCCCTAACTCTGTGCTATCCCTGGAGTGGACTTGTATGCTACCTCTCTTTAGGTAGATTCTTACCACCATGGTCCTACCTTACAGGTAGCCAATACAAAGGGTAATAGAGTCCCATGTCACTACCCGAAGGTAGCCCAATATCTAACTCAATCTGATTTGATGGACCTACCCCATTGGTAGCCATGTACTAAGTCATCTAGTGACCTGATGGTCCTACCCCATAGGTAGCCATGTACTAGGTCAACTATTAAGCAACAGAGGGGACCAGGATCTGAGCTAGTAGGCACATATCTTATGTGATAGTCATATCCACATTATAGTTTGCATGAATTAAAATCATCCAACAATTAATTCATGGCATCGATGAAAACTTCAGTAAACCTCGGGAAACTAACTCGAGATATTCATAAGCGTATCCACATACATGTAGTGCAGATTTAGATACAGAATTAATGAGAACACAAAAATCCCAATCAAGCAACCAATCATGCACAGAATCCTGAAATAAATATACCAATTTCCTTTTATTAATATTTTTCCAATATCATCATCATCCTTAGGATTTCTATTCCAATTTTAGGGTTTCCTTAGGAATTAGGGTTTTGCCTCCATTCTTAGTTATTAAGAACCCTAATTCATAAAATCTACTTAAAACCTTTAAATTCTCTCCTTTTAATATTCTTAGCAGTCTTAGGATCATCATTTAGTAATTTATTTCCTTAATCTGAAATATCATGGTTTTCCTCTTCTTTTACCCCAATTAGGGTTCCCATATGAATTATTCTTCATTTATGGATTACAACCCTAAAACTACCAATTTAGTATACCAAACAGATGAAAACTCTATATTATTAATCAACAGGTTAATATCTTTCAAATTAACCTATTAGTCTTCAACGATGTATCCTTTATATTCAATTTAGGGTTTCTAAGGTTTCCTACAAAACCCTAACCATCTCAATTATCTTCATTAAGAATTATCTAATCCAAACTATGTTCAAGAATCATTATATTATAGTTTTATTCTTGCAATATCATGTTATGACCACTAAAACTCATATTTACTCAAAATAGGGTCTTTAGTCTATTAAACCGTGTTCATGATCATAAAACCCTAAAAGAATGATATGAACTATCCTTTTAAGATCTTACCACTCGTAACAGGTTAAGATTGATCAAAAGCATATAAAAGATTCATCATGATTGATTTTATATCATTCTAGGGGTTTTAAGTCAATTAATGCATTAAAATATGTAAAACCCTATGCGTTTTTAGTTCCAAGCATATTTAAGCTTCAAACCTAATTTCTTAGCATTCCTCTCGTTCTGAGGATAAATTTTCATATAAGACTTTTTTAATCTGAGTTACCAATCTTTAATTATGAATTTAGCAAGACTTCACTTACTTGGGCCAATGGGGGGCTGCCACGTAGCTTCTTTCCCATGCAACGTTGTTGTGTGAAAATATAACGGAGTTACAATTATACCCCGGCTTAAGTGACCATCCCTTCATCACACAGAGGGGAAGAAGCATCATTTGCGTCTAATCTTCTTCTACCTTGAGAAGCATCGCGTCGTCCAGCGATCAGGATGCCATTTGTGGATGTTTCGGGGGTCCACCCCCCTGCCTGGGGTCTCGAGGGTTGCCTCCGACCTTACCCCTAGCTCCGCCTCCCTCCTCCGTGCTTGGGGTGCCACAAGCCCACGACCATGGTGGTTGGGTTTGACCGAATAAGCCTGCAACTTGCATCCAAAAGTGCAGCCATTTTGCTACTATGTCGCGTCGTGTAGGGCATGGCGATGCTAGCTTGACCTCATTCCGTCTTCGTGGTATCTCCAGATCCCATCGAAACCCTACATGGGCTTCATGCTGCCCCAGGGTTACATGGCTCCCTGCTGCTAGGGTTTTGAACGGAAACGATGAAGAAGGAGATGGGGAAGAGAGAGAACCGTGTGAGGTCCCTTTGGACTTGGGCAAGGATTTGACCCCTTATATAGGTAGGACATCCATGCCCTAACGTGCTTGCCCAAGAAGAAAAATATGGTTCTTTTCTATTAGAAATCTAATTCCTTCATGAGGAAGCAAGATTCTCTCTCCTACTTTCCTCTTTAATATTCTTTATTACTTGAATATATAGGAATACAAAAATCCTCTCCTTTGTTTTCATTATTCTTGCCTTTTAATTCATTGGCCACGAAATTTCTATTTTCTTTTTATAGAAAAAATACTTCTTTTTACCAATATCACAAAATTCATTAATAATGTTTCACATTATCCTTTTATTTTGCAATTTAGGTATTTACCCTTTCTTTCCTTTTTATTGGGACTCCTTGGATCCCAAGACACTCCATTATTTCGAAATTCTTTTTATTGGGTACTTATTATCCTTCTTTTTTTTTTAATGGAAGTCGGGCGATTATTTTATTCATCTCGCTCACCCCGTGCAAGCATGTTCAAAGGCAAATTACAGATTTGAGTTATTTGCATGGAATTAAATATGGTAGTACTACTACCATTACAAAAATTGATTTGTCCAGTATCAATGACGTCCTTAGGAGGGACATCGTAATACTTGATTCTGCAGGTTTTTTGTAGATGAGCCTTAGCCAAAGCATCAGCTGGTCCATTGTTCTTCCTCTCCACATGTCGAATAGTTGCAATGTCTCCCAGAACAAGTTGGATTCCCCTAATAATGCTCGCATTTCTAGGATGCTTAGAATAATCTTCATGTAACATCTTCACATCCGTCAAGCAGTCTGTGATCACAGCAGTACTTTGTAGATTGACGGTTTTAATAAGCTTTGCGGCAAGGGCAATGGCCATAAATTCAGCTTGAAGAGGACTGTCCGCAGAAATCAATTGGCCAACTCCACCTTTCCAGTGGTTATTGCGATCCTGTACAATCACAGCAATGGCACCTTTGCCCCTCTTCCAGGCGGCGTCCACATACATCAAAAGCTGACTGCTCTCGCTACAGCTTTGAACCGTCATAGTGTCAGGCTTCTCGTCGACTTCATTCCCAGCCCAAGCAGCGATGGTTCTGTTATATTCCAACAGAATCATATTAACCTGTTGTAACACAGGTGTGTCCTTGGCTTCAAAGACCGCCAAGTTACGTTGTTTCCAAATAACCCAGCAAGCTATGAGGAACAAAGTTCTCGTGGCCTCACTATAATGAAGCCCCTTGCTGATCCACTGCTCAAGATTCGATGAGTTCCAGAAATCCTGTGTGATAGGTGCATCATTCCCTGGCATTGCCCCAGCAAGTAAGCATAACCACACATGTTTCACCTTGTCACAGTCTCTCAAGGCATGGAGACTGGTTTCATCTTCTTTATTGCAGCGACTGCACACCGCATTGGTGGTCATCTTTCGTCTTCTCCTTTTCCAATTAGTAAGGAGGGCTCCATTAGCAGCGAGCCACATGAAGGTCTTTATCTTCGCCGCCACCTGAGCTTTCCAAATAACCAGCCATTGTCCCGGTCTTTTAATTTCAGCGTCCTCCCTCAAAGCCGTGTAGGCAGACTTGGCCGTGTAGCTGCCCCCGTTGTTGAGCTTCCATACATAGATATCTTCGGCTTCAGTCTCAATAGGAGGTTGAATATTAAGGATCTCCTTTACAACACCTTCAGGGAGCCAATGATTGAGAAAATCGCGGTCCCAGTGCCCTTCCAGATTCACTAAGCTGCTCACCTGCAAGTCACGCAGCTCATCGGGGATACCTCGGCTAACGTGGTCTTTCAAACAAATACCACTAGGAAGCCATCTGTCCTGCCACGCATTAATATGGTTCCCACTCATAGGACACAGGAAAGTGTTAGCATGCATGAAAGAATTCATTTGCAGAACAGTTCTCGCCAGGCGAGATAGATTGGAAGTAGTTCCTGGATTGCTTCTCATCAGCTTGTCACGCATGGCCATGCACCAAAGAGTCTTTCTGCCACTCCAAATGTCCCAGTTATGTCAGAGGAGAAGAGCCTGGTTCCAATCCCGCATAGATTTAAGACCCAGACCACCATGGATCTTCTTGCTCGTAAGCCTTTCCCAAGACACAAGATGCATCCCTCTCCTTTTCCGTCCACCGCTCCAAATGAAACGCCGGATTTCTCCATCTATCCTGTCACATAATTCCATGGGGAGCCTAGAAGTTTGCATGATGTAGGTGGGAATGGTGGCGAGGGTACTTTTAGCAAGACAAATGCGCCCCGCTAAAGATAAGGTCCTAGCAGCCCAAGAATTTACTCTACTCGTGACCTTATCAAGAACTTCACTGTAAGTCTTCTTGTTCACCCGTGAATGGAGGATCGGGACCCCTAGGTATCTCCCCAGGTCCTGGGTGCGTTGCAGCCCACTTCGATCATAGATATGAAAAGCTTCCTGTTGGGTTACACTCTTGGAAAAGAAAATCCTCGTCTTCTCAATAGAAATCGCTTGGCCCGAAGCCATCTCAAACTCCCTGAAGCAGTGCAAAATAGTGTCCATGTTGGTAAGATTGGCTTTGGCAAAGAGAAGGATGTCATCTGCAAAACAGAGGTGAGCAATCCGCGGGCCCTTCCTTCCCAGTTGTATAGGATGCCATTTTTTAGAAGTAACACACCCTTCAATCATCTGACTTAATCGTTCAATACAAAGCACAAAGATGTAAGGACTTAAAGGATCGCCTTGTCTAAGATCTCTTCTTGGCCTAAAACTAGATGAATTTCTGCCATTCCAAGCAATAGTAGAACTTCCGCTGGTAATAGAGCTCATAATGTAAAGAATCATATTATTAGGAAGATTCACTTTTTTCAACGTATCCTCTATGAAGTTCCATGCCAGTCTGTCATAAGCTTTAGTAAGGTCGATTTTAATAGCCATAGTCTTCTTTGAATTCTTCCTTTTCATAGAGTGTATGATTTCCTGAGCTGCTGTTATATTATCAGAAATCTTCCTGCCCGGGACAAAGGCACTCTGCGCTGGGTTAATCCAACCTGGTAGCCATTTTTTCAGCCTTTCAACAATGACTTTAGAGCAGAGTTTAAGGATGGTATTATTAAGAGAAATGGGGCGAAACTGACTTGCAAGTTCTGGTTTAGGAATTTTGGGTATAAGAACCACGGTAGCATTACACATTTGTTCATTAAAAATACCATCATTCAGCGCCTCCTTAACGGTCCTCCATATAGAGTCTTGAAGAACTGACCAGTTAGTTAATAAGAAATGAGCCGAAATACCGTCTGGACCAGCAGCCTTATAAGGGTCCATAGACTTAAGAATAGCAAGAATTTCATCCTTATGGACTTGTTTGGTCAGCCGGCCATATTCCTCGCCGACCACCGGAGTAAACCGCGCAGGGATAGAATCAATCCGTTGCTGGCAGGTGTTGCTTTCAGAAGTAAACAGCTCGACAAAGTAATCTGTGACCAGGTGGAATATGTCTTCTTCATTTGTAATCCAGTCCCCCGATCGGTTTTTGATAATTTGACATTTATTGGACCTCCTCCTTTGGTTCACATAGGCTTGGTAGAAGAGGGTATTGGAATCACCCTCCCGAATCCAGTTGACGTGGCTTTTTTGTTTCCAATCCTCTTCTTCATGCTTGAGGATCATTTTGAGCTCATCCTCCATTTTGGTACAAAGATTGTCGGAAATAACATCATAATGAACAGCCATGTTAGTTTGAAGGGTATTTATATTACGCAAGAGCCTTTCTTTTGTAGCTTTTCTCTGCTTGTTACGCGTGGAGTCCCATGCATTGATGTGCTGCCTTGCGTGCTCAAGAGCCTCATGGAAAGGAAGATGTCTGCTCCAGTGTTGATCCAGGCAACGATTGAATGAGGGATCCTGAGCCCAAGAAGCTTTAGTTACAAACATGCGCTTCCTATACACGTTCGCCTGAATTTGAATAAGGAGGGGACAGTGATCGGATTCAACCTTGGGAAGGTGAGTCACAGCAACCTCAGGAAAGGCGATGAGAAAATCAGAATTTGCCAAGCCACGGTCGAGTCTGCTCTGTTTCACGCCATGTCTATAAGTGAATTTTTGTCCAAAAAACCCCAAATCAGTAAGACCTGCTTTGAGCATAGTAGCGGAAAAGAGTTGAGCCTCGCGATGGTTATAAGTTTGATATCCAACAGTTTCAGAAGGAGAGATGGTAGTGTTGAAGTCACCAGCGACTATCCACGGTTCAGTGAAGCTATTGCCCATGTCATTCAAGTGCTTCCACAGAAGATTACGGACCTAAAAATGGGGGTTAGCATATATGAAAGTAGCAATATAAAACTTATTCACCCGGCAGGTTATAAATTGGCGGTGTGTCTTGAGAATCTGCACGTCGCACACTGCCGCATCCCAGCAAATCCAAATCCCACCCGAGTAGCCCCGAGCCTCAGATCGGTGTGAATTCGGAAACCCAAGCTTTTTAATAGTTTGAGTGGCTTTGTCTGCGCTAAT
Source organism: Alisma plantago-aquatica (assembly GCA_963693085.1). Classification (NCBI taxonomy): domain Eukaryota; kingdom Viridiplantae; phylum Streptophyta; class Magnoliopsida; order Alismatales; family Alismataceae; genus Alisma; species Alisma plantago-aquatica. The sequence continues at coordinate 124,548,703 of OY856411.1, forward strand.
ACGGGGTTCTAACACAGCCGTAACAGCCGGCTTGTGTTTGGAGACAAGATCTTTGAGCACCCTGCCAGTATCATCATTTCCAATCCCTCTCACATTCCAACACAACAACTTCGAGATCCCACTAGAAATGTAATTCAACTTTCTTCTAAAGAGAGAATTAAGACTGATTATCATTGGGTTCCCGATTTTCTTCACAACAGTTTTCTGCTTCTTCTAGCATGGCCACGCTATTTTCTGTGTCTGCACTTTCTCTCAACTTGGGGCTTCTACGGATGCTCTCCGCAGCCACTTTAGCAACACCTGCTCTCTTCATCTTCGTCCCACTCCCCTTGAAAATCTTCCCTGCCGTAGCTTTCCTTGGAGTGGCAGATGTGGATGCTGCACTGTCGCTGTCCCGTTTTCTGATTCTACTACATGTAGTGTGCGGTGTTGCAGCCCGTGTTACAGGGACCACATCCTCTGGGATTATTTCAATAACCTCATCAATCGCCGGGTTCACAACTGTGTGTTCAGGAGTTTTTTTGGGTTGCTCGTCTGGCGCAGATACTTCTTTCACTGGTTGAGACTGGTTTGTGATGTCCCTAAGGACTTTTCTTTTTTGATCAGTTGTTTCCATTTGCTCCGGTGCCTTCTTCTTCCTCCAGACTTTAGGGTTCTTGTGTGCCTCGGGCCTTTCAGCCGGCTTCTTTCCATCTCGACTAATGTTCATGACTTCCTCAGTCGGTTCATCCTCTGCATTCAAGCTTTCGAACTGGTTCCTGATTAGCGTGGAAGAGCTTGCAGGAGTTTTGCTAGGCTGCTGTTTCCCCTGGAAACCCCGCCGGTTCTTCTGAGTTCTCCATGGATTTTCGGGCTCTGCGGCCGGTGCCTCCGGAGGGATAGTATTAGTACGTTGCCCTTCCTGTGGTTTAGTTCCTCCTCGACATTGCACAGACGTGTGCCCTTCTTCTCCGCAATTCGCACATTGGTACGGGAATCCCTCGTACTCGACTTCGAAATCAAGTCCATTGATAACAATACTTGCTGCCAGTTCGGTTGTGGTGTCAAGTTCGACGGCAAGGCGTGCGAACTTGCTTCTTGTGCATTTGATAGTATGGTCATCGACTTTCACCAGTCTGCCGAGGGCCTTTCCTATGCAACTGAAGATGGTTTGGACATAGAGATGTAGCGGAAGGTTCAGGATCCTGACCCAACACACGATCTTACGTGGTAAATCAGCAGAGGGAACAAAGGACGGATGCCAATCCCAAACAATTAAGTTGCAGCCGAAAATCTTCCACGGACCTCCCGTCGTTGCCATGTCGTAGTCCCGTCGGCATGATAGTTGGATGACAAAGTGATTCATATCCAATTCGTATATGTTGTATTTACCAATGAGACTCCACATGGCTCGGAGACGATCCTTGAGGGTCATATACCCTAGCTGTGTTCCCATAGCCTTCACAACAACCGCATATTGCCACGGGCGAACAAGGAATTCTTCGTACATCGGATCGATTGTTATCTCCGGTTGTCCATCCGCCATGTATAGATTGACCGCCTCCGGGTCAAGATGTTCTTTGAAGAGCTTGTTCAGGAAGAGATCTGTAGCTCTGTTCGGTGCTGCTGCAGTCGAGTCTTTGGACTTGTTCTGTCCCCAAGCACTTGCAGGATGGGTTATCGGGGAGGTCTGCATCTCTTGGTTGCTTCCTGCGAGCGGAGGAAAAAACTCTTGGGTGTGTGTTCCTTCTACCGCGTCTGGGAAATGCTCGCCGCCGCCTTCCTTCGAGTTCAACCCCACTAGAGTCCCCTCCTGGGACGGTCCCCGCATTCCTCCATACTGAAATTCGATGCCGATGTTAGGGATGTAGAGTTTGTCCGCGGTCATGGCAGCCGCGTCTAGGTTTAATCCATCGCCATCGCTTCTTGTCTTTTTTGGACTCCTAGGTCGTCGATCATTGTTCTGCCCCTGCTGACGATCGCTTCCTGTCTTGTGCCCCGTCTCCAAGGACTCCATGGTCTCCGTAGAGGCCGTGTCAACAGCGCCTCCGGGATCGCCCTCCGCCGCCGCCCCCACTCCGCTTCCATCTACTGCGATTGCTTTCTCCAAGTCTCTAACTATTATCCTTCTAGATGCATCTTTATGCATTATTTCACATTATCTTGTCTTTTTGAGGATTTCTCTTTATTTCTCTTTTATTTTCCTCATTGGCATTCCTCTTAATATTAGCAACCTCATGGACACGAAATTTCACCAAGAAATCTCATTTATGCCTCTTTCCATTCATTTTCCACATTTTATCATTATTTTCAATTTCTTTCTTACTAAGGAAATACTTAATTAATCTTTTCTTTTCTTATTGCTTTCTTTTTGCAGCTTTGGACTCCTTGGAACCCAAGGAGCCCAAGAGGCACGAAATCCATCCTTGGATTACATCTCTTTGCCTTCTAGAGGTTTCTACCTCTTTCTTTTTCTCAATTATTCAATTACTTATTGAATTTTCTTGTTACTTGGTCCCAATAGCCAATAAAGCCCACAACACAATCATCAAGGCTATTGTAAATGAAATCCACTTATTCAAAACAAATCATATCTTTATTTGTTCAATTATCTTTAATATGAGAAATTGCATTTCTCGCCAATGAACCCAAAAATTTGGGGTTGTAACATCCTTCCCCTCTTATAGGAATTTTGTCCTCAAAATTCTATCAAGCAAACAAACAATCCAGGATAAGCCTTTTCCATGTCCATCATTGGCCCCTATGTGGCTTTTCCTTATCCATGGTGCTTCAAAAGAACATTTATCATCACATATTCTTTTCTCTAAGTTCTTTCATCCTGGTGTCTATAAACTGCACAGGTGACTCAGGCCATTCCAGCCTCCCTTGGGGCTTACTAGGTTCCGCACATGGTCGGGGTACCTCACATAGTGCTCTAAATTGGACACATGGAACTCGTCACATATTACTTTATCCTGAGGGGTAAGATCAACTTAGCCTTCTCCACCAGCCCATCTCAATGGACCCATGTATCGGGGACTCATCTTTCTTAGCTATAGCTCAGAGGGGTCGGATTTTCATGTCACATATTCTCCCACAGTGAACTGCATGTCAGTCTACTTTGCATCTTCTTACGACTCTCATCATCTTTAGGCTCCTTTCAGCCATTACATGATCAAAGTGACTTCATCTACACGCACTATGGTCCTTAACCATCATGTGGTCCTTTCACCAACATCACCTTACTGAAGTGGTGACCGACACAACCTCCCTTATAGAGATTCTTATAAATCCCGATACTGGCTATGGTAGTTAATTTCACATCTTGCATAGGACAAGAACTGTCTCTAGCTATCACCCTGAATGAGAACATATGCTCTCATCAGACCCTTTAGTCTGGATCATACTAACCATTAGTTAGGGGTGATAAACTGTACTAACATCGAGTTCTTCATGTACCTACTTCCACTTTATGGAAGTGAACCTCTAGGTCAAACTCAAGAACCTTTGAACTCACATCATGGTGTAGTTGGATCATCTCTCTCATGGATAGTTCAACCAGATCTGTCCCTTAACATAACTCTTTCTCTCTCATGTCATCTGGGTAAGATGATCTACCATACCCCATGTCTCATCTCGACCTTCCTTAGTCCAGGGGAGACTTACAACATCCATAGCGATGAACTCCCTTTCTCTTTCGGGGACTCTTTATCCTTTACATCAATGCACAGGGTTACTGGTGTTCGTACTTCACCCTTAGCTTGTATGGCCATATACCACATGCAACTTTATCTCCAGCATCCATAGTAATGCTACCACTTATTATCTCAGTAGTACCATGGTATATGGTGACCTGAAAAACACGATTTCCTACATGTCATGATTCCTCAAGATTGATTCCTTTGAAAACCCTAAACCACTCTCATCAGGGTTTCATCATCTTCCTATCCAAAGAAGTGTATCAGAGGTTCTATCACCATCCTTTCATTATATCAAGGACTAGACTGGCTAACTAAACAACCATTATCTTTTTCAACATATCTCATTACATCTGAGTGTTATCCAAACACCTCTCCTTTCCAAACTAAGGGTTAGCCAAACAACCTCTTCCAGCCAAACTAGGAAGCTATATCTCAACTAGACCATCCATAACCACTTCTCATCCTTAGTTATTAGGTAACATTGAAGACATACACTTCTATGTATTTCACTTATCGTCTCACCTCAAACTCTATGTCTTTCTCCATTAAGAACACTTTGTGCTCATCTTCTTGGTGATCAACCTCAACTTTGTATGACTCATATCTCATGATAAAAACATCCTCATAAGGTGACTACCTCATTCCTCTTAGTGTTTGCAAACCATCCATGTATCATTCACTTTACCAGGGTATGTTATCATCTCTGTCCTCATACCTCATAGCAACATTCCAACTCACATCATCTTTTGTCCTTGGTGTATGGTATGCGTACTGTCCTATCTCTCACTCCCATAACAAGAGGAAATAAGCATTTGGCTGCAGTCCAAATATAGAGTTCTTCCTATTCCAAGAGTAGAGATGGTACATCCCACCTTGCCAGTACACCTTTAAATCTAAGTTGAAACGTGCAACTTATGTCTCTACATCACAAACATCTCGACATCAAAGTTACCTCCATGGAAAACTAGTCTTGAACCTACTGAGGTTTATATCCTTGGTCATCTCCTCTAGGTCTATAGGGTGTTGGCTCTTTTGAGGTCATCCCTCTTCCCTCATGCATCAAGAGAGTGCCCTACTCATCTTCCCTTTGGGTCCCATGAGTTCATGAAGGTGATCAATCTCCTAACCCATGGCCCTCACACAATGATAGTTGTTACCTCCCGACCCTATGGTCATGTGCAACTGGGGAATTAGGCAACTCCTACTTCCATCGGTCTTATCCCTACCTGACCCTAAGACAGACTTAGGATTCTCCATAGTACATGTTCAACTTAGAACCTTTCCCAAGCCTTCTTCATCTCCCTTTGTATACATGGGCTGACATCCATCCTTTCATAGGGGTCATGGTGACCTGCCTACCTTGGTCAGGCCCCTTACTGGTTACCTCCATGGTAACACATCCACATGCACTTAGAGATGGATATCTATGGGTCTACAGGCTCATTCTCATGCCATGTACTTTTCACTTAGCCTCTCAAGATCCTATGAGACCTCCTTAGGTTACCTTAAACCAACAAAACCGATATAAACCCTACCAAAGGGTCCCTCTCCCAGGATGGGAGTAAAACTATCTCTTGACAACATGGTCACAAAAGCTCTTAGGTCTAGGGTTTACATCCACATGAGTGTACTTAACCCTAGAAAGCTATTAAGGCACAAGCAGATCACCTACTAAACCATGCTAGGTCATACTTGTCCTCCTTCCTTCATGCTGGATCAAGATCATACCTTCCTTTATCATCATCCTAGCTGTGAGGGGTCCATCAAACATACCTTAAACTTAAGGGGCTTCCCTTTTCCTCTATACATAACGAGTACCATGCTCAAAACTATAGCAACTCAATTCTCGTCATGAGTATTAGGTACACTGCTTCCCCTCTTAGGCCTAGGAACCCTAGGTTCACCTTTGGGTGTCCAACTGCAAGCTCAAACTCTTAACCACGAATCAAGCATGCAAGAGGCATGGCATGCACTTCCTGTCATCCTTCAACTCGAGCAACACTTAGAGGTGGGTCCTCCTCAAGGACAACCAACAAGGTACACGGCCTCATAATCTGTTACTAATCCTCTCCAAGGTATACAGAACTTCTTCTTCCTTTCTCAGAAGGTAAACTCTTATACCCTTGGCTCATAAGTGCCAAAAGCCTCATCCTCTCTCTAGGGTTTGGTTCCTCCCATGGAAACCTGAAAAACCACTAGAGGGGGGGGTGAATAGGGTTTTATGATAATTTCAATATAATTTTAACTCAAACAACCACAATTGAAATAATCAAGAAGGAGACAAGGTGTTTAGAGTGGTTCCAACCTTAGCAAATACTAAGGCAGTCAATCCACTACCCGGTTTCTTACCCAACCGGGATTTTAAAAGTATTAATTTTATTACCTCTCAAGGAATTTACATAAAATACAATACTTCCTACACCCTTTGGACACCCTTCACTTTGAAGTAGTTGCACCAACTCGAAGCAGCCTTCTTGAAGTAACTTCAAGCTCCCCCTTGAAGTAGCCTTCCTCTTTGAAGTAGCCTCCCGTTGCAACAGCCTTCTAGAAGTAGTCCAAAGCCTCCTTCTTCACCAAGAAGATTAAGACCCTCTCCAATCTGCAGCCTCCAACCCTAGGAGTAGCAAGGAGAGTACAAGCAATAAGAGTGAACAAGAAAGGAAAAAAGGAAATTACAATTACCCTTTGATGCACAAGGCTTGATTTGCCTATATCAAGCGTATAGATCTCCTAACCAATGAATATTGAAGTGTTGGTTTGGTGGTTAGAAGATACTAGCCTACAGGACACGAATTTAGAGCAAGGAGAAGAATATCCAATTGCAAGTGTTGCTCAATTACTCAAAATAGATTGCTAATGCAAGTGTATGCTCAAGGATTGCTCGAGTGTAGAATTAGTGAGATTAGGTGTCCTAAGGCATGTCCTATTTATAGGAACGACCTACAAGTGCTTAAGGACGTTCTAGACACTTTCTAGGGGGGTCTAAGTGCTTAACTAGCCGTTAGGTACACTTTAGTTGCTTTAGCAATGGCTAGTTAATTAATTCTGAAAGTTGTTGTCAGAACTCATCTCGGTCGAAGTTTTTTCGACCGAGAGTCCTACTCGGTCGAGGGTTTGTCGACCGACAGACTCTCTGGAGCAAGTGTATGCAACGTTCATCTCCAACTGCCAACTACCTTGTCAGTTGTGTCTAATGGCTACTTGGGTCTTTCTCGGTCGAGGAGTTTGTCGACCGAGAGTGTCTCGGTCGAGGATTTTTTTGACCGAGATTGACCCTGTTTCAATTAAATTACTAAGTGTGTATATGAGTGTGCATATGTGACACTATTGAAGGGGATGACCCATCTAAGTGTGTTGATTGGCTAGGGAAGATCTAACGCTTAATTTACATAATGTCTAAGTACTTGTACATTATATATTTGTACAAGTTTTATAATTGATTACATTTCATGAAATTACAATAATTCAAGCATATATATCTTCCATAATATTTGTCATCCACCTTATTCCTGCAACACTCAAGTAGCACGTTAGATCGACAAGATTGAAATGCTTGTCATTATCAAAACAAAGGGATTAAATGATGTCCGTTTAGCCAACAATCTCCCCCTTTTTGAAGATGACAAACATTTCCAAAATATAAATCAATGAGTTGAGTTTCATACCTGGGATTTACTTTGTGAATTTTATTTTTTTGTTTATGAAATGTGTGCTTATTATTCCCAAAGAAGTATAGAACATGAAATCCAACTCTTTAGGGAATATAGCAACTTTTAATGTAAAGCCAAGAGATTTATGAAACTCATTGATTGAGTTCTTCAAGATTACCATTGTAAGATTTACCTTTACTTCTCCCCCTTTGTCATTTCAAAAAGATATCCGTTAAAATAGAAAAACTCCTCCTTAAACCAAAGATGATATGATAAAGACATTTTTAACAAGCGCAAATATCAAAGAAAACACCTTCTAAGGGAGTGATAAGTAGTTTCTTCCTTATTTTGTTAAATTGATCTAGTGAAAGCGGTTTTGTAAAAATGTCATCCAATTGATCTTCCGTATCAACATGATGAAGGGATACATGATTCTTAGAGATATGATCCCATAAAAAGTGATGACGGATTTCAATATGTTTAGCTCGACTGTGTAAAATAGGATTGTGCGCTAAGTTTATAGCGCTTGTGTTGTCACAAAATATAGGTGTGGAAGAAAACGTAAAACCATAATCATTTAACACGTGTTGCATATAGAGTACTTGAGCACAACAAGATCTGACTGCCATATATTCAGCTTCAGTTGTAGAGAGGGAAACCGTATTTTGTTTCTTGATAAACCAAGATACTAAGGCTCTTCCTATCAAGAAACAACCACCACTAGTGCTCTTGTGATCAAGTCAACAACCAACATAGTCGGCATCAGTATAAGCTTTAAAATCCAAGGATTGTCCTTTAGGATACCATAAACCATAACATGTAGTGCCGGCTAAATATCGGAAAATGCATTTTACTGCTTGAACATGAGAATGCATGGGTTGTGATTGAAATCGAGCACAAATACCAACTGAAAACATGATGTCTGGTCTAGAAGTGGTTAAGTAAAGTAAACTGCCAATCATGGCTCTATATAGGGAATCATCAATAGGTTCCCCATCTTCATCCTTATCAATTTTAGTGGAGGTAGCCATTGGAGTAGTAGCATGTTTGCACTGATCCATTCCAAAATGTTTTAAGAGTTCTTTCTCATACTTTTCTTGGCTTATAAAAATCCCGGCAGGCGTTTGCTTAATTTGAAAACCAAGAAAGAAAGTTAGTTCACCGATGAGGCTCATTTCAAATTCTTTTTGCATAATGTCACTGAATTGTGTGCACAATGATTCATTTGAAGCTCCAAAAATAATGTCATCAACATAGATTTGAACAACTAGAAAATTAGATGTATATGTTTTGAAAAATAAAGTAGAATCTAAATTTCCAATAGAGAAATCATTATCAAAAAGATATGTCCTGAGCCTTTCATACCAGTTCCTAGGTGCTTGTTTTAATCCATAAAGTGATTTCTTAAGTTTGTAAACATAGTCACCTTTTTCCGGTATTTCAAAACCAGGTGGTTGGGCAACATACACTTCTTCTTGAATGATTCCATTTAGAAATGCACTTTTTACATCCATTTGGTAGATTTTGATATTTTTATGTGCAGCTATAGCTAGTAGCATTCTAATAGCTTCAAGTCTTGCTACTGGTGCATATGTGTCATCAAAGTATATTCCTTCTTGTTGATTATATCCTTGTGCTACTAACCTAGCTTTATTCCTTATTACTTCCCCTGCCTCATTTAACTTATTTCTAAAAACCCATTTAGTTCCAATAATGGTTTTATCTTGTGGTTTTGGAACTAAATCACATACATCATTTTTAGTGAATTGGTTTAATTCTTCTTGCATTGCTTTTATCCAATAGTCATCTTTAAGAGCTTCAGAAACCTTCTTAGGTTCAATGATAGAAACAAAAGCCATGTTTGCAACGTCTTTAAAAGAAGAACGAGTTTTGACTTTATCATTAGGATTTCCAATAATTAATTCTTGAGGATGATCCTTAATGAGTCTAGGGGTAGATTGTGTCCCATATTGGTCATTACTTGGAGTATTTTTATCACTATCAGTTGGTATGGATAAATTTTCGAATTGATGAGTGAGATCAACTATTTCAAGGTTTTCTGATTTTGATTCTTCATGAAAGGAAATATGAATTGATTCCTCAACCTTTTTAGAAATAGTGTTGTAGATTCTAAATGCTTTGCTAGAGGTAGAATATCCCAAAAAGAATGCTTTATGTGATTTAGAGTCAAACGTGTCTCTATCCTCTTTAGTGTTTAAGATATAGCATGTTGATCTGAAGGTACAAAAATAGTCAACTCTAGGTTTCTTAGTATATATTATTTCATATGGTGTTTTCAAATAGGAATGAACAGTTACTCTATTTAACACATAGCATGTTGTGTTTACTGCTTCATCCCAAAAAGTTTTAGGTGTATTGTGTTCGAGCATCATGGTTCTAGCCATTTCTTGTAGTGATCGATTTTTCCTTTCAACTATGCCATTTTGTTGTGGAGTGCGTGGAGCAGAAAAATTGTGAGTGTAGCCTTGAGATGTGCAAAATTACTCAAATAAATGGTTCTCAAAATCTCCACCATGATCACTTCTAATGGTACATATTTTGTTTTGTAATAGATTTTCAATCTTGGAACAAAATTTTATGAAAACTTGAATAGTGTCATCTTTGTTTGCAAGAAAATGTACCCAGGTATATCTACTATAATCATCAACAATAACAAAACAATACCTTTTGCCACCAATAGATTGTGTCCGTATAGGTCCAAATAAATCCATATGAATCAGTTCTAGGGATCTACAGGTGCTAAGTACATGTTTGGGTTTAAACGATGTTTTTGTTTGTTTACCCAAGGTACATGGTTCACAATTTTCAACTTCATCAAAAGACAAATTAGGCAAACCACGAACAAGATCATATTTAACTAGCTTTTTGATAACATGTGAACTAGCATGACCCAATTTTTTATGCCATAGTTGTAGAGAATTTTCATTTGCATGTAAGCATTTTCCAACTATGGATTTCATAGAATTAGGTCTAAGAATATAGAGATTTCCAATTCTTTTTCCTTCATAAACAACATTTGTAGTATTTTATATTAGTAACTTGCAGCAATTTTTGTTGAATAAAACATCATATCCACTGTCACATAATTGACTAGCACTTATTAAATTATGGTGCAAACCATCAACTAGTAAAACATTTTTTTATTTCGACATTTGTACCAATGTTACCTATTCCAACGATTTTACCTTTACCATTATCTCCAAAGGTAATTGTTCCACTCTTCTTTTCCTCAAAAGTTTGAAACGCATCCTTGTTTCCGGTCATGTGTTTGGAACATCCACTGTCGACCACCCAATCCTGCATTAAAATGTAGATTTTGGTACCCATGTGATGGTCCAGTATGGTTAGGAACATTTAATTACAGACTGAATAGAAAAAATTTGATTCAGAACTTCATTCGGTCGACAAAAGTTCGACCGACATCTCTTGCGGTTGACCAATTTTTCGATTGAGAGAAAGTTGTTGTTTAACAGACTAAAAACTGAATAGAAGCAGAAGTCTGCTCGGTCGACCACTTTTCGACCGATTTTTTGCCCCGATCGAACATTTTTCGACTGAAGAGGTTGTTTTTTTACTCAGGTTGTTGCTGTAGATTTTGATTTATCACAGGCATGTGGTCGGTCGATAAAAGTTCGACTAATTATATTCTCGGTCGAGCAATACTTCGACCGAATATATTCTCAATTCAGAAAATTAACATAATGCATGAGACTTTAAGTTGAGATAAGATAATATAATTTTCAGAAATGAGCATTGGATCATATCTCAACTAAATTTCATTCAAGTCTACTAAGTTTGGGGTTTTGGAACCCAAACCAACTCAGAATCCTTGTTCTTATAAGGGCATGAAAATGAGTAATGTCCAAGACGTAGACAAAAATGACAAGTAATAGAATCAATTTCATTTCTCTTTCTAGGAATTGTGTTCTTAGGTACAAACATAGTCTTAGTCTTGGATGCTTTAGTTCTTTTGGGTTGATTTTTCTTTGGATCATATCCTAATCCTCTTCTTCCATTGTAACTAGAGGAATTTTTTAGAATATTTTCAAGAATGTCATTACCTCTTAAATCATTTATTTTTCTTTATAGCTTAGCAATGTCATCCATCTTCTTGTTTATCTCTTTCCTTTCTTGATCTAAATCAGAGAATAGAGAGTTTCTTTCTTGTACAACATTATCATAATCTAGATGGTTACATAGAATTGGTTGGGTCTGAAAATCATTTAGTTTAGCTAGCAAATCAACCTTTTCTTGAGAAAGAAGATCAAAATTCGTTTCTAGAGTAAGTAACTTTCTATTGCAGTCATTTAAAGATGTTTTTAAAGACAAATTCTCAAGATCAATGTTGTTCTTTTCAGAAGAGAGATCATTTAATCTAGCATATAATTCTTCATTTGTTTTGGTAGCCTTCCTTAGTTTCTTTTTGCAGTCAACATATTTATCATGATTTTCTTGTAGACTAGCAATTAACTCTTCTTTAGGGAGATCAAGAAGGCTTACCTCTTGGGAATCTTCATCATCTTCTCTTGCCATAAGACATTCCACCTTCTCTTCTCCACTTTCACTCTCACTTGACTCATCCCGTGCAGCTTTATAAGCTTTTTCTCCCTTCTTTTTGTGTGAGTTTTCTTTCCTTTCTTTGCTTTAGGGCATTCATTTTTGAGATGTCCTTTCTTTCCACACTCAAAACACCTAGGAGAAGAAGAAGAACTAGAGATTTTGTTAGTTCTAAATCTTTTATATTTCTTACCATTTACAATTAAGGCTTCTTCTCCGTCTTCTTCACTTGACTCATCACTTTCCGGTGTGACAATTTTTTAAGCTTTTCGAGCCACATCTTTCTTTTTCCCTTGTTGAAGTTCACGTTGTCTTCTTTCTTACTCTTCTAGAGTTGCTTCATGAGCTTCTAGGTTGCGAATGAGTTGTTCCATCCTCAGTCGGGTGAGGTCATTTGCTTCTTCAATGGTTGTCACTGTGGGCTTGTCTTTGGGAGGAAGTGATCTAAGAATCTTTGTGTAACGTCCCCGATTCAGCCACCTGATCTTCTTCTTCGAAAATCAAGTTGTTGAATCTGAGCCGTTAATATGGCACCAAGAATCAAAGCACAAGAGTGAGATAAGCAATATTTTATTTCAAAATATTACACCCTTACAAAAGGTATTTTTACATTATCTCCAGTATCAATAAAGAAATGATACATGCGTTTAAAATTAAGCTTGATCTGCCTTTGATTCTTGACGCCCTTCAGGATCTTTTCAAGATGAGTCTTCCACAAGGAAAGGTCTCTTATAAATAATATAACCTGCAACATGGAAGAATATGTCGCAGCCCAAGTGGGAGAGTATGGGTTAGACAATTGTCTAAGTATGGACAAATAGAGATAAGCAGCAAGACACTATTCATATAGCTATATTCTTAATGCATTACTCAGATAACTAAAGCAACAAAAGTCCAAACCAAAATTTATTGACCATCTACTAGCATGAAGCATAACGAATGTGTATGTATGTATATTCATAAAACATTTATCATATGACAACTCTATCAAAATGTTAGACCAATACTGTGGAGCATAATCATGATTATTGTTTTAAGGATAACAAAAAAGGGAGACCTTATTCCATAAACGAGTTTATCTACAACTCTCAGAGAAGGTGTCAATTCACCTTGGGCAACTGGCCTGAAACCACAAAAACTTGCTTAGCCAAGACTTTAGTCCATTAGGGTCACCAAAACACCTGTAAGTACCCTGGAACACCCCCAACCACTCGTGCACACTGCATGCTCTATTCAATGAATCAGATTACCACATGCAGCAACCGGTCGCCTTTCCAAGACTAGAAGAGGGTGCTCCTTGCACAAAATGCCACTTGAATAATCAGTAGTTAGCATGCTTAATCTTTGCAGGAGATTATTCCCCATTACTAACTTGATCATGCCTGACTCTACATGACCAACCCAAGTGTGGGCCTGAGTATGGTAGAGCATTATACTCATCCATCCCTGACTCCAAAGGACTTAGATCCGGATCCCAAATGTATCAATCCCCGGCCAAGACATGCCGACTCTGTTACCAACACGTCCCCCAATATGAATTTTAGAATCAAAAGGACATCATCAATGATATACAACTATTTGATGGATATTCAGAGTTAGAGAGATCAAAAGGTAGTCAAGTAAATGAATCACTGATTATTATTTCACTATGAAACCTAAAATGTAAACTTGTGGGATTGTGTTTTTGAATCAGACAAGTCTATCGCCAGGAGTGTGCAAGAGGTTAGGGAGTCCCCCCGTGCGAACACGGAAACAATTAAATAACCTTTCCTCTTTACTGGCTACAAACATCACTGAAACAGGCTCCTAGTCACCTTATAAGTGTCTGATAGAATTCCACTTTCCAACAATATCACATGACACAATTAACAGAGAGAAATAAAGGAAAAGGGAACCAAAAGACAATAGGACTAGAATCCAAAGAAATGCTTGATTATCATCTAAAGCCTTTAAACTCAATTTTAAAGGATAATATGGATGAATATATGGAAGTCATACCTAGATTATTAATAAAGAGGTTGTGTATAGTTGATCACTTATTCATTCTTTAGGAATGTATATGAAGTATACTATACTCTTATTGCATGTAATACCAAACCATTCTATACCATACCTTTTATTGATGTTAATATAATAGATTACAATAGGAATTGAATAGCATATTAAACAATAATAAACTATACTTTTTGGATGATGAAATGTGGGAACCATACATTTTATATGTACATTGATACATAGTTCCACAAGAATACCATAGCATCATCAAATATATCCAATCTTGATATATTTGGGCAGCATTACGTTGCATTTTGCCATCACCTCGATCCTCATCCCGAACTAGAACAACTTCTAGGGTTTCTCTCACTAGAGTAGAAGAGAGATGGCTTAAAGCATCATGACATATGTGGAAGATATAGTATTTGGATTATCTTACTACAATGAAGGAGGGAGGTAGTAGGTTTCTATATACATTGGGTTTGTTGGGAAGTGGTTCCATTCACTAACATAGAGGAAGAGAGAGTTGTTTGCTAATATAGACATAGATTGGAGGTTTATGGTGAAGGAGATGGGAAAGGAGGGAGAAGGAACGTTCACCTTTGCTTTGGGATGAAGAGGAGAGAACTTTTGCTAGCTTATGGTGGGGTGGATGGGGGCTCTTTATATAGGAATGGTGAAGGGTATCATGGTCCTAATAGCAAAAAGTGTGTGGATGACACATGGGTGCAAGGTGTCATCTTTAGGTGGATGTTTACTAGTTAGGTTACACATGGATGGTTAGGTGTCATCTCAAGAATTGCTAGATGACACATGGAATCATATGTGTCATCTCAAGATAGCTATTAAAGGGTGGTTGACACATGGAAGGATAGGTGTCAACTTTTGGTGGTGCTAGGTGTCAAGGAAAGGAGTGTGCCACTCACCTTCTTGCTTCACCAACTAATGTGCTTGCTTAAGATACCTACTTGCTATCCAACTATATGCTTGCCTCCATAAGCAACTTGCTTGCCACCCAGCTACCTGCTTGTGTGCTTACCCACCAATATATATTTTTCCAAAATTTGGCAAAAGTACCGCAATTATATTTTCAATATATAAAAGCTTTTAAATTAATCAAAATGGATTATTTTAATATTAAAATTGATTTTACAAAAAAATCCTCAAAGAAGCTTATTTTTATGAATAGCTCTAAATAAGGAGTTTTAACTTAAGCAGGAGATCGGGATGTTACATATACCACCCCTTCAAAGAATTTTCATCCTTGAAAATTATAAGATTTAGGTTATGACTTATTTTAGTCTATTCTACTTAAGATTATCTAAATCTAGTTTTAAGTTTATACTTCTACGATTTTCCTTCGGTAAGGTCTCATCTTATTGCTCTGATACCATCTCAGTAACGTCCCCGATTCAGCCACCTGATCTTCTTCCTTCGAAAATCAAATTGTTGAATCTGAGCCTTTAATATGGCACCAAGAATCAAAGCACAAGAGTTAGATAAGCAATATTTTATTTCAAAATATTACACCCTTACAAAAGGTATTTTTACATTATCTCCAGTATCAATAAAGAAATGATACATGCGTTTAAAATTAAGCTTGATCCGCCTTTGATTCTTGACGCCCTTCAGGATCTTTTCAAGATGAGTCTTCCACAAGGAAAGGTCTCTTATAAATAATATAACCTGCAACATGGAAGAATATGTCACAGCCCAAGTGGGAGAGTATGGGTTAGACAATTGTCTAAGTATGGACAAATAGAGATAAGCAGCAAGACACTATTCATATAGATATATTCTTAATGCATTACTCAGATAACTAAAGCAACAAAAGTCCAAACCAAAATTTATTGACCATCTACTAGCATGAAGCATAACGAATGTGTATGTATGTATATTCATAAAACATTTATCATATGACAACTCTATCAAAATATTAGACCAATACTGTGGAGCATAATCATGATTATTGTTTTAAGGATAACAAAAAAGGGAGACCTTATTCAATAAATGAGTTTATCTACAACTCTCAGAGAAGGTGTCAATTCACCTTGGGCAACTGTCCTGCAACCACAAAAACTTGCTTACCCAAGACTTTAGTCCATTAGGGTCACCAAAACACCTGTAAGTACCCTGGCACACCCCCAACCACTCGTGCACACTGCATGCTCTATTCAATGAATCAGATTACCACATGCAGCCACCGGTCGCCTTTCCAAGACCAGAAGAGGGTGCTCCTTGCACAAAATGCCACTTGAATAATCATTAGTTAGCATGCTTAATCTTTGCAGGAGATTATTCCCCATTACTAACTTGATCATGCCTGACTCTACATGACCAACCCAAGTGTGGGCCTGAGTATGGTAGAGCATTATACTCATCCATCCCTGACTCCAAAGGACTTAGATCCGGATCCCAAATGTATCAATCCCCGGCCAAGACATGCCGACTATGTTACCAACACGTCCCCCAATATGAATTTTAGAATCAAAAGGACATCATCAATGATATACAACTATTTGATGGATATTCAGAGTTAGAGAGATCAAAAGGTAGTCAAGTAAATGAATCACTGATTATTATTTCACTATGAAACCTAAAATGTAAACTTGTAGGATTGTGGTTTTGAATCAGACAAGTCTATGGCCAGGAGCGTGCAAGAGGTTAGTGAGTCCCCCCGTGCGAACACGGAACCAATTAAATAACCTTTCCTCTTTACTGGCTACAAACATCAGTGAAACAGGCTCCTAGTCACCTTAGAAGTGTCTGATAGAATTCCACTTTCCAACAATATCACATGACACAATTAACAGAGAGAAATAAAGGAAAAGGGAACCAAAAGACAATAGGACTAGAATCCAAAGAAATGCTTGATTATCATCTAAAGCCTTTAAACTCAATTTTAAAGGATAATATGGATGAATATATGGAAGTCATACCTAGATTATTAATAAAGAGGTTGTGTATAGTTGATCACTTATTCATTCTTTAGGAATGTATATGAAGTATATTATACTCTTACTGCATGTAATACCAAACCATTCTATACCATACCTTTTATTGATGTTGATATAATAGATTACAATAGGAATTGAATAGCATATTAAACAATAATAAACTGTACTTTTTGGATGATGAAATGTGGGAACTATACATTTTATATGCACATTGATACATAGTTCCACAAGAAGACCATAGCATCTAATATATCCAATCTTGATATATTTGGGCAGCATTACGTTGCATTTTGCCATCACCTCGATCCTCATCCCGAACTAGAACAACTTCTAGGGTTTCTCTCACTAGAGTAGAAGAGAGATGGCTTAAAGCATCATGACATATGTGGAAGATATAGTATTTGGATTATCTTACTACAATGGAGGAGGGAGGGAGTAGGTTTCTATATACATAGGGTTTGTTGGGAAGTGGTTCCATTCACTAACATAGAGGAAGAGAGAGTTGTTTGCTAATCTAGACATAGATTGGAGGTTTATGGTGAAGGAGATGGGAAAGGAGGGAGAAGGGACGTTCACCTTTGCTTTGGGATGAAGAGGAGAGAACTTGTGCTATCTTATGGTGGGGTGGATGGGGGCTCTTTATATAGGAATGGTGAAGGGTAGAATGGTCCTAATAGAAAAAAGTGTGGGATGACACATGGGTGCAAGGTGTCATCTTTAGGTGGATGTTTACTAGTTAGGTTACACATGGATGGTTAGGTGTCATCTCAAGAATTGCTAGATGACACATGGAATCATATGTGTCATCTCAAGATAGCTATTAAAGGGTGGTTGACACATGGGAGGATAGGTGTCAACTTTTGGTGGTGCTAGGTGTCAAGGAAAGGAGTGTGCCACTCACCTTCTTGCTTCACCAACTAGTGTGCTTGCTTAAGCTACCTACTTGCTATCCAACTATATGCTTGCCTCCATAAGCAACTTGCTTGCCACCCAGCTACCTGCTTGTGTGCTTACCCACCAATATATATTTTTCCAAAATTTGGCAAAAGTACCACAATTATATTTTCAATATATAAAAGCTTTTAAATTAATCAAAATGGATTATTTTAATATTAAAATTGATTTTACAAAAAAATCCTCAAAGAAGCTTATTTTTATGAATAGCTCTCAATAAGGAGTTTTAACTTAAGCAGGAGATCAGGATGTTACATATACCACCCCTTCAAAGAATTTTCGTCCTCGAAAATTAAAAGATTTAGGTTATGACTTATTTTAGTCTATTCTACTTAAGATTATCTAAATCAAGTTTTAAGTTTATACTTCTACGATTTTCCTTGGGTAAGGTCTCATCTTGTTGCTCTGATACCATCTCTGTAACGTCCCCGATTCAGCCACCTGATCTTCTTCCTTCGAAAATCAAGTGGCTGAATCTGAGCCGTTAATATGGCACCAAGAATCAAAGCACAAGAGTGAGATAAGCAATATTTTATTTCAAAATATTACACCCTTACAAAAGGTATTTTTACATTATCTCCAGTATCAATAAAGAAATGATACATGTGTTTAAAATTAAGCTTGATATGCCTTTGATTCTTGATGCCCTTCAGGATCTTTTCAAGATGAGTCTTCCATAAGGAAAGGTCTCTTATAAATAATATAACCTTCAACATGGAAGAATATGTCGCAGCCCAAGTGGGAGAGTATGGGTTAGACAATTGTCTAAGTATGGACAAATAGAGATAAGCAGCAAGACACTATTCATATAGCTATATTCTTAATGCATTACTCAGATAACTAAAGCAAAAAAAGTCCAAACCAAAATTTATTGACCATCTACTAGCATGAAGCATAACGAATGTGTATGTATGTATATTCATAAAACATTTATCATATGACAACTCTATCAAAATGTTAGACCAATACTGTGGAGCATAATCATGATTATTGTTTTAAGGATAACAAAAAAGGGAGACCTTATTCCATAAACGAGTTTATCTACAACTCTCAGAGAAGGTGTCAATTCACCTTGGGCAACTGGCCTGCAACCACAAAAACTTGCTTAGCCAAGAACTTAGTCCATTAGGGTCACCAAAACACCTGTAAGTACCCTGGCACACCCCCAACCACTCGTGCACACTGCATGCTCTATTCAATGAATCAGATTACCACATGCAACCACTGGTCACCTTTCCAAGACCAGTAGTGGGTGCTCCTTGCAAAAAATGCCACTTGAATAATCATTAGTTAGCATGCTTAATCTTTGCAGGAGATTATTCCCCATTACTAACTTGATCATGCCTTACTCTACATGACCAACCCAAGTGTGGGCCTGTGTATGGTACAGCATTATACTCATCCATCCCTGACTCCAAAGGACTTAGATCTGGATCCCAAATGTATCAATCCCCATCCAAGACATGCCGACTCTGTTACCAACACGTCCCCCAATATGAATTTTAGAATCGAAAGAACATCATCAATGATATACAACTATTTGATGGATATTCAGAGTTAGAGAGATCAAAAGGTAGTCAAGTAAATGAATCACTGATTATTATTTCACTATGAAACCTAAAATGTAAACTTGTGGGATTGTCGTTTTGAATCAGACAAGTCTATGGCCAGGAGTGTGCAAGAGGTTAGGGAGTCCCCCCGTGCGAACACGGAACCAATTAAATAACCTTTCCTCTTTACTGGCTACAAACATCAGTGAAACAGGCTCCTAGTCACCTTATAAGTGTCTGATAGAATTCCACTTTCCAACAATATCACATGACACAATTAACAGAGAGAAATAATGGAAAAGGGAACCAAAAGACAATAGGACTAGAATCCAAAGAAATGCTTGATTATCATCTAAAGCCTTTAAACTCAATTTTAAAGGATAATATGGATGAATATATGGAATTCATACCTAGATTATTAATAAAGAGGTTGTGTATAGTTGATCACTTATTCATTCTTTAGGAATGTATATGAAGTATACTATACTCTTACTGCATGTAATACCAAACCATTCTATACCATACCTTTTATTGATGTTGATATAATAGATTACAATAGGAATTGAATAGCATATTAAACAATAATAAACTGTACTTTTTGGATTATGAAATGTGGGAACCATACATTTTATATGTACATTGATACATAGTTCCACAAGAAGACCATAGCATCATCAAATATATCCAATCTTGATATATTTGGGCAGCATTACGTTGCATTTTGCCATCACCTCGATCCTCATCCCGAACTAGAACAACTTCTAGGGTTTCTCTCATTAGAGTAGAAGAGAGATGGCTTAAAGCATCATGACATATGTGGAAGATATAGTATTTGGATTATCTTACTACAATGGAGGAGGGAGCTAGTAGGTTTCTATATACATAGGGTTTGTTGGGAAGTGGTTCCATTCACTAACATAGAGGAAGAGAGAGTTGTTTGCTAATCTAGACATAGATTGGAGGTTTATGGTGAAGGAGTTGGGAAAGGAGGGAGAAGGGACGTTCACCTTTTCTTTGGGATGAAGAGGAGAGAACTTGTGCTAGCTTATGGTGGGGTGGATGGGGGCTCTTTATATAGGAATGGTGAAGGGTAGCATGGTCCTAATAGCAAAAAGTGTGTGTATGACACATGGGTGCAAGGTGTCATCTTTAGGTGGATGTTTACTAGTTAGGTTACACATGGATGGTTAGGTGTCATCTCAAGAATTCCTAGATGACACATGGAAGCATATGTGTCATCTCAAGATAGCTATTAAAGGGTGGTTGACACATGGAAGGATAGGTGTCAACTTTTGGTGGTGCTAGGTGTCAAGGAAAGGAGTGTGCCACTCACCTTCTTGATTCACCAACTAATTTGCTAGCTTAAGCTACCTACTTGCTATCCAACTATATGATTGCCTTCATAAGCAACTTGCTTTCCACCCAGCTACCTGCTTGTGTGCTTACCCACCAATATATATTTTTCCAAAATTTGGCAAAAGTACCGCAATTATATTTTCAATATATAAAAGCTTTTAAATTAATCAAAATGGATTATTTTAATATTAAAATTGATTTTACAAAAAAATCCTCAATGAAGCTTATTTTTATGAATAGCTCTAAATAAGGAGTTTTAACTTAAGCAGGAGATCAGGATGTTACATATACCACCCCTTCAAAGGATTTCCATCCTCGAAAATTATAAGATTTAGGTTATGACTTATTTTAGTCTATTCTACTTAAGATTATCTAAATATAGTTTTAAGTTTATACTTCTATGATTTTCCTTGGGTAAGGTCTCATCTTGTTGCTCTGATACCATCTCTGTAACGTCCCCGATTCAGCCACTTGATCTTCTTCCTTCGAAAATCAAGTTGCTGAATCTGAGCCGTTAATATGGCACCAAGAATCAAAGCACAAGAGTGAGATAAGCAATATTTTATTTCAAAATATTACACCCTTACAAAAGGTATTTTTACATTATCTCCAGTATCAATAAAGAAATGATACATGCATTTAAAATTAAGCTGGATCCGCCTTTCATTCTTGATGCCCTTCAGGATCTTTTCAAGATGAGTCTTCCACAAGGAAAGGTCTCTTATAAATAATATAACCTGCAACATGGAAGAATATGTCGCATCCCAAGTGGGAGAGTATGGGTTAGACAATTGTCTAAGTATGGAAAAATAGAGATAAGCAGCAAGACACTATTCATGTAGCTATATTCTTAATGCATTACTCAGATAACTAAAGCAACAAAAGTCCAAACCAAAATTTATTTACCATCTACTAGCATGAAGCATAACGAATGTGTATGTATGTATATTCATAAAACATTTATCATATGACAACTCTATCAAAATGTTAGACCAATATTGTGGAGCATAATCATGATTATTGTTTCAAGGATAACAAAAATGGGAGACCTTATGCCATAAACGAGTTTATCTACAACTCTTAGAGAAGGTGTCAATTCACCTTGGGCAACTGGCCTGCAACCACAAAAACTTGCTTAGCCAAGACTTTAGTCCATTAGGGTCACCAAAACACCTGTAAGTACCCTGGCACACCCCCAACCACTCGTGCACATTGCATGCTCTATTCAATGAATCAGATTACCACATGCAGCCACCGGTCGCCTTTCCAAGACCAGTAGTGGGTGCTCCTTGCAAAAAATGCCACTTGAATAGTCATTAGTTAGCATGCTTAATCTTTGCAGGAGATTATTCCCCATTACTAACTTGATCATGCCTGACTCTACATGACCAACCCAAGTGTGGGCCTGAGTATGGTAGAGCATTATACTCATCCATCCCTGACTCTAAAGGACTTAGATCCGGATCCCAAATGTATCAATCCCCGGCCAAGACATGCCGACTCTGTTACCAACACGTCCCTCAATATGAATTTTAGAATCAAAAGGACATCATCAATGATATACAACTATTTGATGGATATTCAGAGTTAGAGAGATCAAAAGGTACTCAAGTAAATGAATCACTGATTATTATTTCACTATGAAACCTAAAATGTAAACTTGTGGGATTATGGTTTTGAATCAGACAAGTCTATGGCCAGGAGTGTGCAAGAGGTTAGGGAGTCCCCCCGTGCGAACACGGAACCAATTAAATAACCTTTCCTCTTTACTGGCTACAAACATCAGTGAAATAGGCTCCTAGTCATCTTATAAGTGTCTGATAGAATTCCACTTTCCAACAATATCACATGACATAATTAACAGAGAGAAATAAAGGAAAAGGGAACCAAAAGACAATAGGACTAGAATCCAAAGAAATGCTTGATTATCATCTAAAGCCTTTAAACTCAATTTTAAAGGATAATATGGATGAATATATGGAAGTCATACCTAGATTATTAATAAAGAGGTTGTGTATAGTTGATCACTTATTCATTCTTTAGGAATGTATATGAAGTATACTATACTCTTACTGCATGTAATACCAAACCATTCTATACCATACCTTTTATTGATGTTGATATAATAGATTACAATAGGAATTGAATAGCATATTAAACAATAATAAATTGTACTTTTTGGATGATGAAATGTGGGAGCCATACATTTTATATGTACATTTATACATGGTTCCACAAGAAGACCATAGCATCATCAAATATATCCAATCTTGATATATTTGGGCAGCATTACGTTGCATTTTGCCATCACCTCGATCCTCATCCCGAACTAGAACAACTTCTAGGGTTTCTCTCACTAGAGTAGAAGAGAGATGGATTAAAGCATCATGACATATGTGGAAGATATAGTATTTGGATTATCTTACTACAATGGAGGAGGGAGGTAGTAGGTTTCTATATGCATAGGGTTTGTTGGGAAGTGGTTCCATTCACTAACATAGAGGATGAGAGAGTTGTTTGCTAATTTAGACATAGATCGGAGGTTTATGGTGAAGGAGATGGGAAAGGAGGGAGAAGGGACGTTCACCTTTGCTTTGGGATGAAGAGGAGAGAACTTGTGCTTATGGTGGGGTGGATGGGGGCTCTTTATATAGGAATGGTGAAGGGTAGCATGGTCCTAATATCAAAAAGTGTGTGGATGACACATGGGTGCAAGGTGTCATCTTTAGGTGGATGTTTACTAGTTAGGTTACACATGGATGGTTAGGTGTCATCTCAAGAATTGCTAGATGACACATGGAAGCATATGTGTCATCTCAAGATAGCTATTAAAGGGTGGTTGACACATGGAAGGATAGGTGTCAACTTTTGGTGGTTCTACGTGTCAAGGAAAGGAGTGTGCCACTCACCTTCTTGCTTCACCAACTAATGTGCTTGCTTAAGCTACCTACTTGCTATCCAACTATATGCTTGCCTCCATAAGCAACTTGCTTGCCACCCAGCTACCTGCTTGTGTGCTTACCCACCAATATATATTTTTCCAAAATTTGGCAAAAGTACCGCAATTATATTTTCAATATATAAAAGCTTTTAAATTAATCAAAATGGATTATTTTAATATTAAAATTGATTTTACAAAAAAATCCTCAAAGAAGCTTATTTTTATGAATAGATCTAAATAAAGATTTTTAACTGAAGCAGGAGATCAGGATGTTACACTTTGACACCTGATCTTCCTCACTAATCACTTTACCTAAGGCATTCAAACCATTTACAATAGTAGAGAATTTTGCATACATTTCACTAATAGATTCATTTTGATCCATACGGAACTGTTCAAATTTCTATTTAAGCATTCCAATTTTTGAGTTCTTAACTTGCACAATTCATTCATAAGTTATGGAAAGTTTATGCCAAATTTCGTAGGTTGTTTCACAATTTGATATTCTATTAAATTCTCCAACTGAAATTGAACAATAAAGTATATTTACAGCCTTTGCATTCATTTGGGCAGACTTTACCGTATTGGTGTCCCAAGCTGCATATTCCGCTTGAGGAAGTTCGTAGGGAGTTGACACCATCTTCCATAGATCCCAACTAATCCCTTTCAAGTAAAATTGCATTCTCCTTTTCCAGTAGGTGTAGTTAGTATCATCAAATGCAGGAGGCCTAGCCACAAGTGTCCCTTCAAGGTTGAGGTTGTTGAGCAACCTGTCACCCATTCTTCAAGACTTGGTTAGAGTTCCTTGAAGCCTGCTCTGATACCAATTGAAAAACCACTAGAGGGGGGTGAATAGGGTTTTATGATAATTTCAATATAATTTTAACTCAAACAAACACAATTGAAATAATCAAGAAGGAGACAAGGTGTTTAGAGTGGTTCCAACCTTAGCAAATACTAAGGTAGTCAATCCACTACCCGGTTGCTTACCCAACTGGGATTTTGAAAGTATTAATTTTATTACCTCTCAAGGAATTTACATAAAATACAATACTTCCTACACCCTTTGGACAGCCTTCACTTTGAAGTAGTTGCACCAACTCAAAGCAGCCTTCTTGAAGTAACTTCAAGGTCCCCCTTGAAGTAGCCTTCCTCTTTGAAGTAGCCTCCCGCTGCAACAGCCTTCTAGAAGTAGTCCAAAGCCTCCTTCTTCACCAAGAAGATTAAGACCCTCTCCAATCCGCAACCTCCAACCATAGGAGTAGCAAGGAGAGTACAAGCAATAAGAGTGAACAAGAAAGGAAAAAAGGAAATTACAATTACCCTTTGATGCACAAGGCTTGATTTGCCTATATCAAGCGTATAGATCTCCTAACCAATGAATATTGAAGTGTTGGTTTGTTGATTACTATCCTACAGGACACGAATTTAGAGCAAGTCGAAGAATAGCCAATTGCAAGTGTTGCTCAATTACTCAAAATAGATTGCTAATGCAAGTGTATGCTCAAGGATTTCTCAAGTGTAGAATTAGTGAGATTAGGTGTCCTAAGGCATGTCCTATTTATAGGAATGACCTACAAGTGCTTAAGGACGTTCTAGACACTTTCTAGGGGGTTCTAAGTGCTTAACTAGCCGTTAGGTACACTTTAGTTGCTTTAGCTATGGCTAGTTAATTAATTCTGAAAGTTGCTGTCAGAACTCATCTCGGTCGAAGTTTTGTCGACCGAGAGTCCTACTCGGTCGAGGGTTTGTCGACCGACAGACTCTCTGGAGCAAGTGTATGCAACGTTCATCTCCAACTACTAACTACCTTGTCAGTTGTGTCTAACGGCTACTTGGGTCTTTCTCGGTCGAGGAGTTTGTCGACTGAGAGTGTCTCGGTCGAGGATTTTGTCGACCGAGATTGACCCTGTTTCAATGTTTCAATTAAAGTACTAAGTGTGTATATGAGTGTGCATATGTGACACTATTGAAGGGGATGACCCATCTAAGTGTGGTGATTGGCTAGGGAAGATCTAACGCTTGATTTACATAATGTCTAAGTACTTGTACATTATATATTTGTACAAGTTTTACAATTGATTACATTTCATGAAATTACAATAATTTAAGCATATAGATCTTCCATAATATTTGTCATCCACCTTATTCCTGCAACACTCAAGTAGCATGTTAGATAGACAAGAGTGAAATGTTTGTCATTATCAAAACAAAGGGATTAAATGATGTCCATTTAGCCAACACAACCAAGACATCATCAACCTCTAGGGATCAAGCATGTGATGACCGCTATCATCCACTTAGGTCGCATCATCCTCAACTCCTGACTTCTCCTCGTATCTTGAAGTCTAGGATTCCAACCTTCTTGCTGGGTTTCCTTCTCTCTCTAGAGCTAACCCTACATCCAACCTCACCATTAGAGGTCCTCTCTTCATGAAGGATCAACCTCAAAAGCATGCCCCTACCTGGATGAAACTTATGTTCACTCAAGGTTATCCATCGCTCTTTATGCTTATTTCATAGGCCATCCTTCCTACTCTCCTGGTCAGGGTTTCAACCTATTTCTCACACTACTAACGTACATGGGGTGCATACTATGCCCTATTCGCATAAGCCCATAGGGTCTCTACAGGTCCTTCACTAACATCATCATCGAAGGATCTATCCTTTACCCTAACATGCATGACCCTTCCTAGGGTTGGGTTGCCAAAGGTGCTAAGTCACCCATGGATCATATGGCATCCCAAAGGCATGTCCTTTCAAACACCTGGTCCAACTCATCTCTCTCTAACCTTCACTTAGGGTTAGGGTTAGCTTCATCCTCAGAGGATGTGCCAGGTCTCTACTTGCAATGGAGATCTCTATCTCCAAGACTATCTTATCCTCCTGACAAGAAGGTCTAGCCTCAGGTCTCTTCTAAGCATGTATCTATTCTTTAATTTGTGATTAATCTATTAATCTTATGTCCATGACATTCTATTTACATGATTTTCATTAATTTGATGGAGTATTACTTAGACCTTATTAATCTTACCCATACCTTAAGAGGGTGATGAGAAGAGATAAAACCCTAATCCTTAAGGTCCTTAACAGAATTTGAGTTGAGAAGGGATGAATAAGATGAGAAAGTCCTAAAGGTATCTTATTTTGATTCATACCCTAAGACTTTGGCCATGCAGCCACACGAATCTGGGAGTCCTCGTATTCTGACTAGCGGTGTAGAGGAAAATATTGCCATCCCCCCAGTCGTGATCCTTTTCTATACACCTCCATCTTTTGGATAATCCTCTAATAACTCCCTTGGGTTCTACCGATTTTGTAAAATTTAATAATTATTAATGGTTAACTGAGGAACCCGCACTCTGATACCAATTGTTACGACCCTGCCTCCCAGTAACCCCCAATTAAGGGAGACCGAAGGGACAGAGTCGTTAACCAATAACCCGGATCAAAGGTTCGGCAATTAACCAAAAATAATTATCAAATTTTAACAGACTAAACTGAAAAGTTGTAAGAAAATAAACTTTTGCATACCTTTTTTTTTCTTTTGAAAACTTGGATCTCTAAACTTCTATTCACTTAAGGATTCTACTCTAACTAATCCTCCTTGTATTTTACTTCATGTATTTCCCACTATGACGATTTACTGTTTGTTCTTTTGGCTTGTACCTAAAACGTCGACAAACAAAACGTCGGTCAACCGAAGCTGGTATGTGGGGAAAACACTAATCATTCAATTAATCATTTAACAACCAAGATTACGTTTTAAGCCATACTACTCAATCCTTACCTATCCCCTAACTCTGTGTTATCCCTGCAGTGGACTTGTATGCTACCTCTCTTTAGGTAGATTCTTACCACCATGGTCCTACCTTACAGGTAGCCAATACATAGGGTAATAGAGTCACATGGCACTACCCAAAGGTAGCCCAATATCTAACTCAATGTGACTTGATGGACCTACCCCATTGGTAGCCATGTACTAAGTCATCCAGTGACCTGATGGTCCTACCCCATAGGTATCCATGTACTAGGTCAACTATTAAGCCACAGAGGGGACCAGGATCTGAGCTAGTAGGCACATATCTTATGTGATAGTCATATCCACATTATAGTTTGCATGAATTAAAATCATCCAACAATTAATTCATGACATCGTTGAAAACTTTGGTAAACCTTGGGAAACTAACTCGAGATATTCATAAGCGTAACCACATACATGTAGTGCAGATTCAGATACAGAATTAATCAGAACAGAGAAATCCCAATCAAGCAACCAATCATGCACAGAATCATGAAATAAATATACCAATTTCCTTTTATTAATATTTTTCCAATATCATCATCATCCTTAGGATTTCTATTCCAATTTTAGGGTTTCCTTGGGAATTATGGTTTTGCCTCCATTCTTAGTTATTAAGAACCCTAATTCATCAAATCTACTTAAAACCTTTAAATTCTCTCCTTTTAATATTTTTAGCAGTCTTAGGATCATCATTTAGTAATTTACTTCCTTAATCCGAAATATCATGGTTTTCCTCTTCTTTTACCCCAATTAGGGTTCCCATATGAATTATTCTTCATTTATGGATTACAACCCTAAAACTACCAATTTTGTATACCAAACAGATGAAAACTCTATATTATTAATCAACAGGTTAATATCTTTCAAATTAACCTATTAGTCTTCAAAGATGTATCCTTTATATTCAATTTAGGGTTTCTAAGGTTTCCTACAAAACCCTAACCATCTCAATTATCTTCATTAAGAATTATCTAATCCAAACTATGTTCAAGAATCATTATATTATAGTTATTTTCTTGCAATATCATGTTATGACCATTAAAACTCATATTTACTCAAAACATGGTCTTTAGTCTATTAAACTGTGTTCATGATCATAAAACCCTAAAGGAATCATGTGAACTATCCTTTTATGATCTTACCACTCGTAACATGTTAAGATTGATCAAAAGCATATAAAAGATTCATCATGATTGATTTTATATCATTCTAGGGTTTTTCAGTCAATTAATGCATTAAAATATGTAAAACCCTATACTTTTTGAGTTCCAAGCATATTTAAGCTTCAAATCTAATTTCTTTGCATTCCTGTCGTTCTGAGGATAAATTTTCAAATAAGACTTGTTTTAATCCGAGTTACCAATCTTTAATTATGAATTTAGCAAGACTTCACTTACTTGGGCCAATGGGGGGCTGCCACGTAGCTTCTTTCCCATGCAACGTTGTTGTGTGAAAATATAATGGAGTTACAATTATACCCCCGCTTAAGTGACCATCCCTTCATCACGCGAAGGGGCAGAAGCATCATTTGCGTCTAATCTTCTTCTACCTTGAGAAGCATCGTGCCGTCCAGCGATCAGGCTACTATTTGCAGATGTTTCGGGGGTCCGCCCCCCTACCTGGGGTCTTGAGGGTTGCCTCCGACCTTACCCCTAGCTCCGACTCCCTCCTCCGTGCTTGGGGCGCCACCAGCCCATGATTGTGGTGGCTGGGTTTGACCGAACAAGCCTACAACTTGCAGCCAAAAGTGCGGCCGTTTTGCTGCTATTCCGCGTCGTGTAGGGCATGGCGATGCTAGCTTGACCTCGTTCCGTCTTCATGGTATCTCCAGATCCCACCGAAACCCAACCTGGGCTCCCTACTGCCCCAGGGTTACATGGCTCCCTACTGCTAGGGTTTTGAATGGAAACGATGAAGAAGGAGATGGGGAAGAGAGAGAGTCGTGTGAGGTCCCTCTGGACTTGGGCAAGGATTCGACCCCTTATATAGGTAGGACATCCACGCCCTAACGTGCTTGCCCAAGAAGAAAAATATGGTTTTTTCTATTAGAAATCTAATTCCTTCATGAGGAAGCAAGATTCTCTCTCCTACTTTCCTCTTTAATATTCTTTATTACTTGAATATATAGGAATACGAAAATCCTCTCATTTGTTTTCATTATTCTTGCCTTTTAATTCATTGCCCACAAAATTTCTATTTTCTTTTAATAGAAACAATACTTCTTTTTACCAATATCACAAAATTCATTAATAATGTTTCACATTATCCTTTTATTTTGCAATTTAGGTATTTTCCCTTTCTTTCCTTTTTATTGGGACTCCTTGGATCCCAAGACACTCCATTATTTCGAAATTCTTTTTATTGGGTACTTATTATCCTTCTAGATGCATCTTTATGCATTATTTCACATTATCTTGTCTTTTTGAGGATTTCTCTTTATTTCTCTTTTATGTTCCTCATTGGCATTCCTCTTAATATTAGCAACCTCATGGACACGAAATTTCACCAAGAAATCTCATTTATGCCTCTTTCCATTCATTTTCCACATTTTATCATTATTTTCAATTTCTTTCTTACTAAAGAAATACTTAATTAATCTTTTCTTTTCTTATTGCTTTCTTTTTGCAACTTTGGACTCCTTGGAACCCAAGAGGCACGAAATCCATCCTTGGATTATATCTCTTTGCCTTCTAGAGGTTTCTACCTCTTTCTTTTTCTCAATTATTCAATTATTCAATTACTTATTGAATTTTCTTGTTACTTGGGCCCAATAGCCAATAAAGCCCACAACACAATCATCAAGGCTATTGTAAATGAAATCCACTTATTCAAAACAAATCATATCTTTATTTTTTCATTTATCTTTAATATGAGAAATTACATTTCTCACCAATGAACCCAAAAAATTGGGGTTGTAACAATTGTCGACGATTTCTCTAGCTATTCTTTGACATTTTTCTTAATTTCAAAAAGTGATATTGTTGATGTTTTTTCTACTTTTTGAAAACAAGTTGAAAACAAAACTTCTTTTTGAATCGTCTGTATTCGTAGTGGCCATGGGGAGAATTTGAAAATGATATGTTTGAAAGGTTTTGTGAGGAATCTGGTTATGTATACAACTTTTCTTCCCCTCGTACACCTCAACAAAATGGGGTTGTAGAGAGAAAGAATGGGCTTATTTATGAAATGGCTAGGAGTATGCTTCTACAATATGATTCTCCCAAACAATTTGGGCCAAAGTTATTAGTACTTCACATTTTGTGCAATACTAGGTTTTCACTTGCCCTTCTTTAAAGAAAACCCCTTATGAGTTATGGCATGGTAGAAAAACCTCTATATGTTTCTTTCATGTTTTCAGTTGTCGTTGTTTTGTTTTAAACACCAAGGATTCTCTCGACAATTTTGATGTGAAATCCTGCAAGGCTTTCTTTCTTGGCTATATCACTACTAGTAGAGCACATAGAGTATTTAACATTGAATTGTCTAAAGTTGAAGAATCTATCAATGTTAAATTTGTTTAAACTACCTGTCTATTTCTAAGAATATTGTAAATGATGATGTTATAGATGAGGTGATTCTTAGATTAAAGGAGCTCAACATTATTTACAAATTAAAAGAGGTGGTAGTAGATGAAGAAGAGATAGAACAAGAAAAGAAGGATCCAACTCCCTGGTTTGCTAAAGATCATCCTAAAGAGCTCATAAGTGGAAATCCTTTTGAAATGGTGAATATGTGGGCTGCCTTCAATAAAGAACAGACATATAGCACCTTTATCTCACAACTTGGTCCAAAGAATGTGAAATAATCTCTTAAAGATGATGAATCGATCATAGCTATGGAAGAGGAGCTAGAGCAGTTCGAGAAGAACAAAGTGTGGACCTTAGTAGAAAGAACAAATGATAGGAAGATCATTGGCACCAAGTGGATCTACCACAACAAGCTAGATGGAAGTGGGGAAGTGGTAAGAAACAAAGCAAGGTTATTAGCTCAAGGATATAACCAACATGAAGGTATTGATTTCTAAGAAACTTATGCACATGTTGCTAGACTTGAATCTATTAGAATGCTACTTGCCTTTGCTAGCTATAAAAAATTATTGATTTACCAAATGGATGTTAGAAGTGTGTTTCTAAATGGTAGAATAGAGGAGAAAGTGTATGTGGCTCAACCTCCCAGATTTGAACATGACAAGCTTCCGAACCATGTTTATTTGGTACAAGAAGCTCTCTATAGAATCAAACAAGCCCTTAGAGCTTGGTATGAGAAGTTAAAGAACATTTTTCTAGACAATGGTTATGTTATGGGCAAAGTTGATTCTACCATCTTTCTCAAACACACTTCTAAAAACTTTTTGATTATTCAAATATATTTTGATGATATCATATTTGGTGGAACCAATCTTGATCTTTGTAGGGAGTTTAGTTCTCTTATGTAGAGTGAATTTGAGATGAATATTATGAGGGAGCTTACTTTCTTCCTTGGATTCCAATCAATAAAACAAAGGAAGAAAACTTCATTAACCAAGGCAAGTATATAGTAAACTCTTGAAGAGCTTTGGGATGGAGAACACCATGCCGATGGACACCCCCATGTCAAACATCACAATACTTGATAGAGATGAGGAAGGTGAGACGGTAGATGAGAAGATGCATAGAGCTATGATTGGTAGCTTGTTATATTTAACTACCTCTAGACCTAATATTATGTTCAGTGTTGGCTTGTGTGCTAGATTTCAATCCAGCCTTAGGAAATTTCATCTTATAGTGGTTAAGAGGATTTGAAGGTACCTAGAAAAAACTCAAAATTTTAGACTATGGTATCCCAAGTCAAGGGACTTTACTCTTACTTCTTATAGTGATGTAGATTATGCCTAGGTGCTTAATTGATAGAAAGTGCACAAGTGGCACTTTCTTCCTCCTAGGACCATGATTAGTTTCTTGGTTCTCTAAAAAACAAGGCACATTGGGTCTTTTAACTACCGAGGTTGAATACATTGCATCTAGAAGTTGTTGTGCCCAAGTTCTATGGATGAAGAAAATGCTCCAAGACTTTAATGTTCATTATGATGTTTCTCCTATATACTGTGATAATACTAGTACAATCGATCTTTATTATAATCCTATATTTCATAGTAGAGCTAAAAATATAGAGGTCCACCACCTCTTCCTTTGTGACCACATTGCTAAGAAAGATATCTATATCACGCATGTGGACAGAGAAAATCAACTTGTAGACATTTTCACCAAACCTCTAGCTAGAGAGAAATTTACTTTCATTAGATCAAAATTTCTTATATCTACTCTTGATGATATCAATATTCCTTCTAGCTAGGTGTTCTCATACCTATATGTTCTTGCTCATAAATTGCTCACCTTATGTTTGTTAGTGATACTTATGCCTAGTTTTAATTCCTTATTTGGTTTGTTTTTGGCTATTTCTGGTAAACACTTGTTTTATCACAAAATAGTAGCCAATGAGGAATGTAAAGTTCCTTAATATGTTCAAAATGCATGGTAGGCTAGAAAAATAAATTTATATAGCACTCTAGTGGCCTAGAATTAAATTTCTCATCTTTTGGACATGGTTTCTTGTTGGCCGAGTTTGCTCTAGGGAAACTTGTCTGACAACATATAGGACTAAACACATAGTAGTGTTGTCCGAGTTTCTCAAATATAAAACTCAATCGATGAAACTGTTGCACAGAATATATATATATATATATATATATATATATATATATATATATATATATATATATTGTTGTTCGATTTTCTCTCTCTCAGCTAGAGGAAACTCAACTGATATGTCTCCCATTCAGTTCATCCTTGAACCCCAAGTATCCAAATCCCCTTTCCTATCCCTATCCAACCCCATCTTGACCTTCCCCAACCTCTAACCTAGATTTTCCAGCCTTCTGGTTGATTTCTCTTTCTCGTTCGTTGCCATCTTCAACTGCTTTCTTGTCTATGGCATCCAATATGCATAAGAGAATTGGACATTCGGGTGTACCTTCATCTTATATAGCCATTAGGCATCTCTCTTATGATGGTACTTCCTTTTTCTCCTATCGAGCTATCAACAAGTATATGGAGATGTTGCCTAAGAACCCTTACCCCTTTTGGCCCTTGTTTATTCCTAGTAATGAGCTACTCAAAGAGGCTAAGCAACTCTTTTATAACAAAAAGCTTGATGCTCTTTGTTAGGAATTCTTGACCTACAAAAACTCTCTCTCAAGCAAGAAGGTGGTGCATGAGTTCTATGCAAATAGAACCTGGAACTACACCACCTTAGTGCCTCCAATGAAGACCCAAGTGATTTTTCATCCATGATAGGGGAGTCAAGTTTTTTATCTCTGAGCAGTCTTTAAATAATTATCCATCTTGATCTTAGCCTAGTTGGATGACTCCCTATCCTACCTACTGAGACCTCCTTGACCCTGAAGCATTCCATAAGATCTTTAACCCTGCGTTATCTCTTTCTGATACCCACAAAGACCTTAAGAAGCCCCAGGTCCCTTTTAATAAGAAAGTCATGTTTTTTTCTTCTTCTCTGGATATCAATACATGCTTGGTTGCTTTCATAGTTAACTACAACATCCATTCAAAAAAGAATCAAATAGATATTTCAGAAAACTTGGTTGTGATCATGTATTCTCTTATTAAGAATATCTGTGTCAAATGGGCAAGATACATCCTTCACCGCATGCTTTGCTTTGACAGAGAGAAGAATAAAAGAGACTCTCACCCACCCAATGATAACCTAGTCTGTGGTGTGTTTCAAGATCACACTGGTCAATCCCTTTTCAAAGACCTTGGTTACAAAGTTAATCAAAAATGAGTTTATATCAGTAACACCACAGTGAAGAATCCTTTCACCCCACCTCTTCTACCACTAGTGTTTAGACATCTACCCAAGCTCATCCACCTCCTCCTAGAGTTGAGCATGCCTCTTTTCCAGTGTCAAATGAAACCCTAATGGGCTACATGATGCACCAATAGGCATACAACCTACAGGTCTAGGAGCATATCCACCAGGATCTTATTCAAATAATGTCTGACATGAACTTGTCAGGCACCCATCCTTACCTCACCTATCAACCCTACCTAGCTATTGACTATGCCTCCTATGTGTATAGTCAGTTCCACCCAGCCTATCATCTTGCTTCTTCTACTATACCCCCTACCTCTGATAGTGGACCTACCCATGCCTCCTCTCACCTGCTTGCACTTCTTGTTGGCTCTTTTACTACCCTTCTTACTGATTTCGATTGGGCTTTTATACTTACTTATGATCAAGATAAGGCATTTTTTGAGTGTGTCAACTCTTGGGAAGAGGAAACAGAGATGGTTGATGAGGATGATGTTGGTGATGGTGATGAGGATGATGATGAGGATGGTAATGATGGCTTTGATGGTGATGGAGATGGTGGTGAGGCTACACCTACTGCCCCTGATGCACCTTCTGATGATGATGATGACTACAAGCTAGATGACGATGAGGAAGTTGATGTATATGCCCTTGATGTTTAGTTCTTAGGTCTATATAGTTCTCATATGTATGTGTGTGTATATATATATATATATATACAAATAGATATATATATATATATATATATATATATTTGTAGACTTTCAAGTATTGAACATTTGGGCATTATATCTGAGGTTTACTATCTTTATATCTTGTCACTTTTCTTTATTATTTTGCAGAGTTCATTTAGATAGGACATATCTTTGTTGTAATCCAATTATATGTAGCCTAGATCTATACTTGGTTATATGTCATGAGTTCTGGATGTGTTCTTCCATATTTTTTTGTAACTCTAGTATGTGTTGTTCTCTCTTGTTTTTGGTTGGTGCTTGCATATGGTGACTGCATGGTGGCTGGAGGAAGAAGGAGCAAGGAGGGGAGGTTCCCTATGGAGCAAAAAAGAAATAAAAATAAAGAAAAGAGATACATAAGCAAGGGGGGAAATGAGGGGTTGATTGGAGGAAACAATTGAGCAAGGGGTTGAATTCATTGGTCCTTAGGTAGGTACACTCTATAAGAGATACAATCTATAGAACAAGGTATAAGAAAGAGTGGTGGTCGTTAGATTGAAAGACTCAATCTATGGGCACATATTCGATGGCTATCCTTGATTGAGCCAAAACTAGTGTGAAAGAAACACAACCTAGGTGGGATGCACAAACATTATTGGGCCCCAATAGGGTTAGAAAATCAAATCTAAATAGATTAAATCAAGTTAAACTGACACATCTTCATTCATAATTTGGGCTCTAAAGGTCTGATTGTGCCGATTTTTGTGCCTTTGGATTCAAGATATACATTCCAGATCAAGATGATCATATAGAATAGGTTCAATGTTAATTCCAATATAATGATATCTTAAAGTGTGGAAGTTATCTCAATTATGCAAATTAATGTCACATATAGTAATTTTTTTGGTCGACACATATAGTAAGATTAATAATTGATGTGACCAAATAGGAGTATTAACACACTCAAAAGGAGTTAAAAGTACACTTTAAGAGAGAGAAAGTACATTCAAGTTGAGAGAAAACTAAGGTCGTCACATACTTCCCTCCTTAAAAGAAAGTTCATCCTCAAATTCATCCAAGATTAAATCAAGAGTTGTAATCAATATCCATCATGCTTAGATTTCTAATCCTAGGTGTTCAGGTGTCTACCCTTAGGGGTTGCACATTTATCTTGTCATCATCAAGGGTGTACCCATCCAAATTATATATATGTGTCACTTGAAATTCCAAATTATTGTGACATCACTTTGGGTAGTAGGGATTCAACATCCTTATATCCACTGCATTAGGGTTTTTTCATGCTCTCATACAATCTCAAGGTGCATTATCAAGATCTATATTATCAATTTCTCAAATGAACATGTTCATTATCATCTCTTTCAACTGAGATTATCATTGAACATGTATTCAATCATTATACTAGATTCCAAGCATGTTTTAGTTTTCCCCCAAAATTCTACCAACTAAAACCAATTATGTTCATTTATTTTCATTTTACGGCATGAAATTAAGGAAATTATACATCATATTCATTCTAACTAGGATTCTAAAGGCATTATCATTTCAAATTCATAATTTCAATCTTACATCTTTTCATTTATGGTGTGGTTTCATATTAGGTCAAGCTTATATGAGTGTCTCATCTTAGATAGATCAAGTGCTTATCTTAAGTGATATTTTTATAGGTATGAAGCATCATTTTAGGAAAACCATTATCATTAACATTGAGGTTTTTTAATTATCACACTAGTATTAAAAATATCTTAACAATCTCAAGCCACTCAAGTCAAAACCTATCTATGTCGATGCAAAATGTGCTAACACTAACATCTAACCATACCAAACTTTTACCCGACCTTCAAAGACAAGGGAAATGACTAGATTCCTTCACATAGAACTACCAAACCTAGTATGAATCTCATCACGGAGATCACACATTGTGTTCATCATCTTAGGGTTTTGGGACATCTCTCTCACCTAGATGGCAAACATACATATATCAAATTCTTCTTTCTCTAGGTTTATATATTTTCATAGAAAATATAGGTTTCAACGTCATCAAGGGAACCGCACAACATGGGTACCCATACATCTCACGTTGGACCATATACGTGTGAAGGGTACCTAGCTAACTAATTTACTTCAAAGTCATGCATGTTTAAACACTACAAATTGGACAGAATTTAGGATTTACCCTTGTCATCACATTATTCATCAATATTGGTGTCAGGGAAAACACGTAAAATGACATTGTATCATCTTATAGTTCACAAACTGGTAAGGAAGTTTTGAAGATCAAAATCTTATAGGCATGTGTGAGATCCACTAGTCCTCACCTCTAGGACAAATTATATCATCTCTTCAAAACTCCTATGTGATGGATCAAGGAAACAGATACTTCTCTCCAAGAACTTCCATTATTGATATAGGGAAGAATTGTGATCATATTGGTGATAGTGGAAACAAATACCTAGTCAATCCCACTAATAAATCATTAGTTCAAGATGAAACAAGGAGAGGTTGAAACCCCTTAAAACCAATTAGGGAATGAAATATCAATACAACAAAACCAAATTCAAATCAGTGGAACCATACCTTTCCATAGTAAATGTATCACAGTTAAAGCTTTGAGAGTTCATATCAAACCTTATAACATTGACATCATGGATGGAGAGCCAATATAACTCTTAAACGAATGTTGCCTCAAAATATGACCAACTTGAGTAGGGGAGAGCATCAATAAGTTGCATCCCAAAAGAATAATGAGAAGACAAAAAAAGTCTAAGGATGCTTACCCCAAAAGAAATTTCTCTAAGGAGGCTTAAGGCATGGGACCATCTCATCATATCTAGAGATGAACCTTGACTTCATAATGATATATCAATGACAACTCCAGTTCAATTGTCAAAGGAGAATTACAAAAAAAGGAAGAGAATATGCCCATGTAAGGGGAACATGTAGCTTTTGAATTGTTTTGTCTAAGGAAAAAGGAAATTAAAACTTAGTGGAGAGGGAAGTCCACTAAAATTGGTGTTTCTAAAATATTGTGAAAAAATAGCAAAGGTGATGGGTCAATATTATGGAAATTCATGAGGAAATTGGTGGCTAAAAAATCCTAAAAAGAGATAAGTAGAGAGAGAATGATGTCAAGAGAGAATATAGAATTTATCCCTTTCAGATTTAGAGTTTCATGAGAGGAGAGTTGACATTGACACCATCTGTTGAAAGATCAAGTAGATAGTATAAGTCTTGGTTTATATGAAAGCCAATTAGGTCCTCGTGACAACAAACACTCTAAAGTCAGGATTAAATTGGAAAATAAATGATATTATAGTATAGTTAGATTTGATATTTTTATTTTCTTTTTTGAATAAATTAAGCATCAACATGACCTACTTAAAGTGAAACTAAGCATCCTATCTCTATTGGGCCCATGGAAACTAAATCTGAGATTGGTTTTCTATTTCTAGGCCATGTATTAATTGTTTCAACAAACTAGGGTTTAAATAGATAATTATAATATACCTTACATGACACATTTCTTATAGATATTTTGTACTGTCATTCTTTATCAACTATCAATCCATATGAAAATTGTTTTGAACACTCAAAAAAATTATCTTTATCAAAGTTGCAATTGAGGCCCTCCTAAAGATCTAATTTCTTATAATAGTTTAATACCACTTATAGATGGGTATTTATTATACGAAATAGACTCCTAAGGATTAGGATTCATATATTCATGCCAAACTAAGGGACAAGAAACCCAATATTATCATTATCCCAATGGTACATGTATTGGAAGTAGGAATAATGGGTCATACCTAGATCTAGGTATGTTACATTCACTTTCATGACCTAGAGATGCCTACTTTGTCTATAGACTAGTGACATAACCCCTATGTTAGAGATTTTAATATACATATTATACTTAATTTTAATTAATCAATGTTAT
This sequence comes from Alisma plantago-aquatica, assembly GCA_963693085.1. NCBI lineage: Eukaryota > Viridiplantae > Streptophyta > Magnoliopsida > Alismatales > Alismataceae > Alisma > Alisma plantago-aquatica. The sequence continues at coordinate 124,587,665 of OY856411.1, forward strand.
CAGATGTTAGGTCTTAAATGTGAAATTGGGACTGGTTGAGTATGGGAGGTAGGAATTAGATACATAGGTTGGTATTATGTGACCTTGTTTTTATGTCCTTCAAGTGAAGATGATAATATTTTCCATATTTGAATTGTATGAATTGTTAACCTAACCAATATAAAATGTTCATATTTTGATGATGACTTAATCATTCCATTCATATGTATCTAATATGTCTATGTGAGATTGATTTCAGGTGTTAGGTACATGAAAAGGATGAATTCATTCAAGCCCTAGGATGACCAAATACAAGTTAAAGTCAATGCAAGTGCACTTTTTTGGGATCACCCTAAAACCCTTAGGATGATTTTTGTAATCATTTGTTTTTATGATATGACTTATAATTAAGATGAGAAATAGTCAAGAGCACTTGGAATGACTATTTAAGCACTCAAATGGCAATCTACAAAATTCATTACAGGAAGTTTCTTTGAGTTATTTTCATCCTGGATAAACTTGATTGACACCCTTGATGGATTTAGGGAAGTGCTAGGGTCGGTCGAGTTTCCTCAAGACAAACATGACTGACACCTTGCACTATCAAAATAATTTTAAAGTTGTTGGCCGAGTTTCATCCAGGATAAACTCGAATGACACTTCAATTTTTTTTGTCACATAGTCATATCGGTCGAGTTTTCTTTAATGAAAATTGACTGACCACACTGCACAAAAAGTATAGAAGAAGTGTTCCTAGTTGTTGGAGTGTTGCAAAAATCAAAAATAGATATGTTGCAACACCCAAAATGACTAGAATTCATTCCCAAGTGTTTCCATTGGCCAGTAGACATCCCCAACTATAAATAGGGACCCTTGGGATTCATCCCAAGTTGGATTCTTATGATCCTAGCTATACTTGAATGATTTTATCTACTAAGAGACACTTTCTCTCTCTTACTTACTAATCAAAATGTCATTCTAAGTGAGATAGGTTATTTGTTAGAGAAATACTTCCTTGTAATCATTGTGAAGCTCTCAATCTTCCCTTTAGCAATCCCTTTCTTTAAGCAAAGTTGGTGAAAGCTTCTCCTTGGTGAAGGAGAAAGTGAAGGCTGAAGATTCTTGAGAAGAGTGGGTAATTCCTTCAAGGTGGAGGACTTGTTGCAAGAAGGGGAGCTCCTTGGTGAAGATTTTATAGCTCCTTGCAAAAGTGGGTAAGCCCTTTTAGAGGTTGAAGTCTCTTGCTCAAAGGATAGGTAAGATCTTGTAAGGTTTATTGGCTCCTTTTGGCCCTTAAAAAAGAAGGCTAGGTATCCTTTCCCAGCAAAAGGAAGGTCTAATTGCATGTCTTATAATGGAATATAAGTATGCAATGGTTGCAAAATCCTAGGGCTTGACCTCTCTAGGTAGTGGATGTACATTCTCATAGTTTGGAGTTTAGAACTACTCTACATAGCTTGTTCTTGATCTAATTCAATCTCTCTCTTCCTTGCTATGTATATTTAGTTGCACAAAAATCTCATATTTGCAATCTTATCCCTTGAAGTAATTTGAAGGCCTAATGAATCTTATTTAAGTGTTTAAGGTCTATTAGTCCCCTCCTAGATCCCATTGATCCAACATGAATTACATTGAATTTATCTTTGTATGAAAATTTAGGGATGTGTTATATGGTTTAACAAAATTTAACTCAAATAACTTTATCTCTTTATTGAGTTGTCTATAACGCCTTAATATCAAATTAACATGACATTACTAGTCAAATTGATTATTCATGAGTTTTATATATGAAATGACTAATTGTTATGAGACGTTATATATATGGCTTATTAATCTATTAAGATAAATTAGGGTTTTATCTTGTTAATACCTTTGTATTTTGTTAGGTTAGAGGATACCAAGGAATTCAAATCCTTATGAGTAAAGGTTAATGATGTGGACTTATATGAAGTGTAGACATGGGTTCACAACATTTTTAGTATGCCATGAGTATAATAGAACTTTTCCGGTGTTCTAATTTTGACTAAGAGTATTTATATTTCTTGTAGCGAGTCATATATTGTCAAACATATGTGAGAACTAAATATTATCACACTGGGGTAATCTAAACTTTCTAAGGTCACTTGTTACTATGTTAGATAGATTTGTATATTCAATTCACATCAATCCTTTAGAGATGATAATAATAGATAATATTACATGAAATGATGTTGAATTATTCTAAGAGCTTTATATGACTTGGAGTCTAACATTACTATCCCTCTTTTCCATATAGTGTTGCATAAGGTGTCATCTTTTGAGAACCCAAGTTTGTACCTAATGTAGGTTGAAGGTCACTAAGACTCTTGTGACATCCCCGAATTTTTAAAAAATTAATCTGATGTATGATGTCCAAATTGAAACCCTCACCTCAGCGAGAATCCCAATTTAAACCCCACACACTAGGCTAAGAAGAAGAAAATCAAGGGAGTCAGAAGGAAAACAATCAGTAGCACATGCACATGAACAATAATAAAACCATACAACACATGTTCACCATTCAACATATAATTACAACATGAATTGTTACAACATTTGGAATTACATATTGAACAACAAACTTAAACATATACATGTACTACCACTAAACTGCAGGATCTTAAGACAACAGGTCCACCTGAACATCAGCTCGCCACACAACCCTCAACTATACTGGATCTTCAAGAGCATAACCACAACCTAAACCAAATATTACATGTGGTACACGTCAGCACAATATTCAAGAATATTGTACTGAGTATGCCTATGTGTCTTTTATATACCTCTCATCATATCTTGGCAATAAGATAAAATTAATACTTGGCAGTAACAGAAGAATATAAGAAAAGTGTACTTGAACAAGAATGTTTATTAACAAAAGAGAACACATTTCTTTTAGGCATATTTTCCATTATATCATCCATGCATTTACTACCTGAGAGTTGAATGCATTAAGGCCTTTATGATCTACAACCAAAGAGTTGGATAATTTCACAATGTGATCTACTACTAAGGAGTTGAAGTATTTCTTTTCCAGCACTTTACTACCAAAGAGTTGAAGTGCTTGGATATAATGGAACAGATATATTATGTTTCATGTGTTCATAACAATAAGTATGAAAAATCAAGCAACATATTATACAAGAGCAATCATTTCATCCAATACCATATGCCAAGTATTTTACTATGCATATAACACAAGCATATTGTATAATAAGCCAAGTAAGAGGTAATGGCGTACCTTGGTCAAGAACAAACCTAATCATCAGATATCCCTCATGTCAACTATATCTTGGTCAAACCCCTGGTTAAGACAAGATCACATATGTCATGCATTAGATTCTCATCATCTTAGCCCTAGTTATATCCATTTTAGGGTTTGCTTACTCATTTGGATATGTGCATCATTACTTGTCTTATCTTGTCTTAGAATTATCTTACTGATGTTGTTTTCCAGATTATGGTTCATTATCTTATCATTAGGTTTTATATCCTTTTTGTGCACATATTAACCCTAGTTTATGTACATTAAGCATATTAGGGTTTATATCACATTAAGAGCAAACATCATCATATAACATGGATCATGTGTATCATCTTGATCTCATATTTAAATATGAGGTTCCAGATACTGATATGAGCTTACTCTATAATTTCCATGATTTTGTGAGTATATTTGTAATTATTACACATTAATTAGGGTTATTAGCCCTAATTAGCCATATAAAGAAAATTACATGATTTCATGTCCAAGAATCATCATATCTAATATTTTATGGATTATATATCATGTTTCAAAGTTACTGAAGCATTATCATAATTTTAAGCCATCATTTGATATTTATTATACATCAAATAAGAATAATACATTTTGCATGATATCATTGTGATTTAAGCATAAAAAGACTGATATGATAGTTTCATGTTGTTCTACTCATTTTTATGAACATTTTAGTACCTTGTTTGTATTTTTGTGACAACGGAGTTAATTACTGTGAATTATCAAAGATTTGTACATTTACTGGAATATTTACCTTTTGTGGCCACTTAGAAGCCACCATGTGTCCAGTTGGGGGGCGCGGCTCCTTGCTTGGTCCGCTTGAGCCAGCTGAGTTTGTGGTCTGAACCCAGTTTAACTTTTCTTTCTACCCTCAGTTCTTTCTTTCTGCTTAGCAGACGCGCTTGGACTCCATGGCGAGCAACCAGGCAAGCAGCCTCCTCCTCGCCCGTACCATCCCCCACAAGGGAGATCAGAGGCTCGCGATCACCTCCTCCTTTGGCTTGGGTGTCCGATTGTGCCTCCGGGGCTCTGCCACTCTCAGCTTCTCAGGTCATCCAGAGCTCTGCCTATTGAAGGCCCTCTCATTCTCTCTTTCTTTTGCTCCCGTGAACTCCAGGTTGGTCGACGCTTACATGTGTTATCCTCTGGATCATTTCGCCTCCATGGGGAAGGCTTGTGGAGTGCAATCGTCCCCAAGTACCTCCTTCTCACCTAAGCATTGCGATGTGTTCTTCCCTTCTGTGTCGCCTGGGCACTGGCTCACGACTCCTGCCGATTGAGCGCCTCTGCAAGGCTGGTCTCCAACCAGAGATCGACTATGAGATCCCCTCACCACAGTCTTCTTCTGCTCATGCTTTAGGAAAATTCACTGGCACTACTTCTGCCCTGGAGATATGCTTCCACGGGCTCGCTGTCACCGGTGTTGTTGTGGCGGAGCAGAAGAGGCAACATGCCTATGTTCCTCCTCGCATCAATCTAAAGACTCTGGAAGCTTCCAGATACCTCCACGAACTTGTTCCTCCTCTTGATTGCCTCTGAGAGAACCTCCTTCTATCCCAATCGACTCCACAACCTTCTCCATTACACTAACTTCATCTCCCAAGCGGGTCGAAGCCAGGAGCAAGCTAGGTGGATCTCTGGGTCCATCCAACTATAGGGAGTAATTCCTCTCCATTCATTCTTCCTTAAATCCTCTAACATTGGTCTCCCAGCTCTCTCTACTTCTCTCCAATCGACTTGCAACTATCGAAGGAGAAACAACTGCCAGGGGGTGGTCGTACACTCTTCTCTCTCAACTAGATGACTCCAGTAAAGGGTCGATGGACAAGTCTTGGAGTGCCTAACAAAGTCCGGAGGCCAACTGCCAACTTTGTTTCCCCTCTAGGCCATGATCATCCACAACCGGCTATCCATGTTTCTGTTCCAGTTGCCCACGATGTCCTGACTATGCGATCTTGAAGAGAAGATTCAAACCATCCACTCTGACCCATCCAACGGCCACTGAGATGCCACGATATGAATCCCTGGTTTATTCAAGTCTGGGGCACGTGACACCCTGTTAGATCGGCAACTTAGGCTATATAATCCAGATTATATTAATAACCTATATCAATATACACATTATTTCATCATTTTCAAACCCAAATAACTTCCTCCAGGAATATCCAATCATCTTGAAATTTTAAACATAGATTTAATACTTCTCAAGCTACATTCTACTCAAATTGGGTGACAAAACTCAACTATTGGTCATCTGATTTATTACTCCAAAAAGACATGAAATTAGGGATCTTAATCATAATATTAACCTCAATCAACCATCAAGCTTTACCAAAACACTTAAAATTCTCAACTAACTCAACACTTGAATTTCAAAATGTAATTAAGCATTCAGAGGTTCGAAAAGTCCACTCCTTCACATCGTACACACCTTAAAATATATTTTGTCCTTGAAATTAAGCCATTCTCATACTCCAAGGAAAAACTAAAAGATAATCAACCATATAACATGTTTACCATGCTTAGGTTATGTCATGCCATATCTTATATGTTAGGATTGCATCCTTATCTTTCCCATGCATTATGATTCAAAATCATATTACCATGTTCCAAAGGAGTTAACCAAAGTTAACCCAATATATCAAGGTGTTATCAACATTTTATTGAGCTAATTGTTAGAATATGTTCAACGTTAACATATGTCTTTTAGGAAGGAGTTAACTATAATTAAGCCACTTTATCCATTTAGATCATATCAAGGTGTCATAAGCATTATGTTGTGTTAACTGTCAAACTATACTTTTCATCTTTAGTAAGCACTAAGATTAACACTTAGTGTAACATGTTTCATTTCATATGATCTTATTTCATTGCTCATAATAGATTGCAATATTTACTAATGATTTCATCACAAGATTAACCAACAATTTCACATTATCATGTAAACCATTTATGCATTGATGTCTATTAAACCATCTCTAGGTGTCCATCATATATATAACTTCTCATGATTAGATCACATCCCTACATATATTATATCATGATTTTTTCTAAACAAACTTATATAAGTGGATTATTAAACATATATCAAAACTTTATCTAGTCCAACTGAGGTTCTCCTGACCCATATCATGAGGGTAGTGCTATGCTCAGTCTCTCTAAGCTAACTCATCTGTATGAGTATCTCATATGTACAAACTATATCTTCCCTCTCGATCTAGGGTTCTCAGGTATACCTCATTGGCACTAAAGATAGCCATACAAGCTCTAGCCACATAAGCACATACCAAAACATGCTATTACATACTCTTCATAGGTCTCTACCCATGAGTTATTCTTACTCAACACTATCTTTTACACATGCCACGAGTGCCCTATGTGGGGAACCACCAACCCGAGCTTGATGCTTCACAGAAACTAACATATCTACCTCCTCCAGGGTCTTGGGCTCTCTCCCTCACCCAGATGGTAGGCACTCATATTCTTATTCACATGCACACATAACTAGCCTCTCTCTATCTCTAGGGTTTGGTCATCTGTTGGTTGTTTACACTAACGAGTTTCAATCATTAAGAATGATCTTTTACTCAACTAGCTATTTCCAGCAAGTATATGAGAGTAGTTGTAGTCGAGGTCGAACACAAAGAGTGTTGGTTAGTTAGGCGTAAGAGTTATGATTTTCAATAATCTAGATCATTGTATACAAGATGATTGGATTAGAACAACTAAATTATAGATTTAAAACAAAACAGTAAATTATCACTTAAGAAAGGTTAAGATTTAGATTTGGAAGGATCTTAGACTTGGGATTTCACTATCACATCATAGCTTATATTAAAATATGAATTTAAACATGTTAATTAACTTGCGAAGGAGGTTTGTAGTCATCACTCGCCTCCTAGTGAAGTGATGATGATTTTAACTCCATACATCACTCTCGTGTATGTATTTCATTTCAAATCACAAACCTTGCTCCTCAACATAATCCCACCCACTCTCACTGTCAAGGACAAGTTGCCAAAAGAGTAACTCCATACTCTTAAACACATCTTCTCCAATTATGAAAGAAAGCATAAAACATGCAAGTATGATGTCCAATCACACAAACAAGCATTTTGAGATCTGAAACAACTCTTGGAACATGCAAGAAACTAACATTTAGTACAAAATTCATATGTTCATACATTCTATGACATGGGAGCTGCTCTCCCATGCCCAAGAAATGAAGAATTACTTATCCATAACTATGCTTTGTAGATTTGTTATAGAAAATTTAGTTCTAAACATGATTTAGAGGGGAAGAGACAAAGAGATCCAAAGATATAACCACAAGAAGAAAAAATTCCGGCTTGAGGACGAAATTCTCCTTCTTTAGCTGCTCCAAAATGGACTAGCTCCTTTCCCAAGAAGCAACTTGAAGTTGAGAAAGCTTGGATGCACCTTGGAGAAGACAATGGAGAAGAAGAAGAGAAGAAATGGCTTCCTTTTTGCAAAGAACCACCTTCGATCTCTCCAAAATCACCCTCCCCTATTCTCTTTTAGCTCTGGGATGAGAAAAACTTCTCAAATGACCGAACCTAACCGCCCATTAAGTTCCCACTTCGTTTTAAACAAAAACTCGTATTTTTCAAAATGCTGAAACTGCCAGGTGCACGCTGTGCACCCAAAGTGCACGTCGTGCAACTTTCTAGAAACTTTTAGTTTGCTCCAGAATGCAATGTGCACGGCGTGTGCTGAAGTAATGCACGTCGTGCAACTTTCCAGAAACTTTTAGTCTGTTCCAGAATGCACTGTGCACGGCGTGTGCTGAAGTAATGCACGTCGTGCAACTTTCCATAAACTTTGGTCTGCTTGACGCTTCCAGGTGCACGGCGTGCACCTGGCTGTTCTGGCCTGTTGTGTATTCTGCTCATAACTTTCAGTGTATAGGTATGATTTACATGCTGTAAAAAGTGGTATTTGTGCACTTTCGAACCCCAAAACATGTAGATACTTGAGGAGTGATCCAATAAGTGATAATATGATATATTCCTCATCATTTCATTGCAAAATGTAGTACCTACAATTCAAACCATGAGACAAGTAAGAATAGCAAAAAATATAGAATCTAGCATGAATGAGAGTGATAATTGAGTCAAAACAACATGGAAATGCAACCAAACATGATCCAAAAGATGATATGATTTGTGCACATCAAATCCCCCTAAGCTTAAACCATTGCTTGTCCTTAAGAAAAAAGAGCATAGAAACACAAATAAACAATTGTTAAGTTGATGCATATATCAAATGAAAAGAAAGATGTGTATAAGACCAAGCCAACCATGATCAACATGTTTATACTCATAGCCATCAATTCAACTTAAACACCCAAGAAAGAGATTTTTAGTTCAGCATGGGTGGTCACAATTAAATGAATCAATCAATTAAACAACACTAAGTAGAATTTGGATGAACAAGCCAATAAATTAGTGGATGTGCAACTCAAACTCTCAACTATTAAGGATATAAAAGATGAAATCTTAGTTAAAATTAACAATTTTAGTTGTACTCTCCTTCTTTCCAAAAATGATGTGACCATGGATTATGTGTTCCGACACTCGGCTGCTAATGTAGGCTTATGCACACATGGAGTGTCGGTTGGCATATTTTACCCTCTTTTAGGACATACCACCTAACCATCGTGGCCAGATCAGACTTACACTAGGCTAGTGTGATATGTGGGCAGTTTAGCCATCTTTTATGGGGTATAAAGATGAGATAAGCCAAAAGAAATTTTAAAATTTTTCCAAAACATAGGAGAGTCAACTAAATTGCAACATTAGCTAGATTTCATTCGTTTGTTTTGAAATTTTTTCATTGAAAGAGTGGTTGAAAATGCACTAAGAGCTTTGCAATGGCATCCTGTATTCCAAATGATGTTGTAAAGTTGATTTACTCACAAAAGTTGAAACCATTACATGTTTTAAGAAATGAAGGATGTGAAAGATGAATGTTCAGGCAAGAAGCATAAACCAGAGTTAAGCACATGTTGATGGCCAAAAGGTTTCATTTGATTAATGCATGCCTTTTACAATTTCTCCAAATGATATTTCTCATGAAAAGAGGACAATCAATTAAGCATAGGAGTTCTATCCACATATAAAAGATAAACCTCATATCATATTAGATTTGCCAAAAGAAGAGCAGAATTAAAAACAACAACTGAGGAAAAGATGATAAAAGGGAAATAAAACTACACTATCGGCTGGTTGCTCTCCCCCTAAGCTTGAAATTAGCAGTGTCCTCACTGCATATAACAAACTCAAGAGGATTACAACTGGTTACCTATCATAGTGAATAATGAAGATGGAGGTCCATTGCTTTGATTTGAGGCTGGAAATTGTTGTGCTAAAGATTGATGCCTCCTTGCAAATATGTCCTTGATTTGGGGCAAGCGAAAGCACCTATGAGCTGCAGCAAGAATAGTCTTTTATATACCAATATGATTTGTCTTTTCATTCCCCTTTGAAGAATCATCAAAATATGAGTTGGGAAGAGTTTTTTCTCATTATAAAGCAATGTGTCATCTAGAGTGTGCGGAGGAAGGACATGTGGCTTGCTTGAAGAATCAACATGTAGAGCATGTGTTGTAGCTTTCTCCCCTTTAGTTGCAACTTCATAATCATCATGGATATCAATATCATCATACTTTGAAGGATATACCTCTATTACAACTCCATTCTTCAATGTCACTGGCCTGAAATATGTTGGATTCATCTCCGGTGGACTAGGCAAGAAAGGTGGAAATGCTTCTTTGCTAAAAAGAGCTTGCTGGGCAATTTGTTTCTCCAAGATGTGTGTATGAGTGGCAATATCGTCCACCTTAGAAAAGAGTTGGAAAATGGCACCCTTCAGTGATTTCCTTTGTTGTTGGAACTCCTCATTTTGCTGCATTTGAGTTGAAACAAATGTTGCAAGCATGAACTCTAATCTAGGAGTTACTTGCGGTTGTTGTGGCTGAATGAAATTCGGGTTCACATTGTTATAGAAGTCCGGTGGAGTGTAGCCCAATGGAGAATAAATAGAAGAAGCATAAGATGTAGAAGATGAGTATCTAAACAACCCACATGCATCACAAATAATATTGGCTACTTGAAATGGCTATATACTTAGCTTCTCAAACCTTTGTGATAAAGTGTCTAGCTTTGCTGCAATTATGTCTACAGCACCAACTGTGTGATCTTCCACTTGCATTCCGGAAGTAGTATGTGAAAAGGGTGGGTGGTAGCTTGTAGTCGGACTCCACTGACAATGATTTTCTGCCATATCTTCAATAATAGCATAGGCTTCTCCATAAGATTTGTTCATTAGAGCTCCATTTGTAGCTGCATCAATAGACATCCTTGTATTATAGCACAAACCATTATAGAAAGATTGCAATAGAATCCAATTTCTTAGACCATGATGTGGACAAATATGTTGAAGATCTTTGAACCTCTCTCATGTATCATACAAGGTCTCTCTATCCCTTTGAGAATTATTGATGAGTTGACTCCTTAGCTGCAAAGTTTTCCTAGGTGGAAAATATCTTGCCAAAAAGACCTTTAGAAGCTCATCCCAAGTGTCGATTGACTTCTTTGGCAAAGTATAGAGCCATGCCTTGGCAAAGTATAGAGCCATGCCTTGGCTCTATCTCTAAGAGAGAATGGAAAAAGGATTAGGTGTATCCCATCAGTAGGAACGCCATATATCTTTATGGTGCTTAGCAACTGTAGAAATTCAGCAATGTGGAGGTTTGGATCCTCCATTGGTGTCCCTCCAAATGCATTCATCTGTAGCAATTGTATGATGGCTGGGCTAATCGAAAACTCCTTTGCCTCAAATTCTGAAATATTAATAGGCTCACTCGTGTACATTGCAGCTGTACCAAAGTAGTCCTTAAGAGGAAGGTCATCCTCCTCGACTAGTTCTTCATGTGGATCTGAAAGATTAGGTGGATATGGCGTAGATGGTGGTGGTGTATGTGGTATGGATGTTGATGGTGTATATGAGGGTGGTGCATATGAAGGTTATGTGGATGAAGGTGGCATGGGTGAATGTCGTTTGGATGATGGTGACATGGATGATGGTTGTGTGGGTTGTGATTCCTCCATACATGTTTGGGTTTCACTCCTTTTTGCTCCATGAGGGTTGTAAATGATGTGTTCATTTTCTAAAAGTAGAGATATGCACAGTTCAAGGATCTTTTTATGAACACCCGATATGCTCCTGCAAATAAACAAGGTGAGTGAGATACAAAAATGAACATGGAAGATACAACAAATTATGATGATCATGATGAATTATGATTTATGGATATGATGGTGGATATGAAGGTTGTAATCTAGTTTCATTTACTTCTCAACAACTCTTACTCTAACAGGAATACTGATGCTCCCCGGCAACGGTGCCAAAAACTTGTTGGTTGTTTACACTAACGAGTTTCAATCATTAAGAATCATCTTTTACTCAACTAGCTATTTCCCACAAGTATACGAGAGTAGTTGTAGTCGAGGTCGAACACAAGGAGCGTTGGTTAGTTAGGTGCAAGAGTTATGATTTTCAATAATCTAGATCATTGTATACAAGATGATTGGATTAGAACAACTAAATTATAGATTTAAAACAAAATAGTAAATTATCACCTAAGAAATGTTAAGATTTAGATTTGGAAGGATATTAGACTTGGGATTTCACTATCACATCATATCTTATATTAAAATATGAATTTAAACATGTTAATTAACTTGCAAAGGAGGTTTGTAGTCATCACTCACCTCCCGGTGAAGTGATGACGATTTTAACTCCATACATCACTCTCGTGTATGTATTTCATTTCAAACACTAGTACAGAAATGGGTTATAACGTCACTACCTGTAGGGTCAGTTTTTCCAAATAACCGACCTTATATGTCTAAAAAATTGTGGGCACCACTTAAGACCTCTTGGGTCGGTTTTCTTAAAAAAATCGACCTTGTAGTGTAACTCTATAGGGTCGGTTTTCCAAATAACCGACCTTATATGTCTATAAAAAATGTGGGCACCACTTAAGACCTCTTGGGTCACTTTTCTTAAAATAACCGACCTTGTAGTATATCTCTATAGGGTCAGTTTTCCAAATAACCGACCTTATTTGTCTATAAAAAATGAAGGCACCACTTAAGACCTCTTGGGTCGCATTTCTTAAAATAACCAACCTTGTAGTGCATCTCTATAGGGTCGGTTTTCATAAAATAAGCGACCTTATAGACAATTGGATTAGAAAGTCAATTATAGTTTCCCGCGGTAAAATTTTGCTTGATTTTGGCTTCGCGCCTCAATCTATAGGGTCAGTTTTTCCAAATAACCGACCTTATATGTCTACAAAAAATGCGGGAATTAGACATCTTGAATCCAGTTTGCTTTCACACATGTATAAGCACCTCTAGGGTCGGTTTTTCCCTTATAACTGACCCTAAAGGGCTCCTCGGTCGACAAATTCGTCGACCGAATAAGAGCCAGATTTCACGTGTATAAGCACCTCTAGGGTCGGTTTTTCCCTTATAACCGGCCCTAAAGGCTCCTCGGTTGACAAATTGGTCGATCGAATAAGAGTCAGATTTCACATGTATAAGCACTTCTAGGGTCAGTTTTTTCTTTATAACCGACCCTAGAGCTCTTATCGGTCGACGAATTTGTCGACTGATAACCTCTCAGTAGACAAATTCGTCGACCGAGAAGGAGCCAGATTTCACGTGTATAAGCACCTCTAGGGTCGTTTTTTTCCTTATAACCGACCCTAAACGGCATGTCAGTCGACAATATTATCGACTGACATGAATTTTGGTTCCAGTTTAGTTCATGCATGTATAAGCACCTCTAGCATCGATTTTGTACTTTTAACCGACCCTAGAGCTCTGCTCGGTCGACGCATTTGTCGACCGATAACCTCTCGATCGACAAATCCATCGACTGAGAAGGAGCCAGATTTCACGTGTATAAGCACCTCTAGGGTCGGTTTTTCCTTATAACTGACCCTAAAGGGCTCCTCGGTCGACAATATTGTCGACCGACATGAATTTTGGATCGAGTTTAGTACTTTTCAAAACGTTATAAAGCATTGAGATCTCAATCCCTTGTCTCATTGTTGGGAATTCACATCCCTCAATACCACCATCATCACATTTGCTGGATCTGGGTATTCAAACCCTTAGTTCATCACTAAACATGGTTATCACTTATCAGGTAACTATTACCTTCAGGTCATCTGACCAAGGTATTCAGGATACTTGTTACACAAGCATCTCAATTTCATATCAACCATATCAATTTCATATCAACATCATACAATACAAAAATAACATCACTATTCCCTCATTAGGGTTAGAGTTTCCCATCTTTATCAATTAGGGTTTCACAAATTATAACATCATCCCATATTGAGGTTTCACATAACATTATCCCATATTAGGGTTTTACACAACATCACCCTATATTAGGGTTTCACATAACATCATCCCATATTAGGGTTTCACATAACATTATCCCATATTAGGGTTTCACACGACATCACCATATATTAGGGTTTCACATAACATCATTATTACGTTGTGTAAGCACCTTAGAGCACACTCGGTCGACGAATTTGTCGACTGATACCCTCTCGGTCGACCAATTCGTCGACCGAGAAGGAGCCAGATTTCACGTGTATAAGCACCTCTAGGGTCGGTTTTTTTCTTGTATAACCGACCCTAAAGTGCTCCTCGGTCGACAATATTGTCGACCGATAAGAATTTTGGATCCAGTTTAGTTCACGCATCCTCGGTCGATGAATTTTTTGACCGATAACCTTTCGCTCGACAAATTAGTCGACTGAGAAGGAGCTAGATTTCACCTCTGGATCCTTCTCGGTCGACGATTTTATCGACCGAGGGTTATCGGTTGAAAAATTCGTCGACTAAAAGGAGACAGATTTCCTTTGTATAAGCACCTCTAGGGTCGGTTTTTTCCTTATAACCGACCCTAAACTCCTCCTCAGTCGACAATATTGTCGACCGAGAAAAACTTAGGATCCAATTTAGTTTTTCATACATGTATAAGCACCTCTAGGGTTGGTTATAAGGAAAAAAACAGACCCTAGAGGTGCTTATACGAAGGAAATCTGGCTCCTTCTCGGTCGACAAATTTGTCGACTGAGAGGGAGCCCGATTTCCTTCGTATAAACACCTGTAGCGTCAGATATACCTTAAAACTGACCCTAGAGGGCTCTTCGGTTGACAATATTGTCGACCGACAAATTTGTCGACCGAGAATGAGTTTGAGTGTTTTTAAATAACCCGACACGGGCACCGCTTATCTTTAGCGTCGGTTTTTTTGTGTTAACCGACGCTACAGGTCTTTCTCTTTGTGAAAAAGCCGAAACCTAGTCTTTCTTCCTCCCGTGAAAACATTTTCGGTTCTATTTTTCTCTCCCGCGGTGCCGCGAAGCCCTTGCTTTCTTGTGTCATTCCGTCGTGAAGCCCTTGCCTCCTCTCTGTGAAGCCGTTGTCGTGAAGCCGTGCCACCTCTCCGCGCTGCCAAGAGGATCGTGATGTCCGTATGTGAAGCCGTTGCCACCTCTCCGCGTCGCCAAAGCTTTGCCTACTCTCTGTGAAAAGAGCTCTTCGTCGCCGCCTCTCCACTCTTCCACGAAGGTCACCGCCTCTCCGTGAAGGTCGTCTCATCCTCCACGAAGGTCGCCGCCATTTCCAAGTAAATTCGTCGCTTCCTTTGTTCCTTTGTTCTCGCCTTCCTTCGTTCCCGCCCGCCGCCATTGCAGTGTCCAGGTCCACTCTCGGTCGAAAATTAGTCGACCGAGAGTGGACCTGCTCCTTATTTATGTGGGAGCTATAAATATTTTAATCATATTTGTTGTAATGTTCACAAATAGTTCTGAATATTATAATGATTTCATTCTTTGGACTTTTGGAAACGGCCTTACTTTGCTAATTTGTACAAGTATTTTCCATTTTATATGATTTGATAACCCAATAATAAAAACATGTCTTTTTTCATATGTAATCATTATATAAATTCTAGAAATTAATACTAGATTAGACATGTGTACTCCTAGATTGACACTTTAGGGTTGATGCATGATGTTTAACTTAATATATAAATATGAAAATAATGCATTTATATATTAACTTAGAAACCCGTTCAAAATTTACTCATTAGGAGTAAACTTTGGATAGTCCCCGGTTTGGGACTATTTTTGGATATTTAATCTCACTTAGGATGTACATGTATAATGTATGTTTAGTTTTGTAGAAAATTTCAGTAGGATTTCTTCATTTGTTCTCTGGGTACATATGTGAGTGGTTATTTGCCATTTACATCGGTGTACTTGGAGAACTTAGGGGAAATGCTGCTGAAATTTTCTTCAAAACTAAACATACATTATACAGTTACTAGTGAGATTAAATATTCAAAAATGAGATAGGTGGTACACTTTAGTATATAAGTGATTAACTTCCTATCAATAAAAACTTACAGATTATTATAGTATCAATATTAAACGGTTAGTTTTATAATTAATTTTAATGTGATATAGAAAATGGATCGAAGTTGGATGTCTATCAAGAACTGTTGCAGTCCAGAGTTTGCCAAAGGTCTTGATGAATTTATCAAATTTGCTGAGGAACATAGGAAACTACCTATAGATAGGCTATATTGTCCATGTAGAAATTGTTGTAACAATTTGAAAGTTGATATTGGTGAGGAAATTAAGAATCATGTTATATGCAATGGGATCATACAAGGTTATAATGAATGGTATTGGCATGGAGAGAAATTGAATTATGGATCAGAAAATGTCGATACTGATAGTTGTGGCATAGAAGATATAGATAATGATGATAATGTTAATGATGAACCGATTCAAGATGACCAGATTCAGGATGATATGGTTGATGAGATTCTACGTAGTTGTCAGGACAATGTCATTGATCCACCTTCTTTATTTGCAAACATTGTCCATGATGTTGAAAAACCATTATATAAGGGTTGTACTAAGTTCACAAGGTTGAGTGTTGTGATGCGATTATATACTCTTAAAGCTCAAAACCGAAGGAGCGATAAGAGTTTCACTTCACTGTTGTCTTTGTTAAAGGAAATTCTTCCTGAGGGCAACGAGCTTCCAATTTCAACATATCAAGCAAAGAAAATAATGTGCCCAATGCGAATGGAGGCTAAGAAGATTCATGCATGTCCAAATGATTGTGTGTTATTTCAGAAGGACTATAGTAATTTGATAAATTGTCCAAAATGTGTTGCGTCAAGGTATAAGACTACAAATTCAGCTAAGGCTAAAAATGTCTCTCCTGCCAAGGTGATGTGGTATCTACCAATAATACCACGATTTCAACACTTATTTACTAATACAGAAGATGTGCAAACTTTGTCTTGGCATGGGGAGTTAAAGGCCAATGATGATGGCATCCTACGACATACATCTAATTCACCACAATGGAAGAAAATTGATTTATTATACCCTCAATTTGGTAAAGAACCAAGAAACTTAAGACTTGGACTCTGTACAGATGGAATGAATCCTTATGGTACATTAAGCAGCCAACATAGCACGTGGCCTGTTATGATTTTTATATACAATCTTCCTCCTTGGTTGTGCATGAAAAATAAGTATGTGATGTTGTCAATATTGATATCAGGGCCCAAGCAACCTGGAAATGATATTGATGTTTACCTTCAACCTCTAATTGATGACCTAATGAAACTATGGGAAGAAGGTATTATGACATATGATGCTTCACGTAAAGAGATCTTCAGTTTGCGTGCTATTTTATTTTGCACGATTAATGACTTTCCAGCTTATGGAAATTTGTCTGGATATAGCATAAAAGGATACAAAGCATGTCCTATTTGTGAGGAAAATATTGATTCAATCAGACTGAAACATGGTGGTAAAATCGCATATCTTGGTCATCGGAGATTTCTCCCACCAGTGCATCCTTATCGAAGGCAACGTAAAACCTTTAATGGGTCAACTGAGGAACGAAGTGCTCCTAAACCTATACCAAGAAATGTTGTATATGATAGGGTGAAACATATTGTTAATGAATTTGGAAAGAGTTCAAGTACTCGTCCACTCGCATGTGACAAATCTCTATACAAGAAGAGGTCAATATTCCGGGATCTTCCTTATTGGAGATCTTTGACAATTAGACATTGCATTGACGTCATGCATGTTGAAAAAAATATTTGTGATAGCATCATTGGTACGCTATTGAACATACCAGGAAAGACTAAAGATGGCATAAAATTTAGAAAAGATTTAGAACTAATGGGTATAAGAAAAGAATTATCAGTGGAGATCAGGGGTCGCCGCACATATTTACCACCAGCTTGTTACACTTTGTCAAAGAAGGAGAAAAAGACTTTCTGTGAGTGCTTGTATAATATTAAGGTTCCACAAAGATACTCTTCTAATATTTGTAAATTGGTATCAATGAAGGATCTGAAGTTGATAGGTCTCAAATCTCACGATTGTCACACCTTAATGCAACAAATTTTACCTGTGGCTATTCGATCTATATTGCCGAAGCATGTAAGGTTTGCAATCACAAGACTTTGTTTCTTCTTCAATGAAATATGCAACAAAGTGATACATCCTGATACTCTCGATAAATTACAGAAAGATGTAATTGTTACCATGTGTCAGCTTGAAATGTACTTTCCTCCTTCAATTTTTGATAGCATGGTTCATCTTTTAGTACATATTACAAGCGAGGTGAAGATGTTGGGTCCAATTTTCTTACATTGGATGTATCCATTTGAACTCTACATGAGTGTTTTTAAAGGTGATGTTCAGAATCGTTATCGTCCTGAAGGGAGTATTGTTGAGGGTTACATGGCTAGGGAGGTGATGGACTTTTGTAATGATTTTTTGAATTGCAATAGCGATCTAAAAAATTCCCGTCACACTAGATCTTATTATGGCAAAGGAACTCTGGGAGGACGAGTGAAAGGAATCCCTTGTGAGTTGTGGGAACAAGCACATTTGTATATTTTACACAACATCGATGAAGTTAGTAGCTACATCAAAGAACACAATGATCTTATCAAGAGAAATCATCTGTGATCTAGTTCAATGTGGCTTGCAAGAGAGCATAATCGAACATTTATTAGGTGGTTTGAAGAGAAAGTATTTAATCAACTATCTGAATCACCGAATAATGTTGCTGAGAACATAAAATGGCTCGCCTTTAAGCCAAAAATGGATGTCATGTCATATGAAGGTTATGACATAAATGGATTTTCATACTACACAAAGCATCAAGATGAAAGTAGTGTGGTCCAAAATAGTGGGGTTACTGTTCAAGCTTGTTTGTTGTATTTTTCTAGTGCCAAAGATAAAAGACCACGTGAAGCTGAGATGTCATATTATGGCGTCATTGAGGACATATGGGAATTGGACTATACAAATTTCAGAGTTCCTATCTTTAGGTGTAATTGGGTTGACAACAACAAAGGAGTTTTAGTGGATGAGTTGGGTTTCAAATTGGTGAATTTTGAAAAATTTGGTGAGAAAGATGAGCCATTCATCATGGCAGACCAAGCAAAACAAGTATTTTATATTGATGACCCTGCAAATAAAAACTGGTTTGTCGTTCTTCATGGAAAAAGACAGTTTACTGTAGATCCTATAAATGAAGAAGAATACTACGAAAAGTATGATGATTCCAGTCCATTCTCAGTTGGTTTGCCAAGTGTAAATGTTGAAGATAACAATGATGAATATTATAAACGTCATGACCACACTGAAGGAATTTTACTTGACTAACAACTCAACCAATACTAAAGGCATGTATTCTTTGAATTATTTATTTTATTATCATTCAAGCAAATAATCTTTTTAATATACATCATATATCATGTATACCTTATCACTTGTGCTTTTATTATCACTTACTTTTTTTATCATGTATACTTGCGGGTTCTAAAATGGCGAGTGAAGATGAACATTCTGAGCATGAGCATGAGCACCATGAGGATGGTAGTGGTGATGCTAAGAAAAGTAGAGGTCCCACACTGATGTGTAGGATGCAAGAGCTTAGGGCTAAAGGGGACAAATTGCCAATCCAATTTGATATCATAGGAGCACCTTTTGGGGAACATGCTAGTGCTTTCAAGCATTACGTAGGGGCGACTGCACGCAGTAAGGTGTCAATAGATATAGAAAATTGGCATGATGTTCCTAATGCCAAAAAAGACCTCATATGGAAAGATATATCTATGAGTGGAAGTGATATTATTTTAATATGTTTTTTATCTATTGATTCTAATTTAATTTGCTTGGAATGAAATTCCTTTTCAAAACAACATTATCAATTGCTTCTTTTGTATGTATAGGGTGTTTTTCATCTAAATGAAAAAGATCACAAGAAAAGAGTGCTACAACATTGTGGTGTAAGATGGAGGGGTTTCAAGACATATCTCGCAAGGGAATTTATAGATAATCCTAAACAAAAGAACAAAGCAACATATGTATATATTTTTATAGATCCTGGGGAGTGGGAAAGATTTGTTGCAGCTAGGAGATCGGAAGAGTTTCAGGTAATAAATATTGTGATGTATTGTATGAATCTTTAATTTTATACAATTAAGGAGGTGAATCTTTTTATACATGTTTGCCAAGTCTAAATTGCAATACCTCATTTTAAATGATCAGGCTATCCGCCAGGCTCAAAAGGAAAGACGGGCCAAAAATGTGCATGACCATCGCTTGGGGCCCGGTGGTTATGCCTTCTGCCACCAACTACAAGAGAAGCAATCCTCTTCTGGAGAAGAATCTAGTACAACTCAAGTTGAGCGTCCACCCCGACACTTGACATGGATTGATGCTAGAAAGAATCGAGCAGGTGAAATTGTCAACCCTGCAACTAAGGAGATGGAACAAAAGATGGTAGGTTTATCCCAACTAAGTAAAGAGTAACTCCCACAAACTTAGATTTATTTATATCTAATTGATATTGTGATTTATTATTTTTATTAACTATGAATAGATTGATCTCCATGAGAAAAGGAAGGAAGGAAAGTTCATCCCAACTGGCCACATGGATGAACTATCAGTTGCTCTTGGTACGAAGGAGCATCCTGGCCGTGTTAGGGGATTAGGAGCTGGCATAGGATTCAAGTCTTATTTTGGCCCTTCGCAATCTAAAAGAGGTCGTGCAGGAGGTCTTACACAAGAGGAGGTTGAAGCATTAGTAGCGCAGAAAGTAAAAGAAATAATGTCTTCATTTCAGCCTACTCAACCTTCTCAACCTATTCATATTGTGCATCTCTCAAGTGATGAGGTACAAGCCCATGATCTAGTTGTGGAAGGTCATGGGAGCACTCCCAATGACCCACCACAATAATCTGTAGTAAGTTTTTGTTCTATATGTTGTGTTATTAGTATGATATATATGATCATATATATAGTTGTAACAGGTATCTGTTCTACTATTTCTTATATAACTTATATTATTTCAATCTAGGTTGGTATGAACTGTAAACTTGCAGTGGAGATTCTAGAATATAATATTGTGGTAGCGGGCAAGGTGTACAACCTTGGTGATACATTGCATTGCCAACAAATTATTGATGACATTTGTCGTGTGTCCATCCATCTTGTGTATGATGGAATTGGGGACAAACCACTACACATACCTAATCCTAAATATAGTACAGTTGAAGAAGCTGAGGGTGCTATGGTGGGTCGGCCTAGACACTTGGTTATCAATGACAAGGTATACCTTATTTCTACCATATTTTTCATATTTGACTGCATATATGAACTCGTGTAATATAAGTATGTAATTTAATTAACAGGTTTGTAAACCAAAAAGTAAAAATTCTACTAGTCGTCCTCCTATGCCCAATCCATCTTTCATTCCTGAAGCTACATTCGACAAATTGGGAAGCAAATGTAAATGTTTGTGTCAATACTTAGCCAACCAAAGCTCAGGATCACATATGTTGGTCAATTTAATAGAAGATGCAGCTGGGAGGGACTTTGAGAATTTTATTTTTCTTGATGATATTATAGAGTTGTTCCGATATGATTGGCTAAATACTTCGATAATAGAAGTATGGATAAGGTAAGGATCTATCAATATATATATATCAAATTCCAATACACATTTTTAGCTTAGTTCTATATATGGAAATAATTACAAATGTTTTACAACCATTTATATACTGAGATCACAAACCTTGATATAAGGAATGTTGGATTCTTAGTTCCTTCAATCACTAGTCAAGTGGAGACAAATTTTGAGGATGTGAATGAGTACTTCTCTATTGCATTCAATTATTTTGCTAGTGAAGGGAAGGAAATTATCCTAATTCCTTTTAACGTGCAGTAAGTATTATTATTCAATATAATTTTAATAATGAATAAAATTATTTATTTTAATGTTTGTTTTATTCTTACTCAGAGCTAGACATTGGGAATTAGTGGTGATTGCCCCTAAATTGATGACTCTTTATTATCTTGACCCAATGGGTAAAACAACAAGGAGTCACAAACTGAAATTTCTAGCTATGGAGTAAGTATAAATTTAGTCAATGCTTCAACATGATATTTCTATTTAGAATTTCTATTTTACCAACTATTATTTAATTGATAGGGGTATAAAGGCTTTTCGTGATGCTGGAGGACAAATACCCACAAAATTAAAGACATTGACTTTGAAAAATGTCAAGGTAGCTACTTTGACAACTGCTTAGTCTTATATGTATTAATTTTTCAATTCTAATATGTCAACTCTTATAGTCTTATCTCAACTGCTGTTTATAGTAGTTTACTAACATTAAGTATAATTTGTTATTTGTAGTGTCCTATGCAAAATAATGACTGGGCTTGTTTCTACTATGTAATGAAATATATGCAAGCTATTGTCAAACAAGCATCACATGACATTCAGACTATAAGTCAGGTAATAAAGAATAACATCATAAATTTACAAGTGATTGTAGTCATTTTATAAAATATTAGCATGTGCATTTTCTGTTACAGATCTTTACAACTTAGCCTTACACACTTGTGGACTTGAATGAATTTCGAGAAGAGTAGTCAGATTCTTTTCTAAATGAAGTCAATATAGCATTGGATTAAATATGTCAGCTCCATTTATGTATGTGGTTTGAGTACTCTTTCATATTTACTTTAGTATCTGATTAATATCATCTCAGACTTACAATCTATCATTTTGTAAATTTTTATGTCATTATGAATCATTTTTGTCATGAATGTGTGGTTTTGAATGGTGACGGTTGAGCATCAATGCTCCCCTCTCCCAGAATATATGAATCTTCTTGTTCTTCTGTTCTATTTCATTTTCTGCAGAAATTTAAAAAAAATCGTAACTTTTAGCGTCAGTTTTTTAAATAACCGACCCTAAAGATTGAATAACCACTTCAGTGTGATCCTCGGTCGAGAAAATTTTTGACTGAAATATTTTCGGTCGACAATTTTCTCGACCGAGAGAGTTTTACAGGGTCGGTTTTTTTTGGAATAACCGACCCTAAAGATTGAATAAACACTTCAGTGTAATCCTCGGTCGAGAAAATGTTCGACCGAAATATTTTCAGTTGAAAATTTTCTCGACCGAGGATTACACTGAAGTGTTTATTCAATCTTTAGGGTCGGTTATTCCAAAAAAAATTGACCCTGTAAAACTCTCTCGGTCGAGA
Source organism: Alisma plantago-aquatica (assembly GCA_963693085.1). NCBI lineage: Eukaryota > Viridiplantae > Streptophyta > Magnoliopsida > Alismatales > Alismataceae > Alisma > Alisma plantago-aquatica. The sequence goes on from OY856411.1 coordinate 124,610,679, forward strand.
AAATTGTCGACCGACAATATTTCGGTCGAAAATTTTCTCGATCGAGGATCACACTAAAGTGGTTATTCAATCTTTAGGGTCGGTTATTCCAAAAAAACTGACCCTGTAAAACTCCCTCGGTCGAGAAAATTGTCGACCGAAAATATTTCGGTCGAAAATTTTCTCGACCGAGATCGTTTACAGGGTCGGTTTTTTTGGAATAACCGACCTTACATGATCTTTTTTTCTCGTCTGGGTCGGATTTTTTACAACCTTTTGCTTCGGTGTTTACTCTGTAAGGTCGGTTTTATTTGGTCAAATAAACCGACGCTATAGAGCAAATTCTATAGCGACGGCCACTTAGGCATCGGTTATAAAGTGACGCTGCAGGCTTAAAAAACCGACGCTACAGACCATTCCTATACTAGTGAAATCACAAACCTTGCTCCTCAACATAATCCCAGCCACTCTCATAGTCAAGGACAAGTTGCCAAAAAAGTAACTCCATACTCTCAAACACATCTTCTCAGATTATGAAAGAAAGTATAAAACATGCAAGTATGATGGCCAATCACACAAACAAGCATTTTGAGATCTGAAACAACTCTTGGAACATACAAGAAACTAACATTTAGTATGAAATTCATATTTTCATACATGCTATGACATGGGAGCTACTCTCCCATGCCCAAGAAATGAAGAATTACTTGTCCATAAATATGCTTTGCAAATTTGTTACAAAAAATCCAGTTCTAAACATGATTTAGAGGGGAAGAGACAAAGAGATCCAAAGATATAACCACAAGAAGAAAGAATTCCAGCTTGAGGACAAAATTCTCCTTCTTTAGCTGCTCCAAAATGAACTAGCTCCTTTCCCAAGAAGCTGCTCGAAGTTGAGGAAGCTTGGCTGCACCTTGGAGAAGAAGAAGAGAAGAAATGGCTTCCTTTTTGCAAAGAACCACCTTCGATCTCTCCAAAATCACCCTCCTCTGTTCTCTTTTATTTCTGGGATGAGAAAAACTTCTCAAATGACCGAACCTAACCGCCCATTAAGTTCCCACTTCGTTTTAAACAAAAACTCGTATTTTTCAAAATGTTGAAACTGCCAGGTGCACGCCGTGCAACTTTCCAGAAACTTTCAGTTTGCTCCAGAATGCACTGCGCACGGCGTGCGCTGAAGTAATGCACATTGTGCAATTTTCCAAAAACTTTCAGTCTGCTCCAGAATGCACTGCCTACGGCATGCACTGAAGTAATGCACGTCGTACAACTTTCCAGAAACTTTGATCTTCTTGATGCTCCCAGGTGCACGGCGTGCACCTGGCTATTCTGGCCTGTTGTGTATTCTGCTCATAACTTTCAGTGTGTAGGTCTGATTTACATGTTGTAAAAAGTGGTATTTACGCACTTTCGAACCCCACAACATGTAGATACTTGAGGAGTGATCCAATAATTGATAATATGATATATTCCTCATCATTTCATTGCAAAATGTAGTACCTACAATTCAAACCATGAGACAAGTAAGAATATCAAAAAATATAAAATCTAGCATAAATGAGAGTGATAATTGAGTCAAAACAACATGGAAATGCAACCAAACATGATTCAAAAGATGATATGATTTGTGCACATCATCCTCCTAAGGACATCTAGGGTTCAACAAGACTATAGGAATCGTGCATTAAGCAACTCAACTCATTCACTAAGGAGTAGTCTAGTTTAGGACATATCATAACACATATCTCAGAATTCTCATATTTTTTAGTTTAGGTTCTCTAACCTTCTCCCAATGGGCCTCACTCTCTCTGGAGTTAACTCCAAAACTAATCCTAACACTATAGGTCCTCCTTCGTAAAAGAGCTTGAGACTCATGCTTACCCTCAACCTTGTCTTAACTTAACATATCTTATCTCATAAAAGAATGCATACTTGCATCATCAAAACTTATCTCAAAACCTCAAATCTGAACTTAAGTCCTCAAAAACAAACGTAGATCATCATAACCATCTTATGTCATCTATATAAGACTTGCATCATCATCAAAACTTATATCATCTATTCCATCTATCATATATTTCAACAAGGATCTAGACATCTAATCTAGAACTACTCTCTCTTCTAGACTGATGTCATTCACTTTCACTTATGTTATATGACTACCTCCTACTCGTACTTGTGTGGGAATACATTTTTCTAATACATATATATAATAAAATATTATATAGTTTTTCTCTGATAAAACAAGCATCAGAGAAAACTATTGAGGTTTGATCTGATTGGAATCAAAAACAAAATCCTAAAAAAGAGTGTCCCACACATAGTAGAGAGTACAATGTCATGAAAACTAGTGAAAAGGGTGAGAACAAGGGGTAGACTAGTGTAGCTACTCTAGACAACGAGCGTCGTATGTCTAGGGTTTCTCTTCCCTTGATGTACATCATTTCCAAATAATGCAACGTCCCATACTGCCACACTATAAGGAAATAACAACATCTAAGGACTTGCTATAGAACAAGCACCAGTCTAGACCTAGTTCTCGGACATCTAGGTGCTAACCTAGAGGCTAGGTCAGATCTAGTCCCTAAAAGATGACTAATCTAACCCTAAAAGATTATTAAGTTCAATGCTCATTAGTTTTGCGTTGCATAATGAGCAAATGTCAGGATTTGCTATTGTTCATGCTCTGATACCACCTGTGACATCCCCAGATTTTCTAAAACTTAATCTGATGTGTGACGTCCAAATTGAAACCCTCACCTCAGCGAGAATCCCAATTTAAACCCCACACACTAGGCTAAGAAGAAGAAAATCAAGGGAGTCAAAAAGAAAACAATCAGTAGCACATGCACATGAACAATTATAAAACCATACAACACATATTCATCATTCAACATATAATTATAATATGAATTGTTACAATATTTGGTATTACATATTGAACAATAAACTTAAACATATACATGTACTACCACTAAACTGCAGGATCTTAAGACAACAGGTCCACCTGAACATCAGCTCGCCACACAACTCTCAACTATATTGGATCTTAAAGAGCATATCCACAACCTAAACAAAAGATTACATGTGGTACACGTCAGCACAATATTCAAGAATATTGTACTGGGCACACCTACGTGTCTTTTATATACCTCTCATCATATCTTGGCAATAAGATAAAACTAATACTTGGTAGTAACAGAAGAATATAAGAAGAATGTACTTGAATAAGAATGTTTATAAACAAAAGAGAACACATGTCTTTTAGGCATATTTTCCATTATATCATCCATGCATTTACTACCTAAGAGTTGGATCATTTCACAATGTGATCTACTACCAAAGAGTTGGATCACTTCCAAGTACTTTACTACCAAAGAGTTGAAGTACTTCTTTTCCAGCACTTTACTACCAAAGAGTTGAAGTGCTTGGATATAATGGAACAGATATATTATGTTTCATGTGTTCATAACAATAAGTATAGAAAATCAAGCAACATATTATACAAGAGCAATCATTTCATCCAATACCATATGCCAAGTATGTTACTATGCATATAACACAAGCATATTGTATAATAAGCCAAGTAAGAGGTAATGGCGTACCTTAGTCAAGAACAAACCTAATCATCATATATCCCTCATGTTAACTATATCTTGGTCAAACCCCTGGTTAAGATAAGATCACATATGTCATGCATTAGATTCTCATCATCTTAACCCTAGTTATATCTATTTTAGGGTTTGCTTACTCATTTGGATATGTGCATCATTACTTGTCTTATCTTGTCTTAGAATTATCTTATTGATGTTGTTTTCCAGATTATGGTTCATTTTCTGAACATTAGGTTCTATATCCTTTTTGTGCACATATTAACCGTAGTTTATGTGCATTAAGCATATTAGGGTTTATATCACATTAAGAGCAAACATCATTGTATAACTTGGATTATGTGTATCATATTGATCTCATATTTAAATATAAGGTTTCAGATACTGATATGAGCTTACTCTGTAATTTCCATTATTTTGTGATTATATTTGTAATTATTACACATTAATTAGGGTTATTAGCCCTAATTAGCCATATAAAGAAAATTACATGATTTTGTGTCCAAGAATCATCATAACTGATATTTTATGGATTATATATCATGTTTTAGAGTTTCTAAAGCATTATCATGATTTTAGGCCATCATTTGATATTTATTATACATCAAACAAGAATAATACATCTTGCATTATATCATTGTGATTTAAGCATAAAAAGACTAATATGATGGTTTCATGTTGTTCTACTCATTTTTATGAACATTTTGGTACCTTGTTTGTATTTTTCTGACAATGGAGTTAATGACTGTGAATTATCAAAGATTTGTACATTTACTGAAATATTTACCTTTTGTGGCCACTTAGAAGCCACCACGTGTCCAGTTGGGGGCGCGGCTCCTTGCTTGGTCCGCTTGAGCCAGCTGAGTTTGTGGTCTGAACTCGGTTTAACTTTTCTTTCTACCCTCGATTCTTTCTTTCTCCTTCTCACGTGGTTTCCCTTTCTCACAAAATGTCGCCCGGCTTGAGCGCAGCCGCACTTGGACTCCATGGTGAGCAACCAGGCAAGCGGCCTCCTCCTCACTCGTACCATCCCCCGCAAGGGAGATCAGAGGCTCGTGATCACCTCCTCCTTCGGCTTGGGTGTCCGGTTGTGCCTCTGCGGCTCTGCCACTCTCAGCTTCTCAGGTCATCCAGAGCTCTGCCTATTGAAGGCCCTCTCGTTCTCTCTTTCTTCTGCTCCCGTGAACTCTAGGTTGGTCGACGCTTGCGTGTGTTATCCTCTGGATCATGTCTCCTCCATGGGGAAGGTCTGTGGCGTGCAATCGTCCCCAAGTACCTCCTTCTCGCCTAAGCATTGCGACGTGTTCTCCCCTTCTGTGTCGCCTAGGAACCGACTCACGACTCCTACCGATTGAGCACCTCTGCAAGGCTGGTCTCCAACCAGAGATTGACTACAAGATCCCCTCACCACAGTCTTCTTCTGCTCGCACTTTAGGCAAATTCACCGGCACTGCTGCTGCCCTAGAGATCTGCTTCCATAGGCTCACTGTCGTCGGCGCTGTTGCGGCGGAGCAGAAGAGGCAACATGCCTCTGTTCCTCCTTACATCGATCTAAAGACTCTAGAAGCTCCCAGATACCTCCACAAACTTGTTCCTCCTCTTGATTGCCTCTGAGAGCACCTCCTTCTATCCCAATCATCTTCACAACCTTCTCCATTACACTGACTTCATCTCCCATGGGGGTCGAGGTCGGGGGCAAGATAGGTGGATCTCTGGGTTCGTCCAACTACAGGGAGTAATTCCTCTCCATTCATTCTTCCTTAAATCCTCTAACATTGGTCTCCCAACTCTTTCTTCTTCTCTCCAATCCACCTGCAACTATTGAAGGAGAAACAACTGCCAGGGGGTGGTCGTACACTCTTCTCTGTCAACTAGATGACTCCCGTAAAGGGTCAATGGACAAGTCTTGGAGTGCCTAACAAAGTCGGGAGGCCAATTGCCCACTTCGTTTCCCCTCTAGACCATGATCATCCACAACCGGCTATCCATGTTTCTGTTCCATTTGCCCACGATGTCCTGACTATGCGATCTTGAAGACAAGATTCAGACTGTCCACTCCGACCCATCCAACGGCCACCGAGATGCCACGATATGAATCCCTGGTTTATTCAAGTCTGGGGTGTGTGACACCCTGTTAGATCGGCAACTTAGGCTATATAATCCAGATTCTATTAATAACCTATATCAATATACACATTATTTCATCATTTTCAAACCCAAATAACTTCCTCCAGGAATATCCAATCATCTTGAAATTTTAAACATAGATTTAATACTTATCAAGCTACATTCTACTCAAATTGGGAGACAAAACTCAACTATTTGATCATCCAATTTATTACTCCAAAAGGCATGAAATTAGGGATCTTAATCATAATATTAACCTCAATCAACCATCAAGCTTTACTAAAACACTTGGAATTCTCAACTAACTCAACACTTGAATTTCGAAATGTAATTAAGCATTCATAGGTTCCAAAAGTCCACCCCTTCACAACTCTAAAGTTACATAGTCATATAGATCGAGGTGTGATGAGATCTTGGACCAATAAATTAAAGGTACTTTATGGTGGGTTGAGTGGTTGGAATTCATGAATTGTGTCTATGTATGCTAGGTAGGTACAAGCTAAGATAATAGGAGCAATATGACAAGAGATCATTATAAAGATGGGTAAATTTAGTATAAATATACTATACTAAGTATAGCTTGTTTGTTGATTTTTTTTGTTATAAACACCTATATGTTTAGTTCAAAATATAGAATAAGCATACATTTGAGTGTATATTAGTTATTAGCATTTCCTAAAACTACATCTCATTATTTTTGTTTATATTTTGTAGGGTCTTTGCAACCTCCCCGTGTTTGTCTTGCTAATGAATCTCTGCCCTAGTTTAGTCAATGACAACAATAGAGAAGAATTCCATCTTAGTGGTGGGTGGTGGTTGTTTTGTGGTCAACTAGATTTGTTTACGTACTCTTGAGTCACTAGCTAGGTGTTTTAATATGCTTTTTTCTGCAACTTGAATGTCATGTCAATATGTTGAAAGGGATGTTAATATGAACCAACTAGGCTACTCTTTAGCATAGGTTGTTTGCTTTTTGGTCTCACAATATACATTCTTGAATGACAAGGTGAGATATTTTGGAATCATGTTGATATAGTTGTTCTCTTTGTATTGTTGGTCCAATTTAAAATCAAAATATTATTGTCAGTTCTTTCTAAATCCTGAATGATTAGAATATGGTGCTTATGTTAAGAGACATATTGGATTAAACTTTTTCATTGCTCACACATGGAGCTCGCCCCCTTATTCATCGATTATTGTTTTATAGAGTGGTTTATTGTGTTACATTGGTGTTACGACATGATTACTCATGACCTTGGAATCTATCATGTAAACACTTGATGGGGAAGTGACTGTGTTACTTCTTTGTATATGGGGAGACTAGAATGATGGCTAACATGTTCATCAATTGAGGGGTTAGATTAGCAACCGATTAGCTGTTCACATGGTTTACTAATATGCCACCTTATGTGTTAGGTTTATAGGATCGATTAGTATTCCTTACCTTATTTTGGGTATGGGGCAATAGGGAGACAGATTGCAAGTAGAGTAAAAAGATAAATTGGTGTAGGGTTGGACATGTATTGTCTCATTGGGGATGAGATAGATTTAATTCAGTGCTTTGTTCTTAATAATACAACTTTGATACCCCCATCCAATCGAATTTGTGAAATATCTAGTGTCCCCCAAAGACTTGGTCAACCTAAACTAATTTCTAACCACTAAGGATTTGTCCTAGTTTATGGGGGAAACATGCAGTGCTGACCAAATAAAAATGGTATTGAAGGAAGCCCACCAACTTGGCCCATTTGTTAGAATTTCTAAGATCGTACTACATAGATCTTATTGCATAAGTTGTCCATCTAATTATGTTTGTTTGTTTGAAAACCTTTCTTTCTGCTATGAAATTGAACTTAGGATTATTTTTTGTTCTTTGACAAGAACTATGAACTGTCATTTTCTAAACAAAACTTTGCTTTTCATGTCACTAAACAATATGGACATATAAGTCATTTATATAGATTTTTTTAGTAACATTGATGCAATTTTCAATGTCTCATGTCTATCAACTTTCACAACCTTTTTTTGGATACTTTGTCCAATGATAGTTAATGATATATGTGTTCCCCTTTAATGTTGAATCTAGTGTTAATTGTGTTTCCAAATGTCATATAATTATATTAGGGTGGCATTTTCCAAACAGATTTGTCGCTTTTTGTTGTCGCATGAATCCAAAAGGCAGCAAGCATACTACTAATAACAAACCATATAGGTAGCATTGTCCATATTTTGTTACCAATTATGATATAATAAATCATAGAAGAAACATATATATTATTCATCTACTTGTGAAGCACATATATCGTATAATCATAAAGACAACTGCCAAATGATTAAAAAAATTAACCACATAGTCAAATTTATATATCTTGTACTCCTAACCAGGTGCAAACCATTGTCATCAGGTTTTTTGTGGCCCCTAAGGTGGGTTCATCACAATCAGGGTCAGCGATAAACACAAGACATAGGGTTCACATGTTCCTTGGTACATCTTGATTGGTTTCCCACTTACAATTATGTCCATCACTTTTTTCTTCTCTCTCACATAATTCTATTTTGACATCCTATATCTGACTCATCATCCTCCTAATGAGAAGACACAATGGTGTGTATTTAGTTGTGGCTTCCTTTTACCCATCTACCATTCTTTATGCCATCTAATAGTATGTCAAAATCGTGAATGGTTTGTTAAGCTCTAGCCCTTCCTTGAGTCTCTACAATATCTATGAGTTATAGTTCTAGTACATCATCATAAATTTTATGTGATCCACCACTAATACAGTGACCTCTATTATCCCTAGAAATATAGCTTATCGATCATGTACCATTTTCATTTTGAATATTGTAGAATCGACATTCATTGAGTATCTCCCTCTTATAGAAGGTCCCCATTTTAGTGGCTCCTCGGCAACATCCCTCTCCTTCTCAGTCTTCTAACCAAAGTACTTCAAGGTGAGGAGAACCTCATTACAGATCCTTCTACTGATTGAGCTAGCATGTTCCTTATCTTCATCAAAGATTGATGCAGATCTGTGTTTCCATATTATCTAGAATGTAATTAGAAACCACATTGGCTAGTGTTTCATTTGCCTTTTGTATTTAATACTAGATGATCTTCACTGGTTGGGATTGGCAGAGTCCTTTAACAACATGTCACTTTCCTTCATGGATTGAATCTCCTCCTACACTGCCTTACTATCAATGCAATATCATATGGCATGAACAACATATCCTTCATCACTATTACATCTGGGGCATCTTGGGTCAATAGTGAGTCCCCTATGCCATCGTATCAGATTTTTCATGAGTATGTCTTGCATTATCAGCCATAATGTGGTCTTCAGCTTCATCAGGGTGATAAGCTTCCACATAGTCATCCATTTGCATGGTCTCCTCAAGGTTGTGATTCTTATCAATTTGTCATAGATTTTCTTGAATGAGAAAAATCCTCTCCCATTGCCTAGAAAAAGGGCTTCATCCTCTTCAGCCTCCAGGAGATGGTGCCATGGTCAACATGGTATCCTTTTCATTTCTCTCAAACCATCCACTAATTGACTTCTCTTCCTATCCTCCTTAATGGTTGACTATTGAATCCACCTTTAGGTATGTTGTCTTTGTGGGAATCGTCCAGTCTTACTATAGTTGTGGTTTGTTCTTTCCTCTCACCCAATGACCCTCCCAGGCATTGGTTTTTTCTCCTAATAGTATTTTTGTACCTAATTCTGATTCCATATTGATCTTGATATAAATTTCCATAATCTTGATCACATAGCGACCCCAAAGTGTCCTCTATGTTTATATTTGTCTACCATCACTTTTCTCCAGTGAACCTTCTGCTTGGAGATGTAATCCCATCAACTTTTCATGAGAAATGCCTCATTCAGTAGGCTAGCCTCTATGATGGATAGAACTTCTTCTCTTTTTGCAGTGACTTTACTCCATGTTATATGAGTAATCTTCCTATTATTCCTTGCTCCACTCCATGGAAATCTCCTAATGACTTGGTCGATTTGGTAACATACTATTGTTGATAGCAGTGTAGTCTGCATTAAATATGTTGGGGCTATATTTAGAATAGACTGGATTAATGTTATGCGGCCTACCATGGATAAGGATCTACTCACCTAACTTGAGATTTTATATTCAATTTTCGTGATAGTGTCCAAATAGAGCACTTTGTTGGCCTGGGTTTGCAATATTGGAACCCCAAGATGTTTCCCCATGTTTTCTTCTTGTTGTATCATTGTGGAGCGACATATAGCGCTCCTTGCCCTATCTAACATGTTTGTAGTGAAGAAAATCACTTGTCTTTCGCTAAGGTCTGCCTCGAAGTTGCCTTGAACTTCCTTAGGCATGTCATCATCGTATGTTCTTATTAAGTGGGTACCTCTCTAAAAATTTAAGGTCCTCTACAAAGTAGATGTGGGAAATGCTTGCTCCTTGTCGTGCAGGTCTGAACACCTTCCATTTGTATGAACATTCCTCAGCTGCAATCAATTGATTGAACCAATTGAGGCACATCAAAAAATGTAGGGAGATAGAGGGTACCCTTGTCATACTCCTGTCGAAGCAATGAAGGCAGGGAGTGTGCTCCCGTCCTAGATGATAGCGATGTGCCCTGATGTAATATTATTCAAGATAAGTCTTATGATATTTAATGGCAATGCGATTTGTTTTAATGTAACTTTGATAAATGCCCAACTCATCCTATCATTGGCCTTTGATAGGTCGAGTTTACTTTCCATTGTAGTATAATATCCTCTCTTGGATCTCACTGAGTGTATCATTTCTTGGACTATGATGACATAGTCTTTTATCCCTGGGAAATGCTCCACAGTGCTGAAATCCAATTATAGAGGTACGGTCTTGACCTCTCTACCAGGATTTTAGAGACCAACTTTAAGCTCACATTAGTGAGGGTGATTGTCTTAATTTTTGACATGATTCCAGTGTGCTTGTTTTTGGAATAAGAACCATCAATGAATTTACCTTCTTATTTGTGATTGGGTTCCCGACAAAAGGTTTAGAAATTATTAGCGAAATTGACCTTACGATCTGATGTCAGTTCCTTTTTAGAAATATGGCATCAACTCTGTCTGGTTTGGGTGATTTTTCATTGGATTCATCACCTTCAACACTGTTGATATCTCTTCTTCCGATGGTGTGTGGCCACAACGCTCATTCTCCATTGCATTAAGGCTGAAGAGTGTCCCTTTCTTCCATCAGTAACTGATCGAAATGTTGTTGAATCATGCTTTGGGTATGTCTCTTATCATCAATCAGTTTCCCAAGTCGTCCTTGAGTCTAGAGATTGTTTATTTATGTCTCTTCACCTTCACAATAGATTGGAAATAAATGGTGTTAGAGTCGCCAACGTGGATCTAGTCACACCTTACCTCTGTCTCCACTCTTCCTCCTCCTTAGCTAGGATATCATTATATTGTAGTTTTAGGTCTAAGAAATAGTTTTTCAGTTCTACCGAACCATTTCTTCTAAGTTGCTACTAACATTTGATGATTTCTTTTTGTAGGTTCCACACCTTTCTTTTGGTTTGTTTCTCTCCTATTTGTCCCACTCCAAAGATTTTCTCATTAACTTTCTTAGAGCTTGGTCATAATTATCAAAAAAGGTTGGTAATGATTCCTTAGAGTTCCATGTCACACATTTTTTAGAATGGTATGATTTTCTAATAGGAGGTGAGTCTGTGAACATCATTATTGGTCAGTGGTCTGAATTGATTCTAGGTAGCACCTCTACACTTGTAAGGAGGTGTTTTCTATTCATTTTGGGTTAGCACCGACTTTATCAAATCTCTCTTAGAGCAACCATGTTTTGAATGTCATTTGTGGTCATGTTGCCCCTAGGTCCTCTAGTATGACATCAGATAGGCCTAGGGCAAACTCTCAATAACTGATCATGATAGGCTCCCCTCCCACCTTCTCATATGCACTTATCACGACATTGGAATCCCCTAGAATTAGTCAGGGTTTAGCAGGCACTTGAGCAATGGTGTGTGGGTGACTCCAGAGCATTCACCTCTATGCTTGACTCATGCTTGCACACAAGAATGTAAATTTCTTATGACAAGCAATTGCTTCAATCGTTCCAATCTAGTGTTTCCACAACACCCGGTTTCCTACCGCAAATCCTGTGGCTTCAACTATGAAGGATGAATTGAATCCCAACCTTTTGACAATCATATCCGCCCTACTTTAGCTCATCCTTGGTTCTAGGATCAACCATGTTAGAAAAATGAACATAGGATTCTTTTTTTCTCTCTAATAAGCAGTAGGGTTTGTCATTTTCTAAACAAAATTTTCCTTTATTATCACTAAACAATATGAACATGTGAGTCATTTCTCTGGATTCTTGAGTTACATTGATGGGATTTTCAATGTCTCATGTCTATCAACTTACACGACCATTTGTTTGTGACTTTGTCCATTGATAGTTAATGATACGACGTGTTCCCCTTTGAAGTTGGATCCATTATTAATTGCATTTCCAAATGTCATATAATTAGATTAGGGGTGGCATTTTTCTTGACAGATTTGCCGCTTTTGTTGTTGTATGAATCCAAAGGCAGCAAGCATACTACCAACAACAAATCATATATGTCATATTGTCTATCTCTTGTTACCAATTATGGTATAATGGATCACAGAAGAAACACATTTATACTACATCCAAATTCAAAGCACGTATATCCTATAATCGTAAAGACAAGTACCAAATGGTATTATTGCACTTCTTTTTATGGAATTTAATGTTATTATAATTAACTAGTTTAGTATTAGTTAGCAACATACATCGCCCCAACTGACATTACTGTTTGGAGCGTGCAGTATGTCATGCCATGCCATTAACGCATGAGGTATGTCATGCCATGCCATTAACGCATGAGGTGAGGAAAGTGGGTTGCACATAAATGACTCCGACGAAAGTGTTCGTGGGGGTGAGTAGTGTTTTATTCTACATTAAAACAGGTTTTGTCTTCGACAGGCGGAGACAATTTAATAAAGGGGAGGATTAAGAAATCGTTGGTCGCTTGCAAGTCATGAAGTGGACGAATTTCCTCATATTTTACAGAGGAAGTGGCTCCTCCTCCTCTTAAAGACGAAAAAAGAACAAAAGTTGGCTCTCTCTCCTATAGCGAACTGGAACAGACTAAACCAGCTGGACAGGTTCTGTGCTGTTTTCTCTTTGTCGTGGTGGCAACACACTCACGACTCAACCCTCTGGCTACCCCACCTCAAAAACCCTTTTATGCGCCCAACGGAGACCTCGAACTCTCATCGGCTAAATCATTCTAGTTCCGGCCGTGGTTTCCCTCTTCGTGAGATCATTGTCCCAGATGGAACGTACAGCGAAAAGGGCGACCTTCGGCGCTTTTCAGGTCGCCGGGGGTTTTGACCTCTGATATTCTTTGATCAAGCCTCGCCGCCGACGTAGGTCCTCTGCGTTGTCCAGTTTCCAGGTCGTTGACATGGCATCCCAACGCCATATTCCGTCAAGCGGAGGAGGAGCCGTGGGCGGCTCGGGGTCATTCGGCGACACGACGTGGACGAAGATCTTTGTGGGTGGGCTGGCTTGGGAGACGAGGAGGGACACCATGCGACGCTACTTCGAGCAGTTCGGGGACATTCTCGAGGCTGTCGTGATCACCGACCGAAACACCGGTCGCTCCAAAGGCTACGGCTTTGTAAATTCCAAACCCGATATATACCAGGCCCCCACCGGACTCCCTTGGGTTTACTGTTGACATAGTGATCTTTTATTTGACCAGGTAACGTTCAAGGATGCAGAATCTGCGAAAAGGGCGTGTGACAATCCGGCGCCGGTGATCGACGGACGGAGAGCTAACTGCAACCTGGCTGTTCTTGGCACCACAAACAACCGATCTCTATCTTCAACCAATCAGAATGGTATCCATATTCGCCACTGTTACTGTAATGATTTCTCGGTTCCCAAACGGCATTCGCGTCATTGTAAAATTTCTCGTCTGTCACATAGCAGCAGTAGCGCGGGCGAGAGCGGTGGCTGGATCTGGAGCTTACCAAGGATCTTCACTCTCTGTACCTGCTGGAAGCTACATCTACCAACCTGCACAATACACATGGCCATACTACGGGTATTCCTTGAACACACTAGAAGATTCAATTCAACATTTTGTTGACTGCGGCTCCACATTGATCTCTCCTCTGTTATTCTCTGCTCCTCTGCAGATATGCCGGAGGGATTTCTCAGGGAAGTGTGTATCCAAACATGGTTAGCTATCGAAATTCAAATTCAGAATTATCACAGTCCTTCCCAATTCATCAGATTCTGATCTTTAATATCTCTGTGGTAGGCCTCCTATTATAACGCATTGGGGGCAGATGGGCTTTCTCCATTCCAGCAATACTACACGGCCACCGCAGGAGTAAACGCCACCCCTGCTCCAGGTCTCATTCAGAACTACATTCCATACAACTTCTCGCAGTATGGCCAGAGCAGCTACGGAAGCGGTAGCAATGGTATAGCTCTGCAGTATCCTCAGATGATACAGTACTCTGCGTTTCCCCAGCAATACCAGGCCAGCAGAGTTGTATACCCGACTGCAGTCGCGCCCACCACTTCAGGTTAGAAAACACATCCCATTCTGCTGTTGTAGACCCTATCAAAACCGTGTAATTGATGGCAACTCATGAGTTTATTGTAATTGGCTCAATGTGTTAGCATGAATTGCTGATGTTGGGTGGCAACGATGAGCAGGGACAAAGTCAGCGACGGCGGCTCTTCCTTCTTCTGGCACCAGCTCTTCTCGCTCTCCACCAAATGCACAAGATCATCAGAACAAATAGACAGTCTACGCAAGTTTTGACAGCTCAAGCAGGATCTAATCCAGAGGAACAACTCAGATGGCGGGATAGCTGTTGGTCATAAATCACCGATCATCAGATTATAACGGCCGTCTGCGTCAATACCATTCTCATTTTTAAATTCTTCCCTAACTGAATATGTCTCGGAATAAGCAAGGCACTGTACTTTTTTCTTTTCTTATGCATCTTTATGCCCTAGCAAATAGCAACAACTTAGAACAATTTTATTTATAAAGATAATTACCAAATCCATTGGTTTTACCGATATTTTATGTAAAATTTTCATTAATAAAGAAATTGAAACACCCCCTAACCTTTATCTCCTAACCATGTAAAAAAATCACTTGCGTCTGACCTATTTACACTAAGCTTTGTAAAAGTGTGAATGAATTATAATCTGTTTCGCAACAGAACCCACTAAATTTACACTAAGCTTTGTAAAAGTGTGAATGAATTATAATCCCTTTCACAACAGAACCCACTAAATTTCAAGGTAAAGTGATAAGAAGAATGTGACTTAAAAGGATATTGGAGGAAAGGAAGCTAGATGGTAAAAAGAATCAACTAAACTTCTTAATAAAATGGTGAGACCGCAAATGCAACATCAGTTAGCGCAACCCTAGTAGGCATTGTGTAGGGATCTAGGGAAGATTACAGGAAGCTAGATGGTAGAAAGAATCAACTAAACTTCTTGATAAAGTGGTGAGACCGCAAATGCAGCATCAGTTAGCACAATCCTAATAGCCATTGTGTAGGGATCTAGGGAAGATTGACTCTCTTCTCTTTACCACGCGAGAGGTCAGCGAAGCGTGAGCGGAGAAAGAAAGGCCAAAGACTTCAAGGGAATGAGCAAGGACTGAATTCCAAGATGAGATGCCCCAGACACCCACATATGGAAAGAAGGGTCGATGGTTTTGGGCATGGGGATTTCCCCCTCCCCCCTTCGTCGGGTGGTGCTTGTTTGGGGGGTGTGCCACCAGAAATCGGGCTTGAAGCTCTCGCCTTACCAACGAGCCGACTGCTGATGGCTTTTGGTCACGACTACTACCAAAAGTGAACATGAAGTTCATATTTCACATGGGCTAGGGAAGATTGACTTTGTGTCTTTGTGAGTCCAGCATAGCCCACGAGACAGACTAAAGGGAAATGATATTTGGAAGCAGGAAGAGCCCTTTGTTTCCAATGCAAAATACAATGTTGAGTCAGGATCGGGCACGCTATCTCGCAATTTCTGCATATTTACAGTTCCACAAGTTGATACAAATATGCAGATCAACACCTTATAAGGTCAGCAGTAAGGGACCACACACCTTATAACTTCTAGGACCTTCTCAGAGCTCAGCATTATGTGATCATTCTAACACCAAATAGTTTGGATTATGAGACACCCTTATTCACAATCTCGTAATTGAATCCTCCATGATCTGAAAATCACACGATCGCATACATAAGAATTTTTTTAAGGTTAACCAATGGCTTTATTAATCAACAAGATCGTTATGTGCTATTACAAGCAGATCTTTCTTAAAATGATCTGTAGAGAAACGAGGAACATAACTAAGGTGTGCCCGGGTAGCTACAAAATGGCTGGCTTTGTTAGCTTCCCTCTAATTGTGATTAATGTTGAAGGCCTTCAGATCGTCACATAGAAGGATAACCTCCTTGACTACTAGATCTTTGTACCCCCTACCCACTTTCCTCATTGCTTCCGTCGGAGTCAAACAGTCTGTCTCCATACACAGCTTATTGTAGCCTCTTTGGATCATCTCCTTCAAGGTAACCGGTGAGGCTACTGCCTCAGTCATAAACGCTGACGTTGATAGATTCGTTTAACGGGGAATATGTACACTATACTCTTGCAACTAAGATGTAACGAAAAAAATATATGCAAAAATGTTACCAATGAGGGTGTAAATCCAAAATAATAACTGCAAATAAATAAAAGAGAAAAGACCAAATTTTTACGCAAAAAGCTCGCATGATGTGTGAGGGAACATAGGGTCAACCACAAGCAAATCCACTATAAGAAACAAAGATATAATTTTTCCTCTCGGGTTTTGACTCAAATTTGAGATAATATCCCAAGAGGGAGAAATAAGAATATACCACACCGTAGGGAGAGGTCTGTACAATTCTACTACCCCAAGAAGATATTTTGTTCCACAAAGTGCACCGTAGTAGATGATCCGAAGAAGACAAATCCATAAGTCTGGGCACTGCTCCGCTTTCTTTTCTTCTTTGCTTTTCTTTTCTTCCTTCTTCCTTTTCTTTCTTCCCCCTCTCGAAGGTGTTGCCTTTTTCTGCTTCGGCGGCTGTCTTTTCTTTTGCTTTGACGGCTGCCCTTTTCTTGGCAATTGGTGGCTTGGTTGCGGATATTATTTGACGGCTTCTTTGGCTATATATAGCCATCTCGTGATCTCATAACACATCAGTCTGTGAGCTCTAATGGGCCTTGGGCTGGAAAACACACAAGCCCAACAATCTCCCCTCCAGTCCAAGGAAGAAATTGTCATCATAGAATCATCATTGGAAATGTATGCCGTTGAGCTCTTTACAGAGCCCTGGCTTGTCTCGTGTCACCATCTTGGTTCATCATGTCAGAAACATTCTTCTCAGTATGGATCTTCTTCAGAGTCAGCAACTTTTTATCAATCACATCACAAAGTCAATGATATCTCTCAATGTGCTTTGCCTGTACATGATGCATTGTGCTCTTGCTCAAGTCAATAGCACTCTGACTATCACTAGAAAATAGTTGGGTCAATTAGATTCATGCCCATCTCTTCCAAAAATCTCACAATCAAGAGTATTTTTTTCTACTTCCGCTACTACAGTGTACTATGCCTCTATCTTAGAAAGTGCCACACACTTTTACTGTAAGGACCCTGACCCACGTTTGGGGATAACCCTATTTATTTTGCATGAGTATGTTGCTTAGAACCTTGCTCTAATCATCTGAGATGTAATTAGGGTTTGTTGAAAGCTTAAGTTGCTTGTTTGGGTTTGTTTGGATGATGCTTGTATTTTGTGGTGAGGTTTTGGTGCAATTTGCAATTCACCCAGAGTAGGGGTTGATGTGCAAGTTTTCCACCTCTTGAGTGTTCCTTCTCTCTCTTGACATCATATAGAGGAGAGAGAGAGAGATGGGTGCCTTGTTTGAGTTTTGGTTGTGTGGTGACATCCTTGGTGATGTGTAGAACACATGATTGAGGTGTGTCTTGCACGTAGATGTGCTATCTCAAGTTAGAGAGCCCTAAATAGGATGTGGATCAGTTTGAGAAAGTGTAGGGTTATGCTCTATTGGTTTGTGAGTGTGTAAGGTTATGCCTGGTTTGTTAGTGTGTATGTAAGACTCCTGAACATGTTTAAAGTGTTGAACATTCTTAATTATCATAACTAAATGTTTAGATCCTTAATCTAACCTTATTATATGTTTTTCAATCATAACACAAGCCTAAGTTTCAAGTTTGGTCCAATTTGGACATTGTTTGTGCAAGTTATGTAATTTTATGCACATTTTAGACTTTTCTACAATTTACCCAATTGGGAGGTTTTCTTTGCAATTTATCACTTGTAATATGTTCTTTGGATTTTCTCTCATCATTCTTGAGCTTTTTGATCCATGGACATCCTAGTTGAACCTTGGTTTGGAGGTATTTTTCTCAAGGGTATTTTAAGGTTTACCCCTTTATGGATGAGCTACCTTTAGCAGCTATCAACCAATGAATTATTTGATTGGCTTGTAAATTTGACAAAGGAGAGCTAAGAAGGTCTCTATCAATGGTGGGGGGAGCTTCTTGTGTGGCTGCTTGTATATCCTTAATAATTTAAGGCCATGGATGCATGGAGAGCTTTTTAGACACCTCATGCTTCTTCTCTCCCTTATCCTAGAGCTTTATATATCTATTTTTGAGATCCCAAATGAAATTTTTGCTTTCAACCACTTCCATCCTTCTTAGAACCTCGTTCCCTGTCTATTTATCTGTGGAGGACCAATCCAAGGTAGAAGAAGAAGGTGAATTTCTTAGTGGAAGCTCCTAGGGTTTTGTTTTTCTCTCTTTTAGGGTTTAAAAAGCTTCCTTCTAGTGATCTCGATCTAAATGAGTAAGAATCCCCTTCCTTCCTCCATTTCTTTCTCTATTATCCTTCCTCCTACCTTTCTCCAGGTTGGAACTTTGTTGTTCCATGGTAGAAATTACTCTAAAGCTCTAAAACCCCACCTTTCTTGCTCCTTATGCTTAGGGTTTGCTCATTTGATGAAGAAATGTACTAGATGGACGAGTTCACAACTTATGCTTGGATTTCCTACCCTACATGCTCTTGTTTTCTTTTGTTTGGGATTTTATCTTATAATTATAGGCAAGTTTTATAACTTTATCCAAGTTTATTTCTTACCATAAGCTTGCTAGCTCATGTTCTTGCTTGAAAATGATGATCCATGCACTAAAAAGTTATGCTTGACTTGGATTTCAATTTTTATAATGCCCCCTGTTCTGATTTCAGTTCTAGATGAACTTGTATTTATGTGTACATTCTTCCTAAGGTATAATATGACTTGGGTCAGGTTGGTTTGACAACCTATGGTGCTAAGCACCTATCAACCAATGGTCAATTTTAGGGTTTAAAGTTGATTTCTTCTATAAACACATGACTCAATGGTGGTACCATTGCAACAACCGATGGTGTTGTCTTCATGACAAGTGATGGTGGTGACCAAGGGTGTCAAATGACGTTCACCCTTTAGGTCAAGTGTTTGCATAATTATAAGCTTAATAATCAACAACTAAGTACCCTAATGATGCTAACAATCAATGGTGACATTAGTTTGATATTTGATGGTGATTAATGAATATAGTGCTGATCTAACAACCTATGGTGACTTAATGGTCACTGGTGATGGTAGATCAGGTCTCCACAACTTATGGTGAGTTAAGCATGTAGTTGTAGCATCAATTAAGTATTAAACCAATGGTTTCTTGGGTCATTTGATGCAATGGCCGGACCTATACTCCGATTGATGATTTTAATATATGAACTTGACCTAATGGTTAAGATCTAATGTTTCTTAATCCAATAATTTGGAATGATGCCTAAATGTAATATGTTGGTCCTAATAAAGTGATTTAAATGGTTTCCTTTATGAGATCAACTTAAGAATCTCATTTACTGACGGCTTATTTTAATTAAGCAATCGCTTGTGGGTTTTACCCTACTCTTAATGGAACTTTTTATGTTGTTAATTAAGGGATGTCTAGGGTTAGATGGTGACTCTTTCTAGAGAACAACTCAATGACTTCATAGGTGGTTTTTTCAATATGTTTACTTATGTAAACGACCAATGGCTTTACCTTTTCAACATTTAATGGTTAGAAGTTGATGCCTTAATATTCCCATTGTTTTGGGTGAAGCCTATAGTGTAATGTTACTAATGATGAGAATTTGATGGTTCAATGCCTTAAACTTGTAGTCTTACCATTTCCCTCATATGATTATGATTGATAATCACCATAATGAATTAATGGGTAACCCTAATGAGGTATAGCTTGTTATCCCTAGCTTCAATATAACTAAATGATGGTAATTGGGTATGTATAGTCCTTGGATGAATAATACAATCATGGAGTACTGTCTTATTGTTGTTGAAATCATAGTATGCTATAACCCAATGGTTACACCTTGATTTATGTGTGGGTTCATACTTGAGAATAGTATGGAATGTGATGGTGATGTTTCACCTTATGCATCCATGATCCAATGAGGATGTCATGAGTTAGGGTTTGGGTATGAGTGATGATTAGTAATATTAATATAATTTATCTTGTTGAATCTAACTCTAATGCAAATAGATAAAGATGAGTATTCATGTATATGGTGAAATAACCTCCTTAATATGATCATAACCTTAATGTGTTAATTGGTGGTTATCATATCCACATGGTTGATACTTTCTTATGCTAAACATGTGCATTATGCATATGATGAGGGTTAATTATATTTAGATTCCTTGCATGTTTATATAATAAAGGAATATTATTAATGTTAATATAACCCTACTATTATTGTTTATGAATATCTCCTAGCTCACTAATGCAATATTGTGCTGATCCGGTGTATTATATGTAAATGATGTTGTTGAGCCTTGTTATAAGGCATGCAAAGATAACGATGATCTTGCAGGGAATAGTATGATGGTCTTAATGACCTTTGGGCATGGTTGAGCCCTGAATGAGGTGTAAACCTCTTATATTGATAAGGGTTGATACCCTATGATATTGTGAAACGAATTTATATCTTTTAATAGTATGATGATTAGTGTAGTCTCATGAATGGCAAGTGAATAGTACCATGTGATGATGAGATGAGAAATTGTGTTTTACATGTTTTATAAATTTTGAAGTTGTGATACTTATATGCTTGCTAGATGTGAATTAGGGTTTGTATGTCCATTTGTTTGATGTAGCCTTAATCCACCCAATTGGCATAACTAATCAAGTGGAACTCTAATCATGTAGTGCCCTATGCCATAGATCCATTTGAGTGTCAGAACTTGCCAGATGGTGAAATGAGTATTTCTAAGGGAAACTTGGAGCGCATACTAATGAGTATGCGGGGTTCTTGTCATCCTAAATTCAAGTGTTTAGGAAGGATGGTTGAGGTCATACCTAGCCCTCAGTTTGAGAACGGTTGCGGTCGTGTCTTGGTGATTATATATGTGATGAGATTGGAGGATAGATGTGGTTGTACCTCAGATGGTAGGGTATGCATACCCACCTCCTTTCACTAGTGTCGTGACTTGTACCAAGGATGGACTAGGTTGTTAATAGCTTGACCTTATGTGTTGCTATGGCAGACCCATACTGACTAGGGACAGAGAAGATCTTAGAAGTTTGGCTCGTCCTAGATCTTGTATGGCACTGATTGTGAGCAAGCGGTGGTCAGTTGGAACTTGAGTGGTATCTTCAAATTCCTTAGGGTTTAATAAAATATGTAAGACAGACACATATCATATCTATTTAGGATTATACACAATGCTTCATATTGGATGATAACCCTTGTTTTCTTTCTTTTCACTGAGATCATGTATAGTACAATAAGAGATAATAGATATGCTTATGTTGTAGTTATGCTCATGTTGTAAACATGCTTATGTTGTCAAATATACTGACACTGATGGTTAAGATGATGTTGCTAGCTATGTTTAATATTTCTAGCCATGCCTATGTAATTAGAAATGCTTAAACTGCTAATCATGTTATGCAGTTAATTGTGCTATGATGTTAGTTCTACTTATGATATAGATTTGTCCCCTTTATTTGAGATTCCAATATTGATTGCCATGTTATGTTACTAGACATATTCATGATGTCAGGGATTCTTATGCTACTAGATTGTGTGTGCTATTATCAAGAAATATGATGATAGTCAGATTAATGATAATGATTGTTATTAGATGTAATTTGATGATATATGAGTAGATATCTATCTAGAGAAATGGATTTATTTGTTACCTATATATGCATTGATGATCATACTTGTTGCGAAGATTATTTTCTTAATATGTTAGCATACTTAAACTATTCAATCTGTTAAATTGATTATTAAATACTCCAACTGCTCAGTTATTGTTATGACCGCATGTGAGCTTAATTGGTAAACTAGGGTTTACCTAGATGATTATATGCTTAATTAGATTGATCATTGCTTAAATATAATTAATGATGATAATTAAATTATGATGTTTTAAACCTAATAAGAATTTTAAGTTTTCTATTGTTTGAGAAATTAGGGTTTGAGAAATATAAACCCTAGTTGGCTGAAATTAGGGTTTTGATGGTACATGAGAATGGAAATTGATCAGGATAGTAGTGTGGTAAATGATTTTTCACATTTTCTAAAAAAATTATTTAATTGAATTTTGGATATGATATGGATAACTCAATCATGCATATTGGAGAAAATTTTCAGAATATTTGAGTGTTCTTTGAATGTGGTTCTCGGTCGAACTATACTTCGACCAAAATGCTGACAGAGTACTTTTCAGTAGTGTGGTGTTTTATTTTTAATTATTTATTGATAACACCAAATTATCTGAAATTTTAACTAGATATCTGAAACTCAATAATAAACAACATGCAAAATTTTCATAATTTTTGGATTCATTTAGACCTTATCAGTAGATGAATTACAGTAACTGACATTTCTACAGAATTCTGGATATTAGTGCACTATTCGATTTTTATTCATTTAATGGAAGCTTAGAATGATCTCAAATTTTAACTAAAGATTTATAATCAATTATACATAACATGATAAATTCTAATAATTTTTGGAGAAGTTTTGATCTCTGAAATACACGAATTCACAGAAACCTTTTTATGACAGAAAAATCTGCTGAAATAAGAAAAGGTTTAGTGAGGGGTCAATGTGCAATTAACCCAAGCAGCTCAATTGCTTTATATGGTCAACCTAACACACAAGGATCTCTCATAATTAGTGATTCAATCCATAGAAATGAAATCCTAGAGAGAGAGATAGTTAGGGTTTGAGAGGAGAAATTGATGGAGATGCTGACCTAGGATTTTGTAGTCCGAGGAATGATGAAATCATGTAAGTTTAGCTTCTTTGGATATAGTTTCATGGTGAATCTTCTCTCACATGTCAAAATTCCATCCCTCCTCTTATTTTATCCGAAATGGTATCAAAACTTCCCCTTTTCTCACTCTTTCTTCATAATCCCTCATTTTTAGGGTTTTCGAGTTGAAAGGAATAAGAAGTGGGTGAATTGCTAGGGATTTGATATGAGATTGAGATTTTCAGGGATGAGCTACGATTTTAAGGTGTTTTCACACCTTAGGGTGAGTGGGAACTTCCTTTAAACAGTATATTGCACGAAAATTGGTTAATTCATCCATAATCTTAAATTGCTAGTATGCGACTACAAACCATGAATTGTCTGTTTGTTCTAAGTTGTTGCAAAATGATATGAAATGAATTATTTATCTATTTGGATGAAGTTCATATGATAAAATAATATTAGAAATGTATACAATACATCCTAATGAGAATTCCCTAAGTATTCGCAGAGGTTATAAGAGTAAACTGAAATATAGGGAATTTGTCTATGACTGAAATTTGCTGTATAAGTAAATAGAGAAAATTGCTTATCTAGATCCCCTTGGTTATGAATGATTGTTTATCTAAATTCATAGTACATATATGCCAGATACTATCTTGGATTTCATTCAAAGTGAATAGTGTTTGTTTGATATCTCAGTAAAGAGGGTGAAACCCTAGATGCGAGGAAAGTTGGTGATGGAGCTTCCACTCACGTGGAATTCCGTGCACCACTAAAAATCCTAAAGATGGTAAGTCTTTAAGTTTAGACTTGCTTATACTAGATAGAGAACTCCACCCACGTATGCGAAGAGACGTGGAAGTCTTATCACAGTATAGTTAAGGGTCGAATCCATGGGACAACGGTCTTGTCGTGAGCAACAAGATGGAAAACGTTAGAACTTCACTTAATCACTCAATAGTTGGTATTTAGATCAAAAGATTGGTTTGGTTGTTTTTAAGCTAAGTGCAAGAAAAATAAAGGTAGGAAGGTAAACTTAGGTTGTTAACAATGATAAGGGATCACTAGGGTGTGATCGGTTTTTCACCGCCACTACACATGGATCAACACATGCAAAGCAAAAGCATAACCTGCAAAAAGAGTTAGATCAGTTAGAATCTTTGTAGACTTAGCTTCCTTTCGGATAACTAACTATGAGGAGTGTGGGAATGTTGTAACGCCAGCCATCCATATATGTATGGTCACTTACTTTACAACATTCTCTCCGCAAGGTGCGTTTCTCAACTCGTCAAGGTTGTACTTTCACACGTCAACTGATTCCATTTCATAGCATGAAAGTACAACGATGGGAGTGAGAATACTCCACTTCTTGGAAGACACCCCTAGATACCGAAACAGATGCATGGTGGATACATGCACCAAGAACCAACATGCAAACGAGTTTCAAATCTAATAGTACAAATGTAGACAATTCATACTAAAAGATAAAAGATAACACAAGTTGGTGATCAAGCAACAAGCATTCATTAAACGTTTGATGTTGAACTGAAAAGATATAAACTCTATATTACAACTTATGGATTACATTTGCATGATATGAAAACATGGGTAGCGGGGCTACTCCCCGCACCCTAGTGAGCGAGACTACTCGCTCATGACCAGGACAAAGAAGGAGGCAAGAAGAGAGAGAGAGCATCATCCCCACAAAGGAGAGAGGAAAGTCAACCCCTTGGAGAGAGAGAAATGATCCACCAGCTTCACAGGTTGCTTGATGACGAGATCTCCCTCTTCCCACCTTCTTTGGTGGAGAGAGAGAAAGTAGCTTCGAGATGGAGTGTGGGTCTCAGACCGGCAGCCCCTGGGCGGAGGATGGAAGTCGGATTTGCTCTGGAGTGATTGAGGCAGCCTTTGGACGTCTGAAAACTTGATTCCTGGTGAAGGACCCTTGGGGTCTTATTTATAGGCCTTAAGTGAAGCCCAAACGGTTTGAAGACTGTTTGGACCTCAAGACCGTTTGGGCCTGAGACCGTTTGGATCTCAAGACCGTTTCGACCTCAAGACCATTTGGACCTCAAGACCGTTTGGACCTCAAGACCGTTTGGACCCCGAGACCGTTTGGCTTCATGCGGTCTCAGGACCGATTGACTCCATGCGGTCTCGGGACCGTTTGACTCCATGCGGTCTTGGGACCGTTTGGCTTCATGCGGTCTCGGGACCGTGTGACTCCATGCTGCCTTGGGACCGTTTGGCTTCATGCGGTCTTGGGACCGTTTGACTCCATGCGATCTCGGGACCATTTGACTCCATGCGGTCTCGGGACCGTTTGACTCCATGCGGTCTCGGGACCGTTTGGCTTCATGCGGTCTTAGGACCGTTTGGCTTCATGTGGTCTTGGAACCGTTTGACTCAATGTGGTCTCGGGACCGTTTGGCTTCATGCGGTCTTGGGACCGTTTGACTCCATGCGGTCTCGGGACCGTTTGACTCCATGCGGTCTCGGGACCGTTTGGCTTCATGCGGTCTTGGGACCGTTTGACTCCATGCGGTCTTGGGACCGTTTGAGTCCATGCGGTCTTGAGGCTAATTTAGTCTTTTATGATTTTTTGTGTCTATTTCTGCAGATATAAAGAGGAAACATTAGTCTGATGGTATATTTACAATAAGAGGGAAAATTTAGGGATTATGTCTAATTCTAATTAAGAAAGAGTGTGGAAAAACTAAAGGAAAGACTAAAATAACATCCAAAATTGGAGGTTATCACCCCCCTAACTTAGAGTCTAGCTTGTCCTCAAGTTAGATAGAGCTGAGGCATGTAATGGCGAGGCGATTTTTTTTTTAGTTAGGATTTCCATACTCTTGCTTCAATTCTTAACCTAAGTTCTCCTAAGGTCATATCAGGTCTTATTTCTTGCTATGACTCTTTTAGGTTTAGAGAGTTGTTTGGGCCTCAGGTGTCATCTGTATCTTGTAGCTCGCATCGGGGCCACCTTTATTCTATGCATGTTGTTGACTCTAATCAGCTTTATACCTCTCTGAAGGACCTACTGGAAACTAGAGAGGGTATGAGGGTTGGCTAAAGGCTTGAAGTGTAACTCCCCCTTCAAGTGGGGGAGGGGTTATCTATGCTTTTAGGATCTCACTACCGAGCACGACGCATCTGCCTTTGTGAGGGCAGCTAAATGTACCGACTGGGCGAGTCCTTTATAAGCCTTTCATATATTCAGATACCTTAGGGTTTTACTACCGGACACGACACATCTGCCTTTGTGAGGGCAGCTGAATGTGCCGGCCGGGTGATACCTTCATCGATTCTTTATATAGATCCTTATTTATGGCACAACTCTCATAATTTTATTCGACTCTCTGGCTTTTATTCGGAGACTCGCAGGCTTGGGTTTTGGGGTTTTGTTTGGGAATTTATTTTTGGCGGCCAAGCCTCTTTTATTTTGACGAGAGGAAAGCTGTTCTTAGAGTTTTTCAACATGCACTTATTTGGTTTGTGGTCCACTTGCAGAACTTCTTGATTTGGACGTTGCCTGATGCCCCTCTCATCCTTGAGAGCCTGGCTTATTTCTGACTTGATATTGACCTATGGAGAGTCAGATAAAGAAGTGGAGAAGAAGCATGAAAATCGATAGTGGAGGGACATTATTAGATTGCCATTAAATGTCTAAGAGCTATTTACTTTTGAGGACTAACAGGATTCTAAAGTTAAGAGAGTTATTTTAAAAAGAAAGTTAAAGAGTAAAAAGAAGAAAAGAAAATATGTACAAACATAGAAGGGAGAAAAAAAGGGATGGAGAGAATGGTACCTCGCCCTTGTCTAATGTACCCCCCCTAACTTATCACTCACTCTGTCCTCAGAGTGTCAAAGTGACAGGTTGAGAAGTAATTAGGACAAGGGCTGCAGGCTAAGTTAATTCGTCATTTGCCCCCGGGGACTGAAGTAGATTTGCTGCGAACTATCCTCGTAGAGCGTGGTAATCCATGTCAATCATTTCTTCTACTGGTCTTTGGAGAACGATGATGGTGTACATCCAGTAGAGGATGTGGAAGCCGCAGTCATTTGATTCCTGGATTTGCTGGGGGCATTTATGGCAGAAGGAAGGGCGGTGAAAATGCTCTTTGTCGTACGCCCTTGTATGCTGACTTAGAAAAGCGATTAACTTGTCGACGCACTCCTTTGCCACTACCTCCGTTGGCGTCCTTGGTGTCATGACATAGTTCTTCTGTCATGGATTGTACTGGCTATCGGAACTGTTATATATTTTAGTTGTTCCTTCTGGGAGATTTGTTGCCAGGAGCATCCAGTGCTCATGATAGAGGAAGGGTAACATGATGAATGTCGGCGTTGTGTGTTGTAGATAGGAGATCAACGCGTCAGTTGTGACGAAGTTCTTGAGCTTTAGAAGATCATCCTTCATGTATGGGGATGCCATATATGTAGTGGGGTTATTTTGGCCGAGTAGGAATTGGTAAGCGGCCATAAGGCTTACAGAGAGGGATCCTTTAACCTATAAAGTCTCTCAGAGCGTGTCTGCCATAACGAAAATGTCTCTAGACATGAATACGAGTTCATCCTTCTCGGCTGAGAGCCGCGACATAATGAGACGTAGTTCGATGTCGGAGAGACCTTTGCAAGCACTGTGATCGAAGTCAGGAAAAGTTGGTTCTATGGCAGACAAAGTATCGATGTCTCCTTTACTTTGCTCGGTAGCTGTGACTGGCACTGTGGTTTTCTCCAACTCCTTCAGAGTTTGTCAGAAGGGTCTCCGCTGCGGTCGCTGGATAGCTGAGAAGAGGTAGCGAGGGATGTCATCTGGTGCCATAGTTGGGTCCTTGAAGGAACGTCTATCACATATGAGCTCCATGGCATAACGCCCGCGCAAGGAATGAAAATCTTCAGTAACCAGATCAGTAAATGGGATTTCCTGGTTCAGCGCTTGGATGTGTCGTATGGTGCAGAAAGCGCAATCCCCAGATCCCTCAGCGGCTTGAACTTGAGGGTTTATGATTTTGAACCAAGGCTGGCTCCAATCTTGGCGGAGAGATGGGCGTGCAGCCCAAATTAACTTAAGCAGCCGGAAGGGTATACACCTTGCTTCCCCTGCTGCTTCACCAACGAAGTTTATTATGCCGGCTGGTAGCTTGGCGCCGTAGAAATTATACACCTTGGCATCCCGAGCCTCGGTATCCACAATCATAAAAAGCCAGTGGTCTGAAACTTGGAAGGGCACGGTAAGAAAATGTGCCTGACGTGCTAAACCAACACGCAACCTCTCGAGCGACTTTGCTCTTATGTCTTTGTATAAAAGGCCAACAGACAGAGCAGGCGAGGCGTTGAAAACCGGTTGTTTCCTCTTATGACTTCTATATATTTCGATGCTATTGGCAAGAAGGACACGGAAGATCGCCATAGGTATCGTGGACCGTGGTCGCAGGATGGTACGGAAATCTTCTCGTGTCATCTTGCTTCTGGTTTTGGTGTTATTATAGATGATGTCTTCCCCTACCTTCGCATCATCCACAATAGTGTTCAGTATAAAAAAGTCCTGAGCATCTAGTGTGGAGATGGCCGCCATGTCCAGGTCATGCATTTTATGCGGTAGAGGTGGTGGCGGGGGAAGTTCCTGAGGAGTGGGGGAAGAAGGGTGATCCAGGACTTCAGTATAGGTTTGCAGATCGTCATCAGAATCGGAGGCAGAGTCGAGTTCTTCATCAGTATCTAAACTCACTCACTCTGCCTCGTCCTGGTCATGGGGTGAGGGCACAGATGTGCCAGGTGCAGAGAGAGGTGGGGCGGATGTTGTGGGTGGGCTGACGCTGGTTCCTAATAGACATTGTTGGAGCTCAGCGAAATCCGCATCTTTAGCGGTTTCCCCGATTGACCCTAGGGCGTAATAATCAATGAATTGATCCCCATATGACATGTTAACATTATCATTATGTGGGGACTTGGGGTGATGTTCATTGTTATTCTGATCTTTGGTGGAGCCTTTGCGAGAAGGTTCAGCTGCATTTCCTGGGTCCTCTCCCTCATCTGATTTGCCACCAGAAGAGGTGGTATCATTGTTCAAATCCGCAGATGAGTCAGAGTCTTCATCTGCATCTTCGTCACTATCGCCATCATTTTCGTCTGCCTCCTTGTCTGCTGGCTTTTTGCTTGCGGTCTTGTTGCACCGCCAATGGGTGGCTTGTAGCTCATCGTAAGCCACTTGCAGATGCTCATGTTTTTCGAGCAGTGCATCGTGGGATTCTTTGAGGTCATTATATCGGCCCTCGACGGAGAGGAGACGTGCTGTTAGATATGTAACATGAGCACGCAGCTGCTAGATGTCATTGTTAGTTGATTCCTCTTGGCGATTATGTAGTTGTGTGAGGGTGTTGTTGATGGTGTCCAAGCACGTGCTCAGGAGTGCTTTTTGTTGTTGGAGCTCACGGAGAGTCTCTGGCAGAGGTTGAGTCTGCGTAGATATCTCATCGACTTGCTTTGCCGTTACTTCTTGCTGGTGCTTCACTCCGAGAACCAGGTCTGGCAAGTTGTTGTAGTGGCTGTTGATGTGCTCAACTTGCTTAGCCACCTCATCTTGTCGTTGCTGGAAGCCTTGGAGGGTGGTGGGCAAGGCTCGGTGTTGTTCGTCGATCGTGGCCACCTGTCGTGATAAACCCTGCACACAAGAATTAATAGAATGTAAGATGTTATAAGGATCGGTGAGGAGGTTTCGGACATCGTCGAATTGACGGCCGAATTCCGCACCGATATTGGAAAAAGGGACCCCAAAGGCGGAAGGGTGGGGTGGCTGGGGTCTATGTGGGAGGGTGGTAGTGCCTTGCGGGAGAGACACTGGTGATGCCCCGAACTACGTGGTGGATGTGGATGGAGTCACCAGCAGTGTCGGGGTGGTGGTGGATGTGAAGGGTGGTGGTATTTCAGGTGAAAGTGGTGGGAGTGATAGAGATGGGGTAGAGACTGTGGAGGGGAAAGGGAAAGTGGTAAAATCGGGCATAGGGGTGGAGAAGTGAGAGCCCGAAGGGAAAAGGGGTGAAGAAGAGGATGTGAATGGCTGCGTGGAGGTGGTGAAGAAAGGAAGAGAGGTGGATGTTGGGAAGGTGGAGGGTGGAGTGGTGGTGGTGGTTAGCTGGTCATGTAGACTCTGAATGAAGGAGTCGATTGATGAGGTGGTTAAGACATCTTCATGGAGGGTCTCTGCCTCTGGATTTGGCTTTGATGTTGGTGTCCCCGACAACTGTTGTGCCTGCAACTGCCTTCTGGAAGGTTGTTTGATAGGTATTTTGGATGGACGAGCTGTCGGGGATGTGATGCTCAGTTCCGTCTATCCTGCTGTTGCTTTCTTTTTGGTTGTTTTAACCGAAGCTAGGAGTTGTGTAAGCTCCTCGTCAGAGAAGAGGAGCTTTTCTGTGTCATAGTTTGCTAGCTCCGGAAGCGGGAGGAGTGTTCTGGATGACTTGACCATAGGGCAGAAGACATAATGTAGTTTCCCATCCTTTTCCTTGATGATGAAGGAGTTCTTCAGAGTTTGTTCATTTGTAAGGATGTCGCCCTTTAGTTGCGTGCAGCGAGGTAGGAGTCTGTCCATCTTGAGGTATTTGATAATGGATGTGACATGACCCCCCATGCAGATTTCCTTCCCCAGGGCGAAAGCTGATAATTTATGGATCATTTGCCGTCCAATGTTAACTGGATTTTCGTTAAGAATGGACCAGAGAACAAAGAGATCCGAGATTGTAACGTTCCCCCCTTTTGTCCTAGGGAAGAGTGCGCCAGCAAGGATTTTGTGTATGGTACGCACAAATCCGGAATGTATGTTTGATGCTTTGCACGTCTTAGCATCATAGGTGGGGAGCCCAGTTAGAGATTTCCAGAAGTTGTGTCTGTTGAACTCAGAGTTCTCAGTTCCAACAATTTTGGCTTTCTTGAGCTGCTCCTGGTTGCCTATAAAGATTTCATTTAGCATGTTTTCCGTTAGGACCACCTTGTTGCCGAAGATTTGGGTGACTAGCCTTCTGTCACCTCCATCCTGTGATCTATCCATGATATCTACGGGTTCTTTTTTCAGAAAAGTGAAGAATTCAGTGGTGGTCTCGGAGTAAGAGATCTCAGGTACTAAACATAGCCTTGCAAGGTTGGCTTTGTCTAGTGCGTTGAAGATTCAGTCATTGATCCCCATCTTAATTAGTACGCTGGAGCAAACGTACTTAGTGGGTTTGAGGATTTTGTCGAAGGATTGGATGGTGTGAGTGTAAAGGTTTTCTGGTGGTGGTGATGTGGTGGTGATAGGAGGGAAGGTGGGGGAGGTAGCATAGATGGTGGTGGTAGGTGATACAAAGGGTTGGTCCATAGAAGAGGTAGGGCGAACTTGTTTTCGTGCCCGTTTCTTGGAGGGTTGTCCAGTTGTAGCTTCCTGGGCCTTGTGTTTCCCCTTTTTCTCTTCGGCTGGGGATTCTTCCTCAGAATTTGGCTTGTAGTCCGATTCTTCATCGTCGTCGGAAGAGATTTCTTCCACTTCTTCGTCAGTCGCCTCTGCTAGACGTTTGTTGAGGTGGTCAATGTCACACAGAACCTCCATCATTTTTATTTTTGGAGGGGCTTTTCCAGTTTTGTTGAAGACATCTCTAATCTTCTGGAGTCGGGCCAGCTCTTCCATCATTTGCTCCCTTGACAGAGAAGGAGCAGCTTCAGATCTGATGGCCTTGTTTGCTGGTGATGCCATCTCTGCAAAGTGGTAAATCATGAGTTAGAACAAAATGTTTAGAGACGAAATTGATTTTATTTGTATTTATGTGGTTTTATGTATATATATTTTTGTATTTTTAGAGATTGTGGAAAACCAAATGGTTTTAGGACCATTTGGTCCCAAACGGTTTGAAGACCGTTTGGTCCCAAACGGTTTGAAGACCGTTTGGTCCCAAACAGTTTCAAGACCGTTTGGTCCCAAACGGTTTCAAGACCGTTTGGTCCCAAACGGTTTGGGAATCGTTTGGAAGGCGGAACGTCAGGTAACAGCCAGCAAAGGTGAAACGGCGAAGGGGAAGGCGGAGGTGTCGGCGATGAAGGTGATGGCGGTGATGGAAAGAGTCATCGGGAGATTAAAACTAAGGTGACGGTGGTGGCGGACAAAGCCGTCGGCGAAGAAGACGGGGATGATTTCGGCGGGGTCGGCTGAAGATGATGGTGGCATCGGTGTTGGAGAAGGAGGTCGGCAGTGCCGTTGGATGTCAGAGGTAACCAGGACGGCAGCGGCGCGCATGTAAAAGTGATAGAATAGGTACTTGCAGCGATGCTGCCGGCGTCAGCGATGGTGACGTGCTTACCCTACTGCTGGGAGAACGTCAGAGACGAAGGCGAGGTCACTGGAAGTAAAAACGCACGGGAGTAGGAGGGTGCAAGGGCAATGGAACAGCTCTGCGTGAGAGTTGCAGGAGGCTCGGGAATCGAAGAGAGAAAAATGAGGGGGTAAGGTTTATATTTATAGGAAATGGGGGGTTGACCTGACAAAAACCCTAGGTCAAACAGCTTAGCGACCGTTTGGACTCCAAACGGTTTAAAGACCGTTTGGTTCCAAACGGTTTAAAGACCGTTTGGTCCCAAACGGTTTCAGGACCGTTTGGTTCCAAACGGTTTGAAGACCGTTTGGTCCCAAACGGTTTGAAGACTGTTTGGTCCCAAACGGTTTCAAGACCGTTTGGTCCCAAACGGTTTCAGGACTGTTTGATCCCAAACGGTTTGTAGGACTGTTTGGTTCCAAACGGTTTCAAGACCGTTTGGTTCCAAACGGTTTCGGAACCGTTTGGTAGGGTTAAGGTCGAACAAATTTTTATATTTTTATTTGTTTTGTTCATTTTGTTGTTTTTATGTTTGTTTTGGTTATATGAATTTTTTGTATTTTCATAAGATAGACCTAAGGTAATTAAAAGAACGGGAAATAAAGGAAGAAACAGAAATCTTGGGTTGCCTCCCAAGTAGCACCTGGGTTTTACGTCGCTGGCTCGATGAAGCTGTAATATAGTTATGCTATTGGTATAGCATCTTTGATTTCTATGGTTTGTCTTGGCATTTTGTCTGTCGAAGAGTAGTATATTTTCAAACGATGACCGTTGACTGTCTTTTCTCCTCCGTTATTATCGACAATTATCACAGCTCCAGTTGGATAAATATGCTTTATGGTGAAGGGCCCAGACCATTTTGTTCGAAGTTTTCTGGGGAACAACTTAAGCTTGGAGTTGAAAAGGAGTATGTTGTCGCCAACAACAATGTCTTTCCTTTTGAGATGACCGTCGTGCCACATTTTTGTCTGCTCTTTATAAATTATGGCGCTCTGATAGGCGGTCATACGGAGCTCTTCTAGCTCCTGTAGCTGAAGTTGTCTATTCTCTCCTGCACTTTTAAGATCGAAATTTAGTTGTTTGATGGCCCACCAAGCTTTGTGTTCCAGCTCTACTGGAAGATGACATGACTTCTCGTACACCAAACAAAACGGGGTTGTTCCGATTGGTGTTTTATATGCAGTTTGGTATGCCCAAAGGGCATCAGGAAGTTTGGTGGACCAATCATTGCGGTTTCTATTCACCGTGTTTTCAAGAATCGCCTTTAATTGTCTATTTGATATCTCCACCTGACCACTAGTCTGTGGGTGGTAGGGTGTGGCGACTTTGTGATTGACTCCGTATTTTTTTAGTAAGGATTCAAAACTTCGTTCCAAGAAATGGGTCCCGCCATCTGATATGACAGTTCTTGGAACTCCAAATCTTGGGAAAATAATATCTTTGAACAATTTAATGACAGGCTTGGAATCGTTGGATACCGTGGGTACAACTTCGACCCATTTTGAGACGTAGTCCACTGCGACCAAGATGTAAGAGAAGCCATAGGATGAAGGGAAAGGGCCCATGTAATCTACCCCCTACACATCGAAAAGCTCAATTTCCTGCCACATAGTGAGGGGCATTTCATCTCTTTTTGATATGTTGCCAGAAAATTGGCATTTGTTACAAGCTTTCACAAAATCATATGAATCATTTGATATGGTGGGCCAGAAGAAACCGGATTGTAAAACTTTTATAGTTGTTTTCTTAGCACTCATGTGTCCCCCCGTGGGTCCTGAATGGCAGTGCTCTAGGACCGGGGTTATTTCTTCTTCTGGCAAGCAGCGACGGAAAAGTCCGTCAGCACAAAGGTGAAATAGGTAGGGTTCATCCCAATAATATTGTTTTATGTCATGAAGGAATTTCCTTTTGTCATGGTAGGAGGCAGAGGGGTGGATAATCCCTGTGGCTAGATAATTGATGATATCCGCGTACCAAGGGAAACCATGGGTGGCCTTCATAAGCTGGTCGTCTGGAAGAGAATCCCGGATAGGGATTTTATCTTCTTCTTCAACCTCAATACGGCTGAGATGATCAGCTACAACATTCTCCACTCCACTTTTATCCTTAATTTCCAAGTCGAATTCTTGAAGCATCAACACCCAGCGGATGAGCCTGGGTTTGGCATCTTGCTTTTGAATCAGGTATCGAATGGTGGATTGGTCGGTAAAAACAATGCCCTTAGAACCAATCAAATACGAACGAAATTTTTCAAACGCGTAAATGACAGCCAAAAACGCTTTCGCTGTGGTAGTATAATTTTTCTATGCTTCATCTAGCATTTTGGATGCGTAGTAGATAACATAGGGTTTCTTATCAATCCGTTGTCCTAGAACAGCCCCTATGGCGTAGTCACTTGTGTCGCACATGATTTCAAAGGGCTGCGACCAATCTGGGGCTCTCAAGATAGGTGCGGAAATTAAAGCATTCTTGAGGGTAGAGAAACTTTGCATACATTCTTGATTGAATATGAACTCGGTATCTTTAGTCAGGAGTTGGGTCATGGGTTTGGCTATCTTTGATAAATCCTTGATGAATCTTCTGTAAAATCCCGCATAACCCAGGAAAGCTCGAACTCCTCTTATGTCCTTTGGAGGTGATAGTTTTGAGATAACATCGATTTTTTCTTTATCCACCTTGATTCCTCTGTCACTTACCCTGTGTCCGAGGATGACCCCTTCTGTTACCATGAAATGGCATTCCTCCCAATTCAGGATAAGGTTCGTTTCCTCACAGCGCTATAGAACTTGTCCGAGATTGATTAAGCAGCTATCGAAGGAGTCTCTCTAAACTGAGAAATCGTCCATAAACACTTCAATAATGGATTCAGTTAGACCGGCGAAGATGGCAGACATACACCGTTGGAAAGTAGCGGGTGTGTTACACAACCCGAACGGCATTCTTCTAAAGGCATATGTCCCAAAAGGACAGGTAAAGGTAGTTTTTTCCTGGTCCTCCGGGTGTATGGGTATTTGATAGAACCCGGAGTAACTGTCAAGATAGCAAAAATATTTCTGATGAGCTAAACGCTCCAGGACTTCATTGAGGAAGGATAGAGGGTAGTGATCTTTCCTCGTGGCTTTATTCAGCTTCCTATAGTCAATACACATCCGCCACCCTGTTACAGTCCTGGTGGGCACTAGCTCATTTTTGTCATTGAGCACTACGGTAGTGCCTCCTTTTTTTGGAACAACCTGGACAGGGCTGACCCACTCGGAGTCTGAGATAGGGTAGATTATGCCAGCTTTGAGTAATTTGAGGACCTCCAGGCGAACCACCTCTTTGAGATTAGGATTCAGTTTTCTTTGATGTTCGCGGGTTGGCTTGAATTCTTCAACCATTGGAAGTCTGTGCATACACAGGGCTGGATTTATGCCCGTCAGGTCAGTTATCTTATATCCAATGACCTTTTTATGCTTCTTCAGCTCATCCAGAAGCTTTTCCTCCTGATCTTCTGTAAGGGTAGAGCTAATGATGACCGAGCATAGTTTTTCCTTATCTAAGAAAACATGTTTAAGCCCAGTGGGTAAGGTCTTCATTTCAGGGGCTTTTGGTGGCTCGGCTGCTTCTATAATGGTAACAACTTTAAGTTCTTCAAAAGTGGTCGTTGATGCTTCTTCGGCCTTTTCTAAATGTTGCAGACACTATTGAACTAGTTTGTTCGCAGAGAATTCAACATCCGGATTGATAAGGACATTTTCTAGTTCGTCAGCTGGCTCAGATATTTCTAACTAAGACATTTGTTGTATTGCATCAAGAAGAAAAACCTCCTCTTGGATACTAGGTCCTTTCATGCTATTAAGGACTCGGAATTGAATTGCTTCTTTTCCGAGCCTGAGGATGATGGTGCCAGCTTCGACGTCAATAAGCGCCCTGGCAGTAGCGAGGTAAGGCATGCCGAAAATAATCGGGTATCTCAAGTCTTCTTTAATATCCATGATAACGAAGTCGCATGGGATGTATGCATCCTTGCCTATCCTTACTGGGATATCTTCAATGATCCCCAGAGGTGCAGTTATGGTGGAATCAGCTAATTGTATAGTCATTGATGTAGGCAGCAATTCGGTGAAACCCAGACGTTTGCACATGGAGTAAGGCATGACGGATATACTGGCCCCTAGGTCAGCTAATCCTTTTTTAGTGGATGCATTTCCAATGCAACATTGGATTCCGAAGGAGCCGGGGTCCTTCTTCTTTTTGGGCATCTTGTTTAAGATGATGTCCGAAGTGGTTTGAGCAAGTTTAACCGTTTCTTGCTCCTCGGTGATGTACTTTCTTGATAGTAAGGTCTTGAGGTATTTTGCCCAGGCTGGCACCTCAGAAAGAGCATCAAGGAGCGGGATATCAATGTATAGTTTCTTCATTGCCTCTTTGAACTTTTGAAACCTGGTGTCCATCTTTGTTTCTCGCAGTCTTCCTGGGTATGGGATTCTTGGTTTATATTGCAAAACTTCAGGTTCTACGGACACTTTATCTTTGCCCTTTGTGCCCTCTGAGGGCTTCTCCATTCTTTGTTGCGGGTTCTCGTTTGTCATAAACACGGGGGTATCATCATTATCCAGGGTGATCGTGGTGGTCTCATGAAGAGTGCGTCCCGATCTCGTGGTGATAGCATTCAACTGTTCATGTCTGTTTTGTCCATGCTTAGGATTTGATTCGAGCTGCCCTGCAAATGTGCCTGCCGGAGACTTCAATTGTGCAGCGATCTGGGCAAGCTGGGCTTCTACTGCTTTTTACTGTGCTTGCTTATTAGCGAGCATAGTCTGTTGAGATTGCAACATCTGCCTTATCAAGGATATTTCATCTTCTGGTTGAGAAGGAGTGTTTTTAGAGGACTTTGTTGTTGGGCTTGTTGAGATTGTTGTGGTGGCAGCGCCAGCTGAGGTTGCTGAGTATGCAGCTGTGGATGGAGCGGGGGATGAGTGTACTGATAGTAGGCCAATTGGTTCCTGGGGTAGTTAGCCCTAGGGAAGTTATTCCTGGAATTCCCTTGATTTTGGTTGAAATTGTTTGGGAATCCAGGTGGTAACCTACTAGAAGATCCCCCATGCGTCTGATGATGTGGATTAGCGGTCCCAGCAGGGTTTCCATACTGAAATCATGGATGGTTCCTTGGCTGATTAGGGTTGTAATAGACTTGTCCAGGGATAGAGTGGATAGAGTTGACTTGTTCAGGTAGGTGTTCTTCAGTTTGATCAGTAATAGGTTCATATTGTTGTGGTGGTGGATGCGGATCCATCATCACATTATAAAGCCGCAAGAAAGGGTCGGATGGTCTGAAGCATGACAGGCCTCACAGGCTCCTGTGGCGGCCTTGACTTGTTGAACCAGAGGAGTTTTCTTCTTATCAAACTCTCCAAGAGAAGTCTCGAGAGCTTGTTGTTTATGGACTATGGTTTTCAGGGCTTCCACTATTGCCTTCATCTCTATCGATTTTTCAGCTTTGTAGACCTTGAGGACACCTTTACCGGCTGATCGTCCCCAGTTGGACTGATTTTCAGCTCCGAGTGTAACAATTTTCCAGGCGTCCTCATAATTCTTTCTCATGAAGTTTCCTCCAGATGAAGAATCTAAAAACTGTTTAATATCATCGCTCACTCCCCGATAGAAGGTTTCTATCAATTGGTTCTGGGAGATTCCATGATGGGGGCATTTCCGCAAAAGTTCTTTAAACCTTTCACATGCTTCAGCAAGGGATTCTCCAGGAAGTTGAGAGAAGTGATTGATCTGCCCCCTGATCTCGTAAGTCAGTGAGGGAGGAAAGAACTTTTCTAAGAACTTTTCCTCTAGGGGAGCCCAGGTGGTTATTATGGGTTCCCTGTCAAGTGAGTTATACCAACTCAGGGCCCTCCTAGACAGAGTGAAATGGAACAGATGAAGCATTATCGCGTCAAAAGCGACTCCGGCTTGCGGAACCAGGCGGCACAGTGCCTTAAACCTTTTCAGATGATCCATGCAATCATCTCCAAAACCTCTGGAGAAAGAGATACCTTGCATGATCTGGATCCACTGGGTCCGAATCTCGAAGTTGGGAATATTAATAATCGGAGGTCGGACCGGGTGGTTATCCTCATAGTTCTTTGGGACAGCATAATCTCTTAGTTGCTTGTTCCTTAACTCCAACTGAGCAGCTTGGGTTGTTGCCTCAGTTTCAGCTCTGATGCGAGCTTGCTCTTCCGCACGAATCTCCGCTTGGATTTGGGCATGAATGTCTGCGATGAGTTGCTCCCGTTGAGCGGCGATGGCGGCGTTCACCCTCTCCATCACCAAAGCAGCCTGGCATTGATCTTCAGCCATCTGCCTAGCTCTTTGGCGATTAAGACAAATGCGGCGATGGAAACTTCTCTCTACCTCAGAGTCAAACTCTGGATCAGGGGAGAATCTGAGGTTATGCACATGTTGCATACATGTTTTCTACCTGAGTAGAGAGAAGAAAACACCTTTTAGATGATGGTATATATATAATGATTAAAAGAAAGTGTAAAACCCTAACCAACTAGCAAGATACTAAATGAAATTAAAATGTTCTGTTGTCCCCGGCAACGGTGCCAATTTTTGATGGAGCTTCCACTCACGTGGAATTGCGTGCACCACTAAAAATCCTAAAGATGGTAAGTCTTTAAGTTTAGCCTGGCTTATACTAGATAGAGAACTCCACCCACGTATGTGAAGATACGTGGAAGTCTTATCGTTGTATAGTTAAGGGTCGAATCCATGGGACAACGGTCTTGTCGTGAGCAACAAGATGGAAAACGTTAGAACTTCACTTAATCACTCAATATTTGGCATTTAGATCAAAAGATTGGTTTGGTTGTTTTTAAGCCAAGTACAAGCAAAATAAAGGCAGGAAGGTAAACTTAGGTTGTTAACAATGATAAGGGATCACTAGGGTGTGATCGGTTTTTCACCGCCACTACACATGGATCAACACATGCAAAGCAAAAGCATAACCTACAAAAAGAGTTAGATCAGTTAGAATCTTTTTAGACTTAGCTTCATTTCGGATAACTAACTACGAGGAGTGTGGGAATGTTGTAACGACAGCCATCCATATAGGTATGGTCACTTACTTTACAACATTCCCTCCGCAAGGTGTGTTTCTCGACTCGTCAAGGTTGTACTTTCACACATCAACTGATTCCATTTCATAGCATGAAAGTACAAAGATGGGAGTGAGAATACTCCACTTCTTAGAAGACACCCCTAGATACCAAAACAGATGCATGGTGGATACATGCACCAAGAACCAACATGCAAACGAGTTTCAAATCTAATAGTACAAACGTAGACAATTCATACTAAAAGATAAAAGATAACACAAGTTGGTGATCAAGCAACAAACATTCATTAAGCGTTTGATGTTGAACTGAAAAAATATAAACTCTATATTACAACTTATGGATTACATTTGCATGATATGAAAACATGGGTAGCAGGGCTACTCCCCGCACCCTAGTGAGAGAGACTACTTGCTCATGACCAGGACAAAGAAGGAGGTAAGAAGAGAGAGAGCATCATCCCCACAAAGGAGAGAGAAAAGTCAACCCCTTGGAGAGAGAGAAACGATCCACCAGCTTCACAGGTTGCTTGATGATGAGATCTCCCTCTTCCCACCTTCTTTGGCAGAGAGAGAGAAAGCAGCTTCGAGATGGAGTGTGGGTCTCAGACCGGCATCCCCTGGGCGGAGGATGGAAGTCATATTTGCTCTAGAGTGATTGAGGCAGCCTTTGGACGTCTGAAAACTTGATTCCTGGTGGAGGACCCTTGGGGTCTTATTTATAGGCCTTAAGTGAAGCCCAAATGGTTTGAAGACCGTTTGGACCTCAAGACCGTTTGGGCCTGAGACCGTTTGGATCTCAAGACCGTTTGGACCTCAAGACCGTTTGGACCTCAAGACCGTTTGGACCCCGATACTGTTTGGCTTCATGCGGTCTTGGGACCGATTGACTCCATGCGGTCTCGGGACCGTTTGACTCCATGCGGTCTTGGGACCGTTTGGCTTCATGCGGTCTTGGGACCGTGTGACTCCATGCGGTCTTGGGGCCGTTTGGCTTAATGCGGTCTTGGGACCGTTTGACTCCATGCAGTCTCAGGACCGTTTGGCTTCATTAGGTCTCGGGACCGTTTGACTCCATGCAGTCTCGAGACCGTTTGACTCCATGCGGTCTCGGGACCGTTTGGCTTCATGCGGTCTTGGGACTGTTTGGATTCATGCGGTCTTGGGACTGTTTGACTCCATGCAGTCTCGGGACCGTTTGGCTTCATGCGGTCTTGGGACCATTTGACTCCATGCGGTCTCGGGACCGTTTGACTCCATGCGGTCTCGGGACCGTTTGGCTTCATGCGGTCTTGGGACCGTTTGACTCCATGCGGTCTTGGGACCGTTTGAGTCCATGCGGTCTTGAGGCTGATTTAATCTTTTATGATTTTTTTGCGTCTTTTTCTATAGATATAAAGAGGAAAAGTTAGTCTGATGGTATATTTACAATAAGAGGGAAAATTTAGGGATTATGTCTAATTCTAATTAAGAAAGAGTGTGGAAAAACTAAAGGAAAGACTAAAATAACATCCAAAATTGGAGGTTATCAGTTTGATATTTGCAAATAGATATCGTGAAATCCATTTGAAGGGATTTTTTTGACATGATAGACTTTATTTATTCAATGTTATTATTGATGTATGATATCCTAGTGAATGGCATGGAAACCCAAATTCAACTCAGTTCCAAGGTTTCATACATATATTGATTTTATATGATTTGTTGATAGTAGTCTTTATTCAATGAATGTTTATGTCACATGAAATCTTTATGGGAGCCATGTGAATAAGTTGTTGCCTAGTGAGAGGTGACAAGATGTGTGATGGCCTTGTGAGACATGAGAATACTTGTACAACCAGTGAAATGAATACCTTGGTCTAAGGACCTAGAGGTAATGGTTACCTGTTACAGATGTAACAATGCTATGTGATGATCTAAGGGTTTGAATACCCAGATCCAGTAATCATGATAATTGTGTGAAGGGGTGAGAATTCCCAATAATGTGATAAGGGATTGAGATCCCAGGTATCATGTGTTTTAAAGATTTGAAAAGTCCATGATAGATGTATTACACCTTTCTTTGTAGCATTTTTGGTGATTAAATGAAACCCTAAGGGTAGGGTGTTCAATGAATCAAGTATTGTGATATTAGTGTTCTCAGTTATTATTAATAATTCTTGTCATGATAAGTAATTAACTCTTAATTGAGTTATGATATGCACAACTCAAGATTTGGGTTGATATGCACAATTCTAGTGTGTATGTGCCAGTGGACATGAAATCTATTTATTTAAGAATTTTAGTCTATCTGCATGTATAGTATGTTGATTACTCAGTATATTATAGTGTTTTGAATATACTGCTCTGCCAAGTTTAGAATGATATACATGTTGTATTATAACTTCAAATAAGTAGATGTGACACCATAGAGATACCTGAGTCAAGTATAAGTAAGAGAAGGGTACAATGTAGAAAGAGCTTTCTAGGAATAATAAAATAATAGAATTAGGAGCCATGAACACCGTAGAACCCCTATGTGAGGTCTGCACCTTAGGGGTGAAATGACCTAACCCTGGCAGCGTCCAGTATACGGGGGTCGGAACGTTCTATCAGGTGGCATGGGGGACGAAACCCTAGTGGAAGTCTCCTTAAATTATAATTTGTAGTGTCCAACATCAACCAGAAGTCCTGGTGGCACTAGAGTATAGAAAAGCCAAGAGGTGGATTGACTCTCTGCCTGTGTGCTCAAGTTAGAGGAGGAGTCCAGTTTAGGCCAGAGAGCCATTTCCTTGTTGCAGACCAGGAGAGTAGTCAGACTTAGCATTTCCCGGGTGTGTCCGCTAAGTCTTTTATGGTGTGATCGTAGTGCACTACAAGTCTTCATATGTAGAGTACACTGCATATGATCAGGGCATAATAAAATGAATGAGAGGTCAAACAAGTGTGTATAGTTATTCAATTATTCTTTGTATGTTTCTGAATTATTAGTTCTCTTTATGATCAATCAAGCATTTCATATATTGATTCACTCTTATAGATATTTAGAGTATCCTGCCATATTTATTAATGTCAATTATTAGACTCGTTAAAGCTTGCTACTGTTATAATTGATATCAATTGCTCAAAAGTATATCTAAAATTATATCAGTGCTTTAGATCGTTTCTTTGAAGTACTCATTCACTGGGCGAGTAGGCTCACCCCTCTTCTCACAATTTTTAGGGAAACCAAGTGGACTTGAAGAAGGTCAAAGCATCAAAGTAGAACTACCACAAGAGTTAAGTTTGAGTATAGTTAAGTTCAATTGGTCCCTGTCACACTAGGTCCTTGTATAGATCTGAGAGAGAGTTGTAAATGATGTTTTGTATGTTTGTTTCCTTAATAGGAGAGAATACAAATGATTGTCATGTCGTATGTACATGGAAGTGTGAGAAACATAATGAATGTATGGATGTGTATCATAAATGTTGAGATTATATTAGAGAAATAAAAGTTTAATTCTCTTGTAAAGTTAGTTTATGTGGTTCAATGCGAGAAAACAAAGAGTTTGAAAAAGAAGAAAAAGTTAAGGGTGATCTTTGTATTACGTTAAATCCTCAATTTATGCCTTAATCTCATGATTAGTGGAAATTGTGAGATTAGGGTGTAACAGTTATCTACTATTTAAAATGTTGTAATCAATAGGCATTGTTGGAGGTTATATCTCTTGCTGGGACATGGGTCTCACCCTTGTGGTTCGCCACATCTTTCTAGGTAATCGGTAGTGACGACTATAGAACCATACAAGTAAAGAAGAACTATAGTAATGAATCTTTGAGAAAGTTGATCAGATGTCTAGTGTGTCCTAGAGTCGTCCATGTACTCTCAGGTCCGGGCAGGAAAAATTTGTATATGGTGTTTCAAACGAATCAGACTTTTTTAGCATATTAATGTTTGTTTGTGTGGCATATATGAATATTGTTTGCCTGTATATATGTGTTGTGGCTAAGACAATAGAACAATTTGTATCAAATTCTTAGCATAGTATGGATATAAGAAAGATGTTAGGCTCTTATGCAAATTTTTCTGAGCAGGTGCTGACATAGAAATCAGTTTTGATTTACCCATATTTTTGGGTATGTAATTAATTAGTGATCGATTGTGTTTTATGTTTTGAGTAATCTTGTTTAGTGTAACATGCTCTCACAGTGTAGGGTTATGCCCAATCGGTTTGTGAGTGTGTTGGGTTATGCCCTATCTGTTTGTGAGTGTGTAGCGTTATGCCCTATCAGTTTGTGAGTGTGTGTGGTTTTGTCATATCGGGTATGACGTTGGTAGGAGACCAAGAGGGCGAGATCTAGCCTAGACCATGTCACCAAGTCTTGCATGTTGTTGAATGTGTCCTCCTTCTTGGATAAGTGTCACCTAAGCTCCTAAGGTGATGACACCTCTTCCATGATCTCTCTCATCCCCCTAGTATATAATCTTCTTTCTCTCCATGCAAGATGATCCTTTTGGACATTCTTGCTTTATATCCTTCTTGTTGGACGACCTTGAGAAGCTTAAGGATCTAGAGAGGTTCTTTTGGAGATTGGTGGATGAGTATGAAGTTGTGGTGTTCCTTGATCATCCTTCATCTTCTACCTTGGTAATCCATGTTTCCTAGCTCTTCTCTTCTTCTTCTTCTTCTTCTCGGACATGGATCTTGGATATTTCCTTTTCACCTTGAACCATCTTAACCTTGGTCTCATATTATTCCTTGGAGGTGTAGTGGTGATCAAGTTGGTGGTTCATCTTCTACCTTGAGCTTGTGAGCTTAAAGCTTGACCTTGGAGCTTGGATCTTGGTGGTGATCTTTGAGGCGGGTTATATAACTCTTAACCTCCTTTGTTATTTTCACTCTTTCATGTGCTTATGTTGTTCTTCATCTCTAGATCATGTACCTCTTATGTGTTAGTAGTTAGTGATGGTTTTGGGGACTGTTTTGATGAAGGAGTTTTGTTTAAGTTGTTGCCCATGTTTTTCACCTTCTTACCATGATATTAGATGGACTAGTGGTCGATCTTCCTAAGGTTGAAGATGACAAGTCCACACACATGTCCTAACTGGTGAGTGGTCGTCATGACTTGTGGTGCATATACCGACACACCATGTGACCAGTCATCACGAGTTAGGAATGATAAACTGATATGTTTTCTTAGGTCGATATGCTTTGATGGGGTTAGCCCATCATGCCCTAGAAGTGCCTAAAC
The DNA here is from genome assembly GCA_963693085.1 of Alisma plantago-aquatica. Lineage (NCBI taxonomy): Eukaryota > Viridiplantae > Streptophyta > Magnoliopsida > Alismatales > Alismataceae > Alisma > Alisma plantago-aquatica. Next base: position 124,655,483 of record OY856411.1, read on the forward strand.
TGATATGTTTCTAAGTCGTCATGCTTTGAGGGTGTTAGCCCATCATGACCAGGGTAGTATCTTATAAGTTGGTCTACTTTGAGTGTCAACTGTGATGACCTTGGTTGGGCAAGAGGCTGACACACTTCCATGTAGGGTTTCCCAATATACCTTAAGGAAGTGAACCATGATGCCTTACTAAAACCCTAACTCTAGAAGCCCATCACACCTTTAGGTGGAGATGCCCATCACACCTTCAGGTGGTGTTTCCCGTCACCCTTTTATGAAGGGATAAATTGATACACACCATGAGGGCTAAACCATCATGCCCTAATAAGGTTAACCCTTGTGCCTTGTATAGAGGTAGTCGACATGTTATGGTGGTGACAAGTCGACACCCTATGGAAATTATCAACCTGACACCATGAGTGTACTTTAAATATATGAATAGTTGTAATGTTATGAGAGTCCTAGAGTCATGTACATATATTCATTACAACTATTCATAACACTCAGGTCTTTGGGAATGTTTTGTCAATGTACTTTCGATATGTGGCTAGCTGTGTGCCCTTTTATGAACAGTTGTAATGGATATCTGTATATATGTTATGGAATAGGTTTTCTTATAATAGGATGATAGAACCCACAGTCAGTGCTTTGAGGCATGAAAGAACTCATATGTAAAGGTTTTTCTGTTTGGCAATTTTAAGGAAATTATTTTAATTTTTAGTATTTTATAGGAATCGGTTGTTTAATCTTTCATCTGCAGTTTTGTTTTGAGTAATCTCACTTTTATGGCGTGAGGCATCCCAGATAGCTTGGTATCCGAGCTTTAGGTTTGCTGAGTCTACAGGGACCTAGGACTAGGGTTTGTGTTTGTTCTAGTGTCCTCCAATCTATCTTATAGTTACTTCTGCTTATACAGAAGAAGAAGAGAAAGCTTAAATATGTCTGGAGAACACAAAGAACATGTTGATGAAAGCAGTGTTGCTGCACCAGGTGGTGGTGCAAGGAACCAGGTATGAGAAGATTGGGTGCCTGAAGTTCCCCATTTTGACCCATCCATGATTGAAAATCTTGGCTTTCAATCTCTTTGTAAGCATTTTATGGCTACTATGAATCATATGGCGGACAGGATGCCTGCACCTCAGCCTAGGGCACCGATTCCCCATGATGAATCTTTGGGTAATGAGAAGACTTTTGAGTGGCTTCTCTGTGTTGGGGTGATAGAATATGCTGAGACGACTGATCCGACGGATGTGGATCTATGGCTTATTGAGCTTGAGAAAGCCTTTAAGATCCTTATTCTCTGTGTTGGGGTAATAGAATATGCTGAGATGACTGATCCGATGAATGTGGATCTATGGCTTACCGATCTTGAGAAAGCCTTTAAGATCCTTATTATCCCTGAGGTGGACAAGGTAAAGCATGCAGTGTACCTTCTGAAGGGGAGTGATGGCCACTAGTGGGCCATAAAGGAGGAGAAGAGGCCAGGTGTTGTGATTGGTTGGGAGGTGTTCTGACATGAGTTTGTTATTCAGTACTTTCCTCGGACGTATCTTGTTGAGAAGATCAGCCAGTTTGAGAGGATTTGACAAGGATCCATGACAATTAATGTAAGGCCCCTAAACTTGCTTAATGAGTTGAATAAGCTTAATTATCATAATTGAATTCTTATAACCCTAATATAACCTTTTGATATGTTTTGAAATCATAAGATAAGCTTAAGTTTAAATTTGGTCCAATTTGGACATTGTTTAAGAAAGTTATGCAATTGTATGCACATTTTGGATTTTTATGCAATTTACCCAATTGAGAGGTTTTCTTTGCAATTTATCACTTGCATTATGCTCCTTGGATATTATATCATCATTATTGAGCCTTTTGAGACATGGGTCACCTATTTAAACCTTGGTTTGAAGGTGTTTTCTCCAAGGGTATTTTAGGGTTTACCCCTTCATGGATGAGCTACCTTTAGTAGCTATCAACTAATGACTTATTTGATTGGTTGGGATATTTGACAAAGGAAAGATAAGCAGGTCTATACATATGGTGGGGGATTTTCTTGTGTGTGTGCATGTATATTCTTAATAAGGCCATCGACACTTGGATAGATACTAGAACTTCAACTTTTTTCTTTTTCTTTATCTTAAAGTTTCATATACTTATCCCCAAGCACCAAAATGAGTCATTTTCACTCCACCACTACCCTCCTTCTCCCAACCTCATTCTCCCTCTATGTTTCTATGAATTTTCCTATCCAAGGAAGAAGAAAGTGGGGACCTTCTTGAAAAAAGGATCTAGGGTTGCAATTGACTTCCTTTTAGGGTTTAAAAAGCTTCCTTCTAGTGATCTTGACCTAAAAGAGTAAGAATCCCCTTCTTTCCTCTGTTTATTTCTTTGTTATCCTTCCTCCTACCTTTATCCAGGTTGTAACCATGTTGTTCTATGATATAAATTGCTCTAAAGATCTAAAACCCTACCTTTCTTTCTCCTTATGCTTAGGGTTTGCTCATTTGATGAAGAAAGGTGCTAGATGGACGAGTTCACAGCTTATGATTGACTTTTCTACCCTACCTGCTCATGTTTTCTTATGTGTGGGAGTTTATCTTCTCATTAGAGGAAAGTTTTATAACTTTATCCACATTTATTGCTTACCATAAGCTTTCTATCTCATGTTCTTGCTTGAAAATGATGATCCATGCACTAAACTGCTATGCTTGACTTGGATTTTGATTTTTATAATGTTCCCTATTTATATTTCAATTATAGATGAACATGTGATCATGCGTACATTATTCCTAAGGTATATTATGACTTGGATCAGGTTGATTTGACAACCTATGGTGCTAAGCACCTATCAACTAATGGTCAATTTTAGGGTTTTAAGTTGATTTCTTCTATAAACCCATGACCCGATGATGGTACCATTGCAACAACCCTATGGTTTTGTCTACATGGCAATTGATGGTGGTTACCAAAGGTGTCAAATGATGATGACAACCTATGGTCACACCCTTAGGTCATATTTTGGATCAATCAGAAGTTTAATGATCAACCATTAAGTACCCTACTGATGTTATCAATCAATGATGTCATTAGCGCAATATTTGATGTTGATTAATGAATGTAGTGCTAATATAACAACCTATCATGACATAATGGTCACTACTTATGGTGAATCATGTCTCCACAACCTATGGTGAGTTAATCATATAGTTGTAGCATCGATTAAGCCTTAGACCAATGGTTTCTTGGGTCACTTGATGCAGTGGTCGGACCTATACTGTAATTGATGGTTTTAACATATGAACTTGACCCAATGGTCAAGATTTAATGTTTATTCCTCCAATAAGGTGGAATGATGGATAATGTAATATGTTGGTCCTAATAATGTGATTTATATGGTTTCCTTTATATGATCAACTTAAGGAGCTTACTTGCCGACAATGGATGGCTTGTTTTAAATGAACAGTCAGTTGTGGGTTTTGTCCTACTCTCAATGGAACTATTTGTGTTGTTAATCAACGGATGTCTAGGGTTAGATGGTGACTCTTTATAGAGCACAAATCAAAGACTTAATTCGTGGTTTATCCAAGGTGTTTACTTATGTAAACAAGTGATGGTCTTACCTTTTAAACATCCAATGGTTCTGGGTGACATTGTGGTATGGTGATATGGGTTGAATGATGATGGAACAAATGGAGGGTTACCCTTAATAAGGTAGCCTTACCTATTCACTCATATGAATAGAAGGGATGATAACCATATTGTGTTGATATGTAACCCTAATGAGGTATAGCTCGTTATACCTAGCTTTAATATAACTAAATGATGCCAATTGGGTATGAATAGTCCTTGAATGACTAATACAATCATGGAGTACTCTCTTATTGTTGTTGAAACCCTAGTATTCTATAACTCGATGGTTACATCTTGATTTATGTGTGGGTTCATACTTGAGAATAGTATGGAATGTGATGGTGATGCTTCACCTTATGCATCCATGATCCAATGGGGATGTCATGAGTTAGGGTTTGGGTATAAGTGTTGATTAGTAACATTGATATAATTTATCATGTTGAGCCTAACTCTAATTGTGGGAACCCATTACACTAAACAAGATTTCTCAAAACATAAAACACAATCAATCACTAATTAATCACATACCCAAAAATATGGGTAAATTAAAACCGATTTCAACGTCAGCACCCGCTCATAAACATTTGCATAAGAGCCCAAAATCTTTCTTATATCCATACTATGCCAAGAATTTGATATAAATTGTTCTATCATCTTAGCCACCACATATATACACAGGATTACAATATTCATATATGCCACACAAACAAGCATTAATATGCTAACAAAAGTCTGATTCATTTGAAACACCATATACAAACTTTTCCTTCCCGGACCTTAGAGTACATGGACAACTCTAGGACACACTATACATCTAATAAACTTTCTCAAAGATTCATTACTATAGCTCCTCTTTGCTGCCACATGTTTGTTTTCATCACTTCTGATTATCTAAAAAAATGTGGCGAACCACAAGGGTGAGACCCAGTCCCAGCAAGCGATATAACCTCCAACAATGTTTATTGATTACAACATTTTTAAGTAATTAAATAGTTAAGCAAATTAATCAGATACAACAAATCAGCTCAACAACATTGATGATTAACAAAATGCACAAGGGAGCAGATAATAACTATCATCATTAGCCAGACTATCATCCTTTATCTTGTTGATAATATAAGCAATTCAGTAGCATATGCATATCTAGCATCATGAGCAAGTCTAGTAACATAGCATAGCTAAAAACATGAGCATGTCTAATTGGTTGAACATATCAAAATTATAAGAAGAGCTAACAACATAAGCACAACTATCTGGATAAGCATGATTAGCAGTATATGCATCTCTAGTTACAAAGGCATGGCTAGCATGCTAAACATAACTAACAACATGAGATATCTAGCATCATGATTATAATCAGTAGTAGCAGTATAGTTATCAACATAAGCATAGCTATTGTATGTACGCATCTACAATCTTAAGCATATCCACAACATAAATATATCTACTATCTCTTAATTGCACTAAGCATCATCTTTATATAAAGATAACAAACAAGGGTTATCATCCAATGTGAAACGTCATGTAGAATCCTAACCGAAAAGATGTAATAAAGACATGTAGCATATTTCAATCTATGTTACTAGACTTGTTCATGATGCTAGATATGCATATGCTAATGAATTGCTTATACTGTCAACAAGATAAAGGGTGATAGGCTGGCTAATGATGATAATTATTGTCTACTCCTTTATGTATTCTGTCAATCATCCCTGCTATTGAGCCTATTTGTTATATATGATTAAACTACTTAACTATTTAATTACTTAACAATGTTATAATCAATAAACATTGTTGGAGGTTATATCTCTTGCTAGGACATGGGTCTCACCCTTGTGGTTTGCCATATCTTTTTAGGTAATCATAAGTGATGGCAACAAAATCATGGAAGTAAAGAGGAGCTATAGTAATGAATCTTTGAGAAAGTTGATTAGATGTCTAGTGTGTCCTAGAGTCATCCGTGTACTCTCAGGTCTGGGCAGGAAAAGTTTGTATATGGTGTTTCAAATGAATCGAAATTTTGTTAGCATGTTAATGTTTGTTGTGTGGCATATACAAATATTGTTCTCCTATGTATATATGTTGTGGCTAAGGTGATAGAACAATTTGTATCAAATTCTTGGCATAGTATGGATATAAGAAAGATGTTGGGCTCTTATGCAAATGTTTCTGAGCGGGTGTTGACATTGAAATCGATTTTAATTTACCCATATTTTTGGATATGTGATTAATTAGTGATTGATTGTTCTTTATGTTTTGAGTAATCTTGTTTAGTGTAACAGATTCTCACAATTAATGAGTATGAAGCAAGGTTTATAGAGTTTTTTATGTTTTGTCCTCACATGGCTTCTATGAAGGACGAGCAGATTCATCATTTTGAGAAAGGGTTGAATGTTGAGTTGTCTACCCCAATAGCTATTTCAGAGAATTGATAAAGGTTTGTTGTGTTTGTGGAGTCTTTTTAAAGGACAGAGTGATCTGTGAAGGAGAAGCGGGAGACAAATGCCAAGAAGAGGTATGCATAGACCCAGGGGCAGTTGTCAGGAGGCTTTAAGAAGTCGAGGTTCTCTGCACCGCTAGCATCTCAAAGGTTCAGTGCTCCAACATAGTGGTCACCAAGTAAGGGCAGAGGTCGTAGCTTTCCATCTACTGGAGCTCACAGCACAACATCAGTATTAGTGGTGGGGCCATCTATGTCACACTATGAGAACTAGGCTTGCCATAAGTGTGGGGAAATAGGTCATCTGAGGCGAGAGTGTCCAGTAATGGATGATGAAGTGACCCAACAACTGAAGCAAAGCCAGCAGGGCTCATAGAGATAGCATAATAGTAGCTTAAGAAGATGAGGATGTGGCCAAGCATCATAGGTTGGATCATCTTCTCAAGGAAGCATAGTAAGGGGGTGACAACAAGCAATACTTAGATTCTACACTATGAGTCAACATGTGAGTAGTGACAGTTCAGATGGAGTTATTTCATTCTGATTTGTCTTCTTCTTGCTTTGTATCTATTTTGATTGACCTGGGTGCAACACACTCTTTTATCACTCGTAAAGTGCTTGACAGTTGTCTTTTGTCTGTTAGTCATAGGAGGAACACCTTGTTGTTAGAAACCTCATTAGTCAATTTGCAGTGTTATAGGAGGTGTATCCTTCTTGTGTCCTCTCCTTTTTAGGGAACAACATTCAAGTGGATCTCATACCACTTGATATGCATGGATTCAATGTAATCTTTGAAACAGATACCTTGGAGAAGTATAGAGTGGTCTTGGATTGTAGTTCCAAGCTAGCGACATTTATAGATGGTGGTGAGACATGGATCTTCTAAGGTGACAAGAAGATTATTCTGACATGTTTGGTATCAGCCATGGTGGCGAGGAAGCTTTTGAGATAGTGTTGTGAGGCATTCTTGGCACATGTGCTAGATACTGAGGTGAGGAGTCCTAGTATTCAGGAGGTGCCAGTTGTCAGAGAGTTTGAGGATGTGTTTCTTGAAGAGTTTTTGAGTGTTCCCCACCCTGAGATATTGATTTTGAGATCGATTTGGTTCCTGGCACGCAACTGATAACTCCGACACCGTATAGGATGGCTCCGACAGAAATGGTAGAGTTGAAGAGATAGTTGCAAGAACTACTTGACAAAGGTTTCATTAGGCTAACTACATCACCGTGGGGTGCTCCAGTGTTGTTCGTGAAGAAGGATGGGCCCATGAGGTTATGCATAGACTACAAGCAGTTGAACAAGGTGACGATAAAGAATAAGTATCCCTTACCAAGGATAGATGACCTTTTTGATCAGTTGGGTGGCGTGAAAGTGTTCTAAAATCTAGACCTGAGGTTAGGATATTACCAGTTGAGGATCAATGAGGATGACATACCTAAGTCGACTTTTAGGATGAGGTATGGTCACTAGAAGTTCATGGTTATGCCATTTGGGCTAACCAATGCACCAACAACATTCATGGATTTGATGAATAGAGTGTTCTAGCTATTTCTTGGTCAGTTTTTGGTGGTCTTCATAGATGACATATTGATATACATTCATGATAGTCAGTAGCATAAACAACATCTTCATCAGGCTTTGACCGTGCTGAGATAGCATTAGCATTATGCCAAGTTTAGTAAGTGCAAGTTTTGGTTGAAGAAGGTAGCTTTCTTGGGGCATGTCATATCTTCTAAAGGAGTATGTGTCAATCCTAAGAAAGTGGAGTCAGTGACAGAGTGGGAGAAGCCAAAGATGCCGACAGATATGTGTAGTTTTCTAGGTTTGGCAGGCTATTACAGGAGGTCCAACAAGGACTTCAACGCTATCGCTTTACCCCTAACAAAGTTGATTAGGAAGTATGTGACATTTTTCTGGGATGACAGATGCCAAAGTGCTTTTCAGATGTTGAAGGAGAAGTTGACAAGTGCATTGGTTCTAGTCTTACCTAAGCAAGGAAAAGGATACATAGTATTCTGTGATGCGTCCAGGAATGGTTTGGATTGTGTGCTGATGTAGGACAATCAAGTGGTTTCTTTTACTTCCTGAGATCTTAAGAAACATGAGGAGAATTACCTGACCCATGATTTGTAGTTAGTTGTTGTAGTTCATGCTTTGAATATTTGAAGGCACTACCTGTATGGGGAGAAGTGTCATATCTTCATGGATCACAAGAACCTGAAGTACATATTTTCACAACCGGAGTTGAACATGAGACATCATCACTGGATGGAGTTGATCAAAGACTAAGACTGCACGATTGATTATCATCCAGGAAAGATGAATGTCGTGGCATATGCTAGGAAAGATGAATGTCGTGGCATATGCTTTGAGTAGGAAGTCTTCGTCTCTGCCTATGGATAGAGCCCAGTTGAGTTCCTTGATGTGCCACAAATGAGACATGTTGGTCTCATTGCATTAGATGGGTGTTAAGTTGGAATTTTCCTTGCTAGTGAGTTTGTTGGCGCATTTATAGGTGAAGCCTATGTTGAGACAACATATCAAAGAGACACAACAGACGAATATCGTGATACATCAAATTCAATTAGAGTTTGGTAGTGAGAAGTGTGATGGCTTCCACGAGTCATATAATGGGACAGTTTGTTACCATGGAAGAATAGTGGTTCCTGATGCTAATGACCTAAGGAAGATGGTGTTAGAAGAGGCTCAATCGTCCATGTACGCTATGCACCCAAGTAGTACCAAGATGTATCATAATTTGAAGGATATGTATTGCTTTCCAGACTTGAATAAGGATGTGGTTGAGTTTGTTGCGAGATATGTTGTATGTCAGCAGGTTAAAGCTGAGCATCAGAATCTTATAGGGACATTGCAACCGTTGCATATACCATAGTGGAAATGGGATCATGTGACTATGGACTTTGTGGTTGGTCTGCCTAGGACATACATTGTCTATGATTCCATCTAGGTGATCATTGACAGATTGACCAAGTAATCACATTTCCTTCCCGTGAAGATGACATTCACAACAGAGAAGCTTGCCCAAATCTATGTGGATGAGATAGTGTGTTTGCACAGTGTTCCAGCAACTATCGTGTTTGATAGAGGTCCCCAATTCATGAGTCACTTTTGGGAATGACTACACACAGCTTTGGGTATGCTATTAAAGTTTAGCAGTGCTTTCCACCTGCAGAGGGATGGTCAATCTGAGAGGACCATTTAAATCTTAGAGGATTTGTTGAGAGCATGTGTTCTTCAATTTTCAAGAAGTTGGGATATACACCTTAATTTGATAGAGTTCACCTACAACAATAGTTATTAGAGTAGCATCAGCATGGCACCTTATGAGGCATTGTATGGTAGGCATTGTAGATCTCCATTGTGTTTGTATGAGATAGGTAAGTATCAGCTTATTGGTCCTAATCTTGTACAGCAGACGACAGAGAAGATCAAGGTAATTTAGCAATAGTTGAAGGCAGCACAATATAGACAGAAGTCTTATGCAAATAACCATCATAGACCCTTGGAGTTCCAAGTGAGAGACAAGGTATATTTGCAAGTCTCTCCTTGGAAGGGTGTTCTAAGGTTTGGGAAGAAAGGTAAGTTGGCTCTCAAGTTTATGGGACCTTATCTAGTAGTGGAACATGTTGGGAAGATGGCCTACAGGTTGGAGTTGCCACCTGAGTTACATAGGTTGCATCTAGTGTTTCATGTGAGTATGTTGAGAAAGTGCCATCTAGATACAGAGCTAATGTTGCAGCCTATGGAGGTAGATCTTGATGAGGATATGACCTATGTGGAAGGCCCAGTGGTGATCCTTGACTGAAGAGAGAAAGAGTTGAAGAGGAAGGACCTAGTGTTGGTGAAGGTTCTTTTTCATCATCATGGTGTTGAGAAAGCCACATGGGATCTCAAAGAAGAAATGAGAAGGAAGTACCCCTCTCTTTTCTCTTAGGATTTTAGGGGCAAAATCCCTATTAGGGGTTTATGGCTTGTAAGGTCCCTGACCAACGTTTGGGGATAACCTTGTTTGTTTTGCCTAAGTATGTTGCTTAAAACCTTTTTCTAATCATCTGAGATGTAATTAGGGCTTGTTGGAAGCTTAAGTTTCTTGTTTGAGTTTGTTTGGATGATGCTTGTGTTTTGTGGTGAGGTTTTGGTGCAATTTGAAATTCACCCAGAGTAGGGGTTGATGTGCAAGTTTTCCACCTCGTGAGTGTTCCTTCTCTCTCTTGACATCATATAGAGAAGAGAGAGAGATGGGTGCCTTGTTTGGGTTTTGGTTGTGTGGTGACATCCTTGGAGATGTGTAGAATACATGAGTGAGGTGTGTTTTGCACCTAGATGAGCTATCTTGGGTTAAAGAGCCCAAGATATGTTGTGTATCAGTTTGTGAGTGTGCAGAGTTATGCCCTATCGATTTGTGAGTGCGTAGAGTTATGCCCTATCAGTTTGTGAGAGTATAGGGTTATGCCCTATCAATTTGTGAGTGTGTAGGGTTATGCCCTATCAATTTGTGAGTGTTGGGGTTTTGGCATATCGGGCATGACCTTTGTAGGAGACCAAGAGGGTGAGATCTAGCCTAGACCATGTCACCATGTCTTGCATGTTGTTGCATGTGGCCTCCTTCTATGTAGACAAGTGTCACCTAAGCTCCTAAGGTGATGACACATTGATAACACCAATTTTTGTGATTTTTTGACCCTTATTTTGTTATCAAAACTACCCTTTTAACTGTTTTCCTCTCCTTTTATATGTACTTTTGCAATAATTGGCCAAATGATGCTCTTAATTCAATATTTCCATCTTTTGCAGAGTTTTTCCTCAGTTTTTGCATACATTTATCATCAATAAGGTCATCCCGGGCCACAAACAAGTTCCACCCGCATCGGCCTTCCAGATGGCCTATATGCTCACTGCCCGATAGGGTAGCGCAACACATCGACGTGCGACGTGAGGATGCCGCGCAAGAAGGAACCGTCGGACGACACGCCTCTTTACCCGACAGGGAGCCACGCTCCGGGCATGTTTTCAGTCGCCCGGAGGACAAAAATCTGAAGCTTCTACCGTTGTGTCTCCTATGAGCTATCAAGCAAGGAAGCCAATGTCACAAAGGCATCTGGAACTTCTTTTCCATCCGAGACTTCCCCGTCCAAGTAGAAGAGGGAAGCAGAAACAACACCTTTATCGTCTTGTGTGCCATGGAGCTGCTCAATGTATTGGGATTCATGGGACACCTCCGGGACACTAACATTTACCAACTCAGGAGCGTATATGCCATGTTGCTAATCAAAGACAGGCGCTATTTCTGAGACGCAGGGGTACCTGATAGGCTACTGGATAGCGACCAAGAAGACGAATCTTCACAATCCAGCAGCTCTCCAGAGAAAGAAGCGGAAATAGAAACTGACACCTACGGGGCAGGAAAGCAGTTGGAGATCCTGAGGAAAATGCATGGATTTGTAGATCCTGCTTCGCTTGTAACTCCAGAAGGACTATTCAACAATTTCAACCGCTTCTCGTGTGCTACGCTCACACAGGAGCAGGTAAATGAAATCCTTCTGAAGTTAGAAGATTCTACCCCGGCAGATGTCATTTACAAGGCAGGCGGTGTCGTAGTCCCGGTTGATGATTTAAGGGACATGGTAAAAGAAGGGGGATGATTGGCTGTATCTATGGCGGCTGCTTACATCCAAATATTACAGCCAAGGTTCGAACACTCATACATAGCTCATCCTATGCTATTCAACGACATTTGCCTCACCGATGAAATAGGAGCAAAGCAACATTTTTTGGCAGAGTTGGAGAGCGGGGTCCCTAGCAAAAATTTTCTGCCCATCCTGCATTATAACCATTGGACGCTCCTAACGATGTATACTCGCCAACGAGCTGGAATCTTCTACAACAGCTCAGATAGCAACAAAGATCATCCAGTGTAGTGTACATCAGCAATGTTGACACCCCTCGAACGCTTAGTTCAAAAATTCTATGACGAGGTGTCAAAGCTGATCCAACCATTCCTGGACACGGCACCAAGCAAGTGGCACGAGCTTCAATTCTTCCACCGCAGTCCGCAACAGCTTCCCCTATCTAACGACTGCGGCATCTTTGTCCTGGAGTGGATAGCAAATGAAGCAACGCCTGACCAGCTCCACCACATTGATTATCACAGCAAAAGAGGAGAATATGTGTGGGAGCTTCTATCTGACGCAGGCGCGCTCACCAGCTAACCTCACTGGAGTAACATTACCTCACCTTATCTACCTCACAACTCTGGGACAGAGTGTGGAGTAAGTTTGGGGGGGGGTACCATGTACCAGTGAGGGAGGTATAAAAATTTTGAAAAATTCTCAGACTCAAATTCTTTATTCTTTCGTTCTTCTTCTCTATATCATGTGTACATATATATGTTCATACAAAAATTTTGAAAAATTGTGTCTATCTTATCTTCATACATATGTATAAAGTCACTATATTAGTAAAAACCTGATACTACTTCTTTCCAGTTTGCTTTCTATGTGCCCAACGAGATGCAAGTTTTGTTATGTCTTTATGATAATGCAGCCTCAAACGATAAAAGACTATGAATTTCCACGCCAAAAATTTCAAAAAAATGAATAATATCGCAACAGCTAAGAGACGAGTATGGAGAAGGAAAAAGTTGCCCAAACAGCAAAGATCCCTCTTGTTTTCCCTTACCCAACAAAAATCCCAAAAAGAGAAACCAGCCTTATGAGAGTGAATAAAAGCATGAGAGTTGTGCCCAATAAAAGAAAAGAAAAAAAATACACACTTGTCGTCCAATAGTACCCATCTTTAGGCATGGTAGATCCGGGGCAGTGGTACGTAGGATGTGAAATCACTGCTCTAAAGCCAACTGGCTTGGACTGCAGGGACCACTCGCCCGCTAACGGACCCTTACCTGGATGGAATGATGGGAAATAAGAAGAAAAACCCAAAAAGCCTTAGCCTTACCCAACACACAACTTTCTACCCCTAAAGCTGTTTGGTGTGAAAGCTAACTTCAGAATCATGCACCAAAGTCTCGCCGAAGCTGTAGAGAAAACTTTTGCAGAAATAATAAGGCAGGAAATGCAAGGTCTTTTGTTCGTAGTGGGACAACATTATCTCTAAAGGCATCACAATTCTTGTTTCACCTTTTGAACTGAAAACTACACCGGTCAAGAAGAAGCATCACCAAATAAAGTTTAAATGTTGATTGAGGACAATCAAAACGCTAAGTTTGGGGGAGTTGATAACACCAATTTTTGTGATGTTTTTTACCCTTATTTTGTTATCAAAACTGCCCTTTTAACTGTTTTCCTCTCCTTTTATATGTACTTTTGCAATAATTGGCCAAACGACTCTCTTAATTCAATATTTCCATCTTTTGCAGAGTTTTTCCTCAATTTTTGATACATTTATCATCAATAAGGCCGTCCCGGCCCACAAACAAGTTCCACCTGCATCGGCCTTCCAGATGGACGTTACGCTCACTACCCGACAGGGTAGCGCAACACATCAATGTGTGACGTGAGGATACCGCGCAAGAAGGAACCGTCGGAAAACACGCCTCTTTACCCGACAGGGAGCCGAGCTTGCCACGACAACTCAAATGTGTCATGCGATACCGGCCACCAACCGGCAGGCGCCACTCGCCGCGATGCCCAACAGTCGACATCCTTGTGCCGAGCGATACTGATATCGGCTGTCCACAAATTCTGCGATGATAAGGAGGACACGTGGCGCCCTAAGCATCATAACCTCCCCCGACCGCTGCCTATAAATAGCAGCTACAGGAAGCCAAAAAGACAGGTCAAAACCCTGCACAAGTCACCTCAGGAAAGATGCGAAGAGCTAGTGTATCGTGCCTCTGTGTTCGTACCGAGAGATTCTAGTTGAGCATTTCCCCATCCCGAGAGGGAGGGAATGGTTCACTTAGGGTCGACCCGGGCGACACTGTAGGCCGACATCAGCCGACAAGGATCCACGACATAAGAGACCGATACTAGGAGCATCGCTCTAGCCCGGCACGATACCGAACCCCGATATGCATCGCGCGTCACGGCGTGTCGCCTGAGAGGGTGCCGCCCGACATGATCGTATCGGGCAAGGGTCCTCGCACGATGCAATCTGCCCGTCATGGCGTGTCGCCTGAGAGGGTGTGCCGCCCGACACTATTTTATCGGGCTGGATGGTCCGCTGTAGTATGTCGTCCTTCTATATCAAGAAGGTGACATTTATCTTTATTATTTCAGTCATTTATTTCTTTTACTTATGCATTGTAATCAGACTATTACATGTTTATGGAAATAGAAGAGTTTAACTACCTGCTACTTTATGCTTGGTATTCTTTGTTGGATGATTGCTTTGTTTAACATCTGAACTCTAGCTTGTACACTTGGATCGCGTTTCGATTAGCTACTGAATCGTGTTTTCCCGTTGCAACAGCCTCGAGAGAGGTGTTGTGGCTCTAGTGTTTGGTCCGATTCTGGAGTACGAGAGTGCCCAGAATCAGAGTTGCTTTAGTAACCTTTCCACTCTAATTTAAGTCCAGCAACCTCGAGAGGGGTGTTGATGCTTGGTTAGAGGTACCCGCTCTGAGAGGAGGGGTACAGGATGTTTCTGCTGCCGCTTGTTTCATCGAAGTTTTCTCCTTGGTACCTTGCTTTAGCTTTAGTATTATCTCTCTGTCTCTGTTGCACAAAAATCCCTAAAAACTGATAAATGCTTAAAACCTAAGTTTTCCTTGTAACTCCAGTTGGAGATAGTTTTCTTTTATTTTATCGATCTTGTTCTGCTGTTCCCTTTTGGGAATTTTACCGTCTCTTTACCTCTTTGCCGAAGTGTAGCGTGTCGATTCCGAGTTCTCAACACTACCACCCTTGTCCCTGTGTTCGACCCCGTCTATCTACTTCGACCCCGTAAGTAAAGTTGTGGGGGCCTAGAAGGTTTCGGGTTATAAATGTAAAAGCTCGACTACCTCAAATCCGCCTCCAATTTTTGGACGCGTGATTTAGGTCGGTTAACTTTTTAAGTTGATAACACCAATTTTTGTGATGTTTTTGACCCTTATTTTGTTATCCAAACTGCCATTTTAACTGTTTTCCTCTCCTTTTATATGTACTTTTGCAATAATTGGCAAAACGACGCTCTTAATTCAATATTTCCATCTTTTGCAGAGTTTTTCCTCAGTTTTTGATACATTTATCATCAATAAGGCCGTCCCGACCCACAAACAAGTTCCACCTACATCGGCCTTCCAGATGGCCGATACGCTCACTGCCCGATAGGGTAGCGCAACACATCGACGCGTGACGTGAGGATGTCGCGCAAGAAGGAACCGTCGGATGACACGCCTCTTTACCCGATAGGGAGCCGAGCTCGCCACAACAACTCAAATGTGTCGCATGATACCGGCCACCCACCGGCAGGTGCCACTCGCCGCGATGCCCAACAGCTGACATCCTTGTGCCAAGCAATACTGATATCGGTTGTCCATAAATTCCGTGATGATAAGGAGGACACGTGGTGCCCTAAGAACCATAACCTCCCCCGACCACTGCCTATAAATAGCAGCTACAGGAAGCCGAAAAGACAGGTCAGAACCCTACGCAAGTCACCTCAGGCAAGCTGTGAAGAGCTAGTGTATCGTGCCTCTGTGTTCATGCCGGGAGATTCTAGGTGAGCATTTCCCCATCCCAAGAGGGAGGGAATGGTTCACTTAGGGTTGACCCGGGCGACACTGTAGGCCGACGTCGGCCGACAAGGATCCATGACACAAGAGATCGATACTAGGAGCATCGCTCTAGCCAGACACGATACCGAACCCCGATACGCATCGCGTGTCACGGCGTGTCACCTGAGAGGGTGTCGCCCGACATGATCGTATCGGGAAAGGGTCCTCGCACGATGCAATCTGCCCTTCACGGCGTGTCTCCTGAGAGGGTGTGCCACCAGACACTATTGTATCGGGCTAGGCTCCTTCCCGGTATCGAGCTGGATGGTCTATTGTAGTCTGTCGTCCTTCTATATCAAGAAGTCAACATTTAACTTTATTATTTCAGTCATTTATTTCTTTTACTTATGCATTGTAATCAGACTATTATATGTTTGCAGAAATAGAAGAGTTTAACTACCTGCTACTTTATGCTTGGTATTCTTTGTTGGATGATTGCTTTGTTTAACATCTGAACTCTGGCTTGTACGCTTGGATCACGTTTCGATTAGCTACCGAATCGTGTTTTCCCGTTGCAACAACCTCGAGAGAGGTGTTGTGGCTCTAGTGTTTGGTCTGATTTTGGAGTACGAGAGTGCCCAAAATTGGAGTTGCTTTAGTAACCTTTCCACTCTAATTTAAGTCCAGCAACCTCGAGAGGGGTGTTGATGCTTGGTTAGAGGTACCCGCTCTGAGAGGAGGGGTACAGGATGTTTCTGCTGCCACTTGTTTCATCAAAGTTTTCTCCTTGGTACCTTGCTTTAGCTTTAGTATTATCTCTCTGTCTCTATTGCACAAAAATCCCTAAAAACTGATAAATGCTTAAAACCTAAGTTTTCCTTGTAACTCCAGTTGGAGATAGTTTTCTTTTGTTTTATTGATCTTGTTCTGCTGTTCCCTTTTGGGAATTTTACCATCTCTTTACCTCTCTGCTGGAGTGTAGCGTGTCGATTCCGAGTTCTCAACACTACCACCATTGTCCCTGTGTTCGACCCCGTCTATCTACTTTGACCCCGTAAGCAAAGTTGCGGGGCCTAGAAGGTTTCGGGTTATAAATGTAAAAGCTCGACTACCTCAAATCCGCCTCCAATTTTAGGACACACGATTTAGGCCGGTCAACTTTTTGGCGCTGTTGCCGGGGACAAGGAAAAACGGTACTGTGGATGAATCTGAATCCACTAACTACACTCCCGTGCCTCAAGCTTAGAAATGAGCTTGACAGCACTCTTTTCTTTGGTTATTATTAATTATTCTTTGCCTAAAATAAATAATTTGATTTCGTAAACTTGATTTTAGTGCCATTTCAGGAACTTTGAAGAATGGTGACCTATTCCATCGAGCTTTGACATCATGTCTCGCTATGAGCAATCTCTTTCTGAGGGTAAACGTCAAGGCCAAGATGAGAGTTCGCACCAACCTAACTTGGTTGGTCAGCTTTTCGCTTTCATAAAAAGACAAGACACTATCATCAACCAGCTGGTGTAGGGTGCACTTCCCAGCCCTGGAGCTCTGACTTCCAAGCAACACTAGATGGCAAGTTTGCAGATGCGCCAGCGTGAGTTCGATCGACGGTTGGCCCAGATGGCCGCTCTGATGAAGGACCCTATAGGAACGACACTCTCCTACCCTGAAACTGCCAGAATGGCAGTACTAAGATCTGGGAAGACGGTGGAGTGCATTGATGAAGCCAGATCAGAGCCTGAGCCAAGGCCTGAGGGTGCAATTCCAGCTGAGGATGAAGGTAGACAAGTAGAAGCTCGAAAGCCTACACAGAAGTCTTCCGATGAGCTACCTGGTGGGAGGAATCCTTATGCTCCCAGGCTACCGTTCCTGTATAAACTGATAAAGGCAAATCTGAAAAAGTGTCACGAAAGGTTCATGGAATCGATCAGGAAATTGCATCTTGAAGTTCCCTTTCTTGAAGCCTTGGAAGAGATGCTGACCTACGCCAAGTTCCTCAAGGATCTTATCACAAATAAAAGAAGAGGAGGAAG
Organism: Alisma plantago-aquatica; assembly: GCA_963693085.1. Classification (NCBI taxonomy): domain Eukaryota; kingdom Viridiplantae; phylum Streptophyta; class Magnoliopsida; order Alismatales; family Alismataceae; genus Alisma; species Alisma plantago-aquatica. The sequence continues at coordinate 124,673,256 of OY856411.1, forward strand.
GGTTGAGACCGTGCACCTAGCATCTGCTTCCTTAGCTGTCATGAAGCCTGACCTGCCAAACAAAAGAAGAGACCCTGGAGATTTTACGATCCCCTTTTCCATCGGGGACAACATCGAGCGAAAAGGTCTTGCCGACTTAGGGGCAAGCATCAGCCTCATGCCCCTCAGCTTTGCACAAACGTTGGGTTTAACCGACATGGTTCGAACCAATATAAGGATTGAACTAGCGGACCATACCTTTAAAAGACCAGTCGACGTTGTTGAAGATGTGTCGATCAGGGTCGGTAATTTCTTCATTCCTTGTGACATAGTCGTCATTGACACAGTGGAAGACCCCCGCTGCCCGATCATCTTTGGACGTCCTTTCCTGGCAACAGAAAGGGCGTTGATCGATGTCTCGGAGGGGATTATCACGCTGAGGGTCGGAAACGACCACCTAGACTTCAAGCTGAAGGAGGCAATGAAAGGTCCTTCCCTGTCAGAATCTGCATGCTTTGCGGACAGCTACGATAAAATCTGTGAGGAGATAGAAGAGGACATTCGGATAGTGGACCCCTTGCGAGGGCTATAATCTGTCAGGATTCCGACTTCGAAAATCCAGAAGTTGTGAAGTATCTCGACCTTTTTGACCTGTCTGATGAAGATCTGCACGAAGAGGATGAGGTGGTCGAGTATGTGAAGTATGCCTCCCTCGAGGGAGAGCTCAAGGGAAGGCATCTAGAGCAAAGCCTGAGTTGAAACTGTTGCCTGAAGGTCTGAAATATGAATTCTTAGATGAAGAAAAAAAGTACCTTGTCATTGTCAACGCCAATCTTTCAAGAGACTAGTTGGACAGACTTCTTGAGGAGTTGAAGCTCCACCGGTGGGCTATAGGATATTCAGAGGAAGACATCAAAGGCCTTAGCCCCGCCTTATGCATGTACCGCATCAATCTGGAAGAATTTGTCAAGCCTATGGCTCAACCCCAGAGGAAGCTGAATCAGATGCTCAAGGAAGTCGTCAAGAAAGAGGTAATCAAGCTAAGGGATGCGGGGATCATTTACCCAATCAACGATAGTAACTGGGTGAGTCTGATCCACATAGTACCCAAAAAGGGCGGGATGACAGTGGTAAAAGGAGAAAAGGGCGATGAGGTGGCAGTTAGGACCGTCACCGGATGGAGAATGTGCATCGATTACAGAAAGCTAAACCAAGCTACAAAAAAAGATCATTTTCCGCTACCTTTTATTGACCAGGTTCTTAAAAGATTAGCGCATCATGACTTTTTATGTTTCCTTGATGGCTTTTCAGGATTTTATCAGGTACCCATCTTGCCCGATGACCAGGAGAAAACAACATTCACCTGCCTCTACAACACTTATGCTTTCAGAAGGATGCCCTTCGGACTCTGCAATGCTCCCGCCATATTCCAAAGATGCATGATATCAATGTTTTCAGATTTTCTAGAAGATATCGTAGAAGTTTTCATGGATGATTTTTTAGTCTATGGAAAGGACTTCGATACCTGCCTGAAGAATCTGTCCTTGGTTCTACAAAGATGCGAGGAGAATAGCCTGGTTTTAAACTGGGAAAAGTGACATTTTATGGTACGGGAGGGCATCGTTCTGGGGCATAAGATCTCAAGGCATGGCATTGAGGTGGACACAAGCAAAGTTGAAGCAATATCTAAGCTTCCCCCACCGAAGTCCGTGACGGGAGTGAGGAGCTTCCTCGGGCACGCCGGCTACTACTGAAGATTCATAAAGGACTTCTCGGAGATTTCAAAACCATTGTCCAATCTTCTGGTAAAGGATGCTGAATTTGTTTTCTCTGATGACTATCTCAATGCTTTTCAGTCTTTGAAGAACACTTTAGTATCACCACCCATCCTCCAAGTGCCAGATTGGGATTTACCATTCGAGCCGATGTGTGACGCTAGCGACTATACAGTAGGAGTGGTCATGGGGCAGAAGAAAGATAAAAAGCACCATGTGATCTGCTATGCTAGTCGCACGTTGGACGAAGCTCAGGTAAATTATACAACCATAGAAAAGGAGATGCTCATGATCATCTTCGCATTCGATAAGTTCAGGTCGTACCTCATTGGAGCAAAGGTCAAGGTATATACAGATCATGGGGCCATAAAATATCTAATGCAAAAGAAAGACACAAAACCCAGACTGTTGAGGTGGGCCTTATTGCTTCAAGAGTTCGACCATTAAATTATCGATAAGAAGGGAGCAGACAATGTGGCCGTTGACCACCTATCAAGGATCGTAGCTAAAGGACGGGGAGGAATTCCCATCAATGATGACTATGTCGATGAGGCTCTTATGTTGGCTGAAGCAAAAGAAGAAGACTTACCCTGGTTTGCGGATATCTGCAACTATCTTGCTTGTGGAGAACTGCCTCCTGACATCACTTATAATCAGAAAAAGAAGCTGTTCGCAGATGTTAAAAATTACTATTGGGATGATCCTCTCCTTTTCAGAAGATGCGCTGACAATTTATACAGGAGGTGCATCCCAGAGGAAGAAACTGTGAACATTCTAAGAGAGTGCCACGCCTCCCCCTACGGTGGACACCTGGGTAGCGAAAGAACTACTGCAAAAGTGCTACAATCAGGTTTTTACTGGCCCTCTTTATTCAAGGACGCTGCCCAGTTTGTAAAAGTCTGTAAAGAATGCCAATCAACAGGCAATATAGGGCGGAGGAATGAAATGTCGATGGCAAGTTGGATTGAAATCAAAATCTTCGACGTGTGGGGGATTGATTACATGGGGCCGTTTCCTCCATCCATGGGGTATCAATACATAATAGTGGCAGTAGACTATGTATCGAAGTGGGTAGAAGCCGTAGCAACCCAAACATGCGACCCCAAGTCATTAATCAAGCTATTCGAGAAGACGATTTTTCCTCAGTTTGGTGTACCACGCACTGTAATAAGCGACAGAGGGTCGCATTTCGGAGAGAGAGAGTTTGAAGCACTCCTGCGAAAGTATGGAGTTAATCACAAGATCGCTACACCCTACCACCCACAGACTTCGGGGCAGGTAGAGGTTTCAAACCGACAAATTAAGCAGATCCTGGAAAAAACTGTCAGTCGAACGAGGAAGGATTGGTCTATGAAGCTTGACGACGCACTTTGGGCCTACAGGACTGCCTACAAAACGCCCATTGGAACCACCCCCTACAAGCTGATCTACGAAAAAGCATGCCATCTACCTCTGGAACTGGAACACAAGGCCCTTTGGGCAATCAAATTCTTAAACATGGACCTTGAGAAAGCAGGGGGAAAGAGATTTTTGCAGCTTCAAGAGCTTGAAGAGTTGAGGATGAACGCCTATGAGAATGCAAAAATCTACAAACAAAGGACAAAGGTGTGGCATGATGCCCACCTAAGGAGAAAAGATGTAAGCGAAGGGGATAAAGTTTTATTATCCAAGTCCTCCATTCGTCTTTTTCCTGGGAAGCTACAAATGAGATGGTCGGGACCGTTCACGGTATCGAAGATATACCCATCAGGAATGATGGAGTTTTATGACAAAGACGATCTGACCAAAGTCTTTCAAGTAAATGGACACAGAGTAAAGAGGTACTATAAAGATGAAGTTTTTGTCAGGAGGGCAGAGATCAACTTGCAGAATATGGGTATTGTCGAAGGCTGAAAATGAAGACCCTACACCGGTCGAGCTGGCGATGCAAACTTCAGCGCTCCTCGGGAGGCATCCCGAGTTTTCTTTCTTCCCTAGAGTAGGATGCATTTTTCTTCCTTGTAAAACAAACATTATGGACTGTAATAAGGCCCGAGTCAGAGCACGCGCCGAGCATACCGACTCTTCTACTTTATGGGCCACCACTCTGATTTATGAAGCATTGAGGAGTAATACTATCTGAGGTCGGGGAATTAACCCTATGACAATGATGTTTTACCCACCAATCACTTTTCCTTCACCTTGTTTTTAGTTTTTCACGCGGCGTATCGGGCATGTATCTCCTTTTGCTTTTTGTACCAGGCAGCATCTCAGCTGGTGCGCAGGACCGTTTATATCGAGCTATAGTTTCTCGGGCACGGCAAGGGCTGCAACGGATGGCATTCCTAGGCGGCGTGCACCTGTTGTTGGTATGTATGCCCTGAGAGCCAATCATGTGATGATTGGTGGGATACATTAAGATTGATTTGATAAACATAAAAGGCGAGCTTCCAATTCTTTCTGGTTCAGTCATATGAGATAGTGATAGAACAGATTGAATGTCTAGAGAATGACAGTACTCGATGACGTATGCCTTCAGGTTCATGACCTGAACGATGAGATCATACGGATGCTAAGAGTTTGTACATTCTTGTTATGTCCCTAGTCGGATGTCATTGTGGAAGGTAGATAGATAGCAATGACACACAAGACTAGATTGTGGTGTTGTTTGATGACAGAATCTCATTAGTCATGATATAGAGATATCAAACCAAACACATAGGTACTTGTTAGAGAACAAGGTACCGGACAGACCCACCGTGAGTTTGACACATGGAACCATGAGATGGTAGTCACAGTCAGTACTCACAGTGATGGTGGTGAGTGTGATTCTTAGACCTGAAATCACTGCACTCAACACATGTCGTTGGGCACACTTTGACATCATCAAACGCAGTCCTGAAACATGGGTTGTTATAAAGGTGATGATTGGGTGGCTTTGACACATGGGGCTTTTGAGGGGCGAGTGATAGATATGGGATTTGTCCCTCCTGAGGGAGTTTGATATCCATGGCCACTTGATGAGTAGGATTGAGAAAGGCGTGCACGCATGTGTGAATCAGTATATGATACTGATGTCATACATATCTCTTCCAGTCTACTCTGAGATCAAGGAAGTGAATGAACGTTGACAGGATGACTGTTCCATGCCTCGAGTTCATTCGGGATATCAGTGACAAAGGAATTATACATTCGCTGTAACACCATTCACGGATTGTAGGATGAAAGTTGTTCTCCAACCTTCTACTTTCACTTGGGTAGCACTGATGTGTGACTAGGCACCGCTCTTTGCTTGTGAAGTCATAAGTGTTATGAACTTTCACTGCCAACGTGAAATGGACCTGCAGGGTCACACACATAGGATTTAACCTGGAAGAGGAGTTTTGTCCACAAAGCAATGTTTAGATTGATTACTAAAGGAGTTTGGTAGTTCAATTAAACACTCAATCAGTCGATGGCTCAATATCGTATGGTTCAAGGTGTTGGACGCATTGATTGGAGTATCGGATTGATTGAAATCGCATTTGACTGATTTTGCACAACCTGCACTCCCAACCGATCGGTTCATGTGATGAACCGGTCGGCTGAGGTTGCTGAACCGGTCGGTTCAATTGTTGAACCGATCGGCTCATGCACAGAGTGAAACGACCGGTTCAAGTGTTGAACTGATCGGTTCAACTGGTGCAATCGAGCAACTTGGGAAAGTAGGATTGGTGAGAATTTTCCTTTCGTTTCAAATTGCCCAATTCGATTGGGAATAATATTGGTATTCGATGCCAATTGGGAAAGAAACAAGGAAAGTCAATCGGGAACCAACCTGGAACCCCAACCGACCGGTTCATGAGTGAACCGATTGGTTCAAGGGTCCCAAACGATCAGTTCAGTGGTGAACCGATCGGTTCAGGTCCCCAACCGACCGGTTCACTTGTGAACCGATTGGTTCAGGTTGCGAGATGGTTGCTTTTGGTGGAAAATCCTGAACCCTTCTACTCCTGCTTTAGTCCCGCATTGCCCGGGATGGAGAACCCTGTCCCATGACTCTCCTATATATATAGGGGTATTGGGGGCTTCTCACGGTACAGCTCAGCGCAACCAGTTGCTCTGCAAGTTGTCGTTCTCTCTGGTTTTGGTAACCGTGAGAGAGCCCGAGCAAGTGCTTCCCGCAAAAGGGAGGTGCAGCAAGGGAAGGACAACTGTAGTTGCAACAGGAGGCAGGAGAGCGTGTTGGCGACTAGTACGTCAACAGGAGGGTGCGACTCCTTCCACTTCCTTGTGGGACAAGGAGAGTGGAGTTCCAGGTGGTCCGTGTGGACTACTACAGAGGCGGGAGGACACTGCCGCTTAGGAGGACAACTGTCATCTGACAGTCCGGTTCGAGTAGGAGTTGTTAGTCCCGGTGCGACCAGGAGCTGCACAGACACCGTCGAAGTCCGGAGTTGAAGACCGCGCATTGCGCGAGGTATTGTCGCCGAGCAAGCCTCGGGACAAGGTATGATTCAGCAAACCATACTTTCCTATTATATAGACGTTGACGCGTTTCCTCGGTATGGGTTGGGGAGAAAAATTTTTGTTTCCACTGCCTTCTCTGTCTCCCCTGAAACCCAACAGTGGTATCAGAGCCACGTCAACTGCTCTATATTTTAGGAATATCGATATGATCGATTTTGGTTTGTCGCCTTTATTTATTACATACAATGCGAATAATATCGGCTTTATGCATGTCCAATCCTAAATCCACAAATCCCTAATTACATATATGATATGCATTATTAATGCACTCGATACGTGTCGCCCTTAAACGAGTTTTGTGGTGGATGTGTGTAGCGTGATTATGGCCTATAAACCCCTATCTGTGTGTGGTTGTTTGTGGTTGCTTGCATCTCGGTCTGCGCATCGATCTTCCCTCTCTTATTTCTGATGTAACTCGAAATAATTCGAGATTATTTCCTACTTTTTCTCCCCCCGAATGTAAATCGGGATTTCTCTTTTAAAGCAATGTAATTAATAGAATAGGATCTTATTTCCTATTATGTCAAAGACCAGCGGACATCAAGACGACTGCTCAGACGGTCGGTTCAAGGAGTGAACCGATCGATTGACCTTCCAGACGGTCGGTTCAAGGAGTGAACCGATCGGTTGATGACCGGTTCGAGGAGCGAGACGAGCGGGTGGCGGACATGACGAGATGCACGACGACCAGGCGAACCAATCGGTTGGAGGAGCCAACCGATCGGCTGGTGGCACCCAGACGACCGGCTGAAGAGTACAGATCATTCATGTGATGAGTTGATCTACTCGGATGGCAAGGCACAGAGTTCATCTTGTACAGATTGCATGTGATGTAGACCTAGATGACCGTGATTCCTCTTGGCTCGAGGAATCACATTAGGATGGCCATAATCATCGCGTTTTATCGTATGTGCATATTTTCTGTGGGATATAGCATGTATATGATACGTACTATGTATTGTGGTGATTGGATATGTATATATATATAAAACCAAATCCCTCATTACAATATTAAGTTTTAGATGCCTTCCAAATGCGACACATGTGAAAAGCTTGTTCGACCAAGTGTGGGCACGCCCTAGCGTGGTGCACCGTCTACCTCGTGGAAGCGTGAAGGATGAATGTGTGGGTCTGCCATAGCAGTGTGCATGTTCATCGTGTTTGCTTTGGGTCGGACTTAACAAGGTGATCTAGATGGGATCTAGTACCTTGAGGCATGGAGATGATCATTGCAAGGAGTTGTATATGACATCTTATCAAGAGTTGCATATGATGCAATTGGCAAAAGTTGCCTACCTGAGAGATCTATGTTGTGGGTGACAGCCCTAGCTGGTCCATGACTTAGAGGATTTCAGGATCTTGCCCACTAGAAGGTTGTACGCTACAATCTTCCGAATTGATGGTGAGGGCTATCAATTTGAAGTAAAATAGTGGAAGCGATAATTGATTAAAGGCCTAATTATATCGTCGAACTTTCAAATCAATCAAATAAGTCAAAAATGAGTTTTGGACTAAAATTGCATATTTTCCTTTTTGTAGTTCAAATGGCAACAAACAACAACAACTTTTCTTTGCGATCGGTCCTTGACAAGGACAAGCTAAATGGGACAAACTTCCACGACTGGTATCAGACATTGAGAATTGTTCTCACTCAAGAGCGTAAGCTCTATGTCCTGGATACTCCAATTCTAGAGGAACCCGCTCCTAATGCACCAAGGACAGAAAGGGATGCTTACAAGAAGCATTCTGATGATGCCATTGATGCAAAGTGCTTGATGCTATGTTCAATGAACCATGAGTTGCAGAGGCAACATGAGAACATGGGTGTCATAGAGATGATTCTGCATCTCAGGAACATGTATGAAGATCAGGCACGGCAAGAGAGGTACAATGTTTCTAGGGCGTTGTTCAAGTGCGTCATGACAGAAGGAGATCCAGTTGGTCCTCACACACTCAAGATGATTGGGTATGTGGAGAACCTACAGAGACTGGGATTTCCACTGAGCCAAGAGTTGGCTACTGACGTGATACTGCAATCGTTGCCAGAATCTTACAGTCAGTTTGTGATGAACTACAACATGAACAACTTTGATAGGCCACTGTCAGAGTTGTTGGGCATGTTGAGGACAGCCGAGTTACAGATGAAGAAGGACAAGCCTAAGTCCGTGATGGTGATCACGAGCAAGAAAGGCAAGTCTAAGTGCAAGGGCAAGGGCAAAGCTAAGAAAGGTTCTGAAGCTAGCCAGGAGTCCAAGCCATCTTCAGCTCTCAAGGCCAAGGGAGGCGTGACCAAGAAAGGAAATTGCCACCATTGTCAAAAGCCAGGACATTGGAAAAGGAATTGTCCTCTCTACCTGGAAGAACAAAAGAAGAAGGAGGCGACTGAAGCCTCTACTTAAAGGTGTCATGTAAATAAACTTGTAACACTTTTTGAGGTATATGATACCAAGATGTAAAGTGTAAAGCATTCTTACTTGAGGCAAGTGTTGCCTTTATAGATAGGAATACTTTAGTTTATTTTCAGCCAATAAGGCATGTAATACAGTTATGAACTGCTATTTCATACTTGCCAATAGATAGAAACACTTTATTTTTGCATATTGTATGACAATGATGGCAATTAATAAAGAGATGTTTCAATGTGATCTTTGTGGCAATGCCTTATTTATCTTGTGATATTTGATATGCATAAGATAAGATGATACCTAAAAGTTATAGATAACTCAAACAATTTAATTAGCATTAATCATGAGAAATTCATTTCTAGTTTCCATGTGATGGATAAAACTAGACTCTTTTGGTTAGAGAACCAGTAAGGGACATGAATATCTTGGATATGATTAATCAATCTTCACTAATGTAGTGGGAGAGTGATTATCCTATTAAGTATAATACATGTGATGTATTTACATGCCTATTGGAACAAATGCTAATACTTCAAATGGTGTTTAGAGAAATATCAATATGGATGTCTTGAAATGTTCAAGATCATCATAAATGAAGTGCAAATTTGGTAAAGTATTAATTCTTGATGAGATCAATGAATGAAATACTTGGACCAAATGTTTGAGATCCTTATGAGTGTTTATGATAATGTATCATAGTGAACTCATGATTAAGGCATGGTGATGTCTGAATCAAGAAGGAATCATACTCTAAGGAGTTAGAGAATGATTATCAAATAACTGAATTCTTCTTAATAAATGAATACCCCACACTAATAAAAGAAATTAAGAATCACAAGGGTTGTGAGTTCTTATATCTTTAACAGATACACCTCAATTATCTATGTGATCAGTTGTTCATGTTATGAGTCAACTTTCAAGATAAATATGAGGAACCAAATCTTGAGTTATGGTTTATGACCATTACATCCTAAATGACATCCATGTGAACCATAAGGTATGACCTTGATGGTAGCACTCATTGGATCATATCCATAAGTGCAAATGAGTCTTAAGTGTTAAGACACATGGATAACATTTTGAGAAGGATGAAGCTTGTTGATTGCAACTTAATGACTAAGCCATTTGGCATATGGATACTAAAACCGCATTCCTATGAGGAATAAAACCAGGATGTGTACGTGACACAACCTATAAGGTTTATGAATCCACTAATGCAAATGAAGTCTATAAGTTACAATGGACTAATCAATGTGATTGATTGAGTACAAGCAACTCAAAATTGGATCTTTATTTTGATAATATAGTCAAAGGGTTTGACAGATATGTCAAAGATAAAGAAGTGATCTATGATTTAGTGGGAGCGTATTCACATTCCACATATTGATGTGAAATGGAATTGTTATAGAATGGAAATCCAAAAGTGGAAATTATCTTTAAGGAAGATAGAGATGTTTCCTATGTGATAGGAATAGAGATCTATAGAGATAGTTCTAAAAAATCTCTTGACCTGGAAAGAGAAAGCATACATTGGCAATCTGTACTGAAGTGTTCAGTATGCACAGATTCAGTGGGAGAAAACTTGTCCATGTTACATGGATATTAGTATCCCAAGGCCAAGTGTCCAATTCTTATGAAGAATGGGAACACTAAGAATAGATATGGATCTATCATGTATGTAATCATCCCATTATCTTGCATGTATGACATGGCAAGAATAAAATGCATTCATCATCTTGTATGTAGGACATGGCAATATGATGTGCTCATCCTTATAACTCGTATGTGGGACATGACGAGTGGATGTCTGTCTGTTTCCAGTAAGGGTTACTGGAATACCATGAGAACTTGATAAGTGCTTGTAAAGCACTAGTTCTATGGAGATAAGGAAGAGTTCAGTGTAAAGAGTTACATTGATGTGAACTTCCGAAAAGACAGAAAATTAATCGCAATATATATATATATACATGAGATGTATAAAAGTGAATGTTTGTTGATAATTGGAAGTGTTCCAATAAAGCCATTTAAAAGGGAAATGCCGAGTATCTATGTGTTAGTAAACAGCAGTGGATACTATATGGATCTGAAAGTTCATGAGATGAACTTATATTCCACTCATTGATGACAAGTCTGGAATCCTTGATCATGCAATGTGGCTAAAGGTTAGCAAATGGAATACAAGATCGCATATTACGGCAACTCCATCTCATACGTGTGACGTACAGCGAAGAGATGAGAGACATGCAATTTATACAGACTTTGGCAAGGTGTTGCCATTACTCACTATGTTGGCACTACAGCACAGTAACATGTGGGACATGTTTGAAGATCACTATGAATATGATTCATGGGTGATTTGCTCGCAGTGCAAGTGGGAGTATGTTGGTATGTATGCCCTAAGAGCCAATCATGTGATGATTGGTGGGATACATTAAGATTGATTTGATAAACATAAAAGGCGAGCTTCCAATTCTTTCTGGTTCAGTCATATGAGATAGTGATAGAACAGATTGAATGTCTAGAGAATGACAGTACTCAATGACGTATGCCTTCAGGTTCATGACCTGAACGATGAGATCATACGGATGCTAAGAGTTTGTACATTCTTGTTATGTCCCTAGTCGGATGTCATTGTGGAAGGTAGATAGACAGCAATGACACATAAGACTAGATTGTGGTGTTGGTTGATGACAGAATCTCATTAGTCATGATATAGAGATATCAAACCAAACACATAGGTACTTGTTAGAGAACAAGGTACCGGACAGACCCACCGTGAGTTTGACACGTGGAACCATGAGATGGTAGTCACAGTCAGTACTCACAGTGATGGTGGTGAGTGTGATTCTTAGACCTGAAATCACTGCACTCAACACATGTCGTTGGGCACACTTTGACATCATCAAACGCAGTCCTGAAACATGGGTTGTTATAAAGGTGATGATTGGGTGGCTTTGACACATGGGGCTTTTGAGGGGCGAGTGATAGATATGGGATTTGTCCCTCCTGGGGGAGTTTGATATCAATGGCCACTTGATGAGTAGGATTGAGAAAGGTGTGCACGCATGTGTGAATCAGTATATGATATTGATGTCATACATATCTCTTACGGTCTACTCTGAGATCAAGGAAGTGAATGAATGTTGACAGGATGACTGTTCCATGCCTCGAGTTCATTCGGGATATCAGTGACAAAGGAATTATACATTCGCTGTAACACCATTCACGGATTGTAGGATGAAAGTTGTTCTCCAACCTTCTACTTTCACTTGGGTAGCACTGATGTGTGACTAGGCACCGCTCTTTGCTTGTGAAGTCATAAGTGTTATAAACTTTCACTGCCAACGTGAAATGGACCTGCAGGGTCACACACATAGGATTTAACCTGGAAGAGGAGTTTTGTCCACAAAGCAATGTTTAGATTGATTACTAAAGGAGTTTGGTAGTTCAATTAAACACTCAATCAGTCGATGGCTCAATATTGTATGGTTCAAGGTGTTGGACGCATTGATTGGAGTATCGGATTGATTGAAATCGCATTTGACTGATTCTGCACAACCTACACTCCCAACCGATCGGTTCATGTGATGAACCGGTCGGCTGAGGTTGTTGAACCGGTTGGTTCAATTGTTGAACCGATCGGCTCATGCACAGAGTGAAACGACCGGTTCAAGTGTTGAACTGATCGGTTCAAGTGTTGAACTGATCGGTTCAACTGGTGCAATCGAGCAACTTGGGAAAGTAGGATTGGTGAGAATTTTCCTTTTGTTTCAAATTGCCCAATTCGATTGGGAATAATATTGGTATTCGATGCCAATTGGGAAAGAAACAAGGAAAGTCAATCGGGAACCAACCTGGAACCCCAACCGACCGGTTCATGAGTGAACCGATCGGTTCAAGGGTCCCAAACGATCGGTTCAGTGGTGAACCGATCGGTTCAGGACCCCAACCGACCGGTTCACTTGTGAACTGATCGGTTCAGGTTGCGAGATGGTTGCTTTTGGTGGAAAATCCCGAACCCTTCTACTCCTGCTTTAGTCCCGCATTGCCCGGGATGGAGAACCCTGTCCCATGACTCTCCTATATATAGGGGTATTGGGGGCTTCTCACGGTACAGCTCAGCGCAACCAGTTGCTCTGCAAGTTGTCGTTCTCTCTGGTTTTGGTAACCGTGAGAGAGCCCGAGCAAGTGCTTCCCGCAAAAGGGAGGTGCAGCAAGGGAAGGACAACTGCAGTTGCAACAGGAGGCAGGAGAGCGTGTTGGCGACTAGTACGTCAACAGGAGGGTGCGACTCCTTCCACTTCCTTATGGGACAAGGAGAGTGGAGTTCCAGGTGGTCCGTGTGGACTACTACAGAGGCGGGAGGACACTGCCGCTTAGGAGGACAACTGTCATCCGACAGTCCGGTTCGAGTAGGAGTTGTTAGTCCCGGTGCGACCAGGAGCTGCACAGACACCGTCGAAGTCCGGAGTTGAAGACCGCGCATTGCGCGAGGTATTGTCTCCGAGCAAGCCTCGGGACAAGGTATGATTCCGCAAACCATACTTTCCTATTATATAGACGTTGACGCATTTCCTCGGTATGGGTTGGGGAGAAAAATTTTTGTTTCTACTACCTTCTCTGTCTCCCCTGAAACCCAACACCTGTATCGTGCAAGATGAGTATTTCCCCTTGATTTGATGGATGGACTGCCCGTCTCAGGAAAAGCTTTTCCCAACGGTCGACGCGCGCTCCAGAACTGCCCGTTTTACCCCTATCTGTAGCAGCAACGAGGTGCCACACTCTGTGCTTGTTTTCAGTCGCCCGGAGGACAAAAATCTGAAGCTTCTACCGCTGCATCTCCTACGAGCTATCAAGCAAGGAAGCCAACGTCACAAAGGCATCTAGAACTTCTTTTCCATCCAAGACTTCCCCATCCAAGCAGAAGAGGGAAGCAGAAACAGCACCTTTATCGTCTTGCATGCCATGGAGCTGCTCAATGTATTGGGATTCATGGGACACCTCTGGGACACTAACTTTTACCAACTCGGGAGCGTATATGCCATGTTGCTAATCAAAGACGGGCGCTATTTTCGAGACGTAGGGGTACCTGATAGGCTGCTGGACAGCGACCAAGAAGACGAATCTTCACAATCCAGCAGCTCTCTAGAGAAAAAAGCGGAAATAGAAACTGACACCTACGGGGCAGGTGAGCAGTTGGAGATCCTGAGGAAAATGCATGGATTTGAATATCCTGCTTTGCCTGTAACTCCAGAAGGACTAATCAACAATTTCAACCACTTCTCGTGCGCTACGCTCACACAGGAGCAGGTAAATGAAATCACTCTGAAGTTAGCAGATTCTACCCCGGCAGATGTCATTTACAAGGCAGGCGATGTCGTAGTCCTGGTTGATGATTTAAGGGACATGGTAAAAGAAGGGGGATGATTGGCTGTATCTGTGGCGGTTGCTTACATCCAAACATTACATCCAAGGTTCGAACACTCATACATAGCTCATCCTATGTTGTTCAACGACGTTTGCCTCGCCGATGAAACAGGAGCAAAGCAACATTTTTTGGCAGAGTTGGAGAGCGGGGTCCCTAGAAAAAATTTTATGCCCGTCCTGCATTATAACCATTGGACGCTCCTGACGATGTACACTCGCCAACGAGCTGGAATCTTCTATAACAGCTCAGATAGCAACAAAGATCATCCAGTGTAGTGTACATCAGCAACGTTGACACCCCTTGAACGCTTAGTTCAAAAATTCTACGACGAGGTGTCAAAGCTGATCCAACCATTCCTAGACACGGCACCAAGCAAGTGGCACGAGCTTCAAATCTGCCACCGCAGTCCGCAACAGCTTCCCCTATCTAACGACTGTGGCATCTTTGTCCTGGAGTGGATAGCAAATGAAGCAACGCCTGACCAGCTCCACCACATCGATTATCACAGCAAAAGAGGAGAATATGTGTGGGAGCTTCTATCTGATGCAGGCGCACTCACCAGCTAACCTCACTGGAGTAACATTACCTCACCTTATCTACCTCACAACTCTGGGACAGAGTGTGGAGTAAGTTTGGGGGGGTACCATGTACCAGTGAGGGAGGTATAAAATTTTTGAGAAATTTTGAAAAATTCTCAGACTCAAATTCTTTATTCTTTCGTTCTTCTTCTCTATATCATGTGCACATATATATATGTTCATACAAAAATTTTGAAAAATTTTGTCTATCTTATCTTCATACATATGTACAAAGTTGCTATATTAGTAAAAACCTGATACTACTTCTTGCCAGTTTGCTTTCTATGTGCCTAAGGAGATGCAAGTTTTTTATGTCGTTATGATAATGCTGCCTCAAACAACAAAAAAACTATGAATTTCCACGCCAAAAATTTCGAAAAAATGAATAATCTTGCAACAGCTAAGAAACAAGTATGGAGAAGGAAAAAGCTGCCCAAACAGCAAAGATCCCTCTTGTTTTCCCTTACCCAACAAAAATCCCAAAAAGAGAAACCAGCCTTATGAGAGTGAATAAAAGCATGAGAGTTGTGCCCAATAAAAGAAAAGAAAAAAATATATACACACTTGTCGTCCAAAAGTACCCAACTTTATGCATGGTAGATCCGGGGCAGTGGTACGTAGGATGTGAAATCACTGCTCTAAAGCCAACTGGCTTGGACTGCAGGGACCACTCGCCCGCTAACGGACCCTTACCTGGATGGACTGATGGGAAACAAGAAGAAAAATCCAAAAAGCCTTAGCCTACCCAACACACAACTTTCTGCCCGTAAAAGTTGTTTGGGGTGAAAGCTAACTTCGGAATCATGCACCAAAGTCTCGCTGAAGCTGTAGAGAAAAATTTTGCAGAAATAATAAGGCAGGAAATGCAAGGTCTTTTGTTCGTAGTGGGGCAGCATTATCTGGAAAGGCATCACGATTCTTGTTTCACCTCTTGAACTGAAAACTACACCGGTCAAGAAGAAGCATCACAAAATAAAGTTTAAATGTTGATTGAGGATAATCAAAATGCTAAGTTTGGGGGAGTTGATAACACCAATTTTTGTGATATTTTTGACCCTTATTTTGTTATCAAAACTGCCCTTTTAACTGTTTTCCTCTCCTTTTATATGTACCTTTGCAATAATTGGCCAAACGACGCTCTTAATTCAATATTTCCATCTTCTGTAGAGTTTTTCCTCAGTTTTTGATACATTTATCATCAATAAGGTCGTCCCGGCCCACAAACAAGTTCCACCTGCATCGGCCTTCCAGATGGCCGATACGCTCACTGCCCGATAAGGTGTCGCAACACATCGATGTGCGACGTGAGGATGCCGCGCAAGAAGGAACCATCGGACGACACGCCTCTTTACCCGACATGGAGCCGAGCTCGCCACGACAACTCAAATGTGTCGCGCAATACCGGCCACCCACCGGCAGGCGCCACTCACCACGATGCCCAACAGTCGGCATCCTTATGCCGAGCGATACTGATATCGGCTGTCCACAAATTCCACGATGATAAGGAGGACACGTGGCGCCCTAAGCACCATAACCTCCCCCGACTGCTACCTATAAATAGCAGCTATAGGAAGCCGAAAAGACAGGTCAGAACCCTGTGCAAGTCACCTCAGGAAAGCTGCGAAGAGCTAGTGTATCGTGCCTTTGTGTTCGTGCCGGGAGATTCTAGGTGAGCATTTCCCCATCCCGAGAGGGAGGGAATGGTTCACTTAGGGTCGCCCCGGGCGACACTGCAGGCCAATATCGGCCGACAAGGATCCATGACATAAGAGACTGATACTAGGAGCATCGCTCTAGCCCGGCACGATACCGAACCCCTATACGCATCGCGCGTCATGGTGTGTCACCTGAGAGGGTGCCGCCTGACATGATCGTATTGGGCAAGGGTCCTCACACGATGCAATCTTCCCGTCATGGCGTTTCTCCTGAGAGGGTGTGCCACCCAACACTGTTGTATCGGGCTAGGCTCCTGCCGGTATCGGGCTGGATGGTCCACTGTAGTCTGTCGTCCTTCTATATCAAGAAGGCGACATTTATCTTTATTATTTCAGTCATTTATTTCTTTTACTTATGCATTGTAATCAGACTATTACATGTTTACGGAAATAGAAGAGTTTAACTACCTGCTACTTTATGCTTGGTATTCTTTGTTGGATGATTGCTTTGTTTAACATCTGAACTCTAGCTTGTACGCTTGGATCGCGTTTTGATTAGCTACCAAATTGTGTTTTCCCGTTGGAACAGCCTCGAGAGAGGTGTTGTGGCTCTAGTGTTTGGTTTGATTCTGGAGTACGAGAGTGCCCGGAATCGGAGTTGCTTTAGTAACCTTTCCACTCTAATTTAAGTCCAGCAACCTTGAGAGGGGCGTTGATGCTTGGTTAGAGGTACCCGCTCTGAGAGGAGGGGTACAGGATGTTTCTGCTGCCGCTTGTTTCATCGAAGTTTTCTCCTTGGTACCTTGCTTTAGCTTTAGTATTATCTCTCTATCTCTATTGCACAAAAATCCCTAAAAACTGATAAATTCTTAAAACCTAAGTTTTCCTTATAACTCCAGTTGGAGATAGTTTTCTTTTGTTTTATCGATCTTATTCTGTTGTTCCCTTTTGGGAATTTTACCATCTCTTTACCTCTCTGCCAGAGTGTAGCGTGTCGATTTCGAGTTCTCAACACTACCACCCTTGTCCCTGTGTTTGACCCCGTCTATCTACTTTGACCCCATAAGAAACGTTGCGGGGGCCTAGAAGGTTTCGGGTTATAAATGTAAAAGCTCGACTACCTCAAATCCGCCTCCAATTTTAGGAAGTGCAATTTAGGTCGGTCACACATCTTCCATGATCTCTCTCTCATCCCCCTAGTATATAATCTTCTTTCTCTCCATGCAAGATGATCCTTTTGGTCATTCTTGCTTTCTCTCCTTTTTAGTGGATGATCTTGAGAATCTTAAGGAGATAGGGAGGTTCTCTTAGAGCTTGGTGGATGAGTTCCAAATTGTGGTGTTCCTTGATCATCCTTCATCTTATACCTTGGTAAGTCATGTTTCCTAGCTCTTCTCTTCTTTTTCTTCTCAGCCATGGATCTTGGATATCTCCTTTTCACCTTGAACCATATTAACCTTGCTCTCATCTTCTTCCTTGGAGGTGTAGTGGTGATCAAGTTGGTGGATCATCTTCTATCATGAGCTCGTGAGCTTGAAGCTCGACCTTGGATGTTGGATCTTGGTGGTGATCTTTAAGGCAGATTATATAACTCTTAACCTCCTTTGTTATTTTCACTCTTTCATGTGCTTATGTTGTTATTCATCTCTAGATCGTGTATCTCTTATGTGTTAGTAGTTAGTGATGGTTTTGAGGAATGTTTTGATGAAGGAGTTTCATTTAAGTTGTTGCCCATGTTTTGCACCTTCTTACCATGATAGTAGATCGACTAGTGTATGATCTTCCTAAGGTTGAAGATGACAAGTCCACACACATGTCCTAAGTGGTGAGTGGTCGTCATGACTTGTGGTGCATAGACCGACACACCATGTGACAAGTCGTCACAACTTTCGAATGCTAAATCTATATGTTTGCTTAGGCCAATATGCTTTGAGGGGGTTAGCCTGTCATGCCCAAGAAGTGCCTAAACTGATATGTTGCTAAGTTGTCATGCTCTGAGGGTGTTAGCCCATCATGATCGGGGTAGTATCTTGTGAGCTGGTCTTCTTTGAGTGTCAACCTTGACGACCTTGGTTGGGCAAGAGGATGACACACTTCCATGTTGGGTTGTCTGATATACCTTGAGGAAGTGAACCATGATGCCTTGTTGAAACCCTAACCCTAGCAGCCCGTCACACCTTTAGGTGGAGATGCCCATCACACCTTTTGGTGGTGTTTCCCATCACCCCTTTATGAAGGGCTAAACCGATACACACCATGAGGCTAAACCGTCATGCCCCAGTAAGGTTAACCCTTATGCCTTGCATTGAGGCAGTCGACATGTTATGGTTGTGACAAGTCAACACCCTATGGCAAGTATAAACTCGACACCATGAGTGCTAACTGATACACCCTTTGTGTGGGTAATATGACACCTTATGTGTAGCTAACCCATCACACCTTATGTGTGGTTAACCTAACATGATTAGGACATGATAGTCTAAACCGCACCTTGTGATGGTGGTCATGATACATCATGTTGGTGATAAGGTTACATGATATGATGTGATACCCTATGGGGTGGTTGTGTGAATAATAAGGGAGTATTGTTTTCTATAACCTTTAATCCTACAACATACTTTATAATGATAATGGAATTGATGATCTAAGGTTGGTCGTTGATCCAACCCTGCAAACCCTAATTGGGTAAAGAGAATCCTAACCCTAATGATGTAATGTGAATGACTTGAATCCTTATGAAATGGTAGTAGTAATGAAGTATTATCCTTTGTGTTACAAGTCTCTAACCATGAAAGTAACACAAGTTGATATGCATAGCTAGGTAAGAGCTATGGTGTTTATGATATGATTGAATAAGCCTTGTGAGGCATATGTGATGATGGTAACACAAAAAGTGGATGTAAATGGGTCTTATGACCTAATGATGGCTTATTGCCTTATATGAGATGATGATTTCCTCAATATTGAGATGAGGGTTTGCTACCCCAAAGTATGTGGTCCTTATGATGAGAAATATGGTGATTAGCAAACATCAAGTGATAATGTGATGAGATCACACCTTATATGCTCAAGTATCTTTTTATGCCCTTGTTTGTGTAGAACTTGTTTAAAGTTTATACGTTGTAACTTGATTGATTCTAAAAGACACTTAAATGACCTAACTAATCAAGTGGAACCTAATCATGTATCTTTCCATGTGCCATAGATCCATTTAGTGTCAACATTTGTTGAATGGTGAAATGAGTTTAACTCGGAGTGCATATTTTTGAATATGTGGGGTGAGGAAGAATATCCCCTTACGTCTAGGATATGTGATACATGATTGGCTTTGGGCCATACCCTGGAAGAGTGCAGCTTTGAACCGTAGCTCAATGATATGTGACACATGATTGGCTGTGAGCCATACCCAGGAAGAGTGCATCTTTGGTCTATAGCTCAGTTTCACTAACACTGTGACTTGTACCAAGGTGGGATAGGTTTGCACAGTTGGACTATATTTCACTGGAAGTAGTCTGACCATTAGTCTAACTAATGATGTCACTGCATGATTCACTTGTGTACTGACCATGAGGTGGTGAGGTTGCAAATTCTGGCTCTTCCACTAGACATGGTATGGCACCAATTTTGACTTAGTAGTGGTCAGATGGATTTGGGTGGTACGACTCAAATCCTTAGGGAAAAATAAAATACGTAAATAGCCGTGTAGTATATTTGTATAGGATCAAACCGGAAAACATTGGTTGAGGCCTTTCTTGATTTTGTACACTATTGTTGGTAGGAAATATACATGTTCTTCATATTTCTTTTAAAATGTTAAGAAGTTTCATAATCCAATAGTAAATGCTTATTCTGTTAATAATGATCACCTACCTGTTATGATTATAATCTTACAACTACTTTAATCATATTATCTGTGATAATAATAGAGTTGGTGGAGAGTTATATCTCCTACTGAGATTTGGAATCTCACCCCATGAGTATCCTACATCCTTTTTAAGTGGACATGTACTAGGAGGTAGAAATTGTGCAGTAGAGGTTGAGGAGCAACAGGAAAGGCAGTAGCTGACAAGGTTGGAAGTGCTGCTAGATGTCTTTTGTTGTTAAAGTCCTAGAGTCGTCCCTGTACACTCAGGTCTTTGGGAATATTTTGTAAATGTGCTTTCGATATGTGGTTGGTTGTGTGCCCTTTTATGAATAGATGTAATGGATATATGTATATATGTCCTGGAACAAGTTCTCTTATAATAGGCTGATGGAACCCATAGTAAGTGCTTTGAGGCTCATATGTAAAGGTTTTTATTGTTTAGCTATTTTATGGAAATGGTTTTAATTTTCAATATTTTCCAGTAATTGGTTGTTTAATCTTTCTTCTATGGTTTTTTAGTAATGTCGCTTTTGTGTCATGGGGCATCACATTTACAACCTGGATTGCCAAGATATGGCTCCCCCTACAAAAGCGAAAAATACCCAGAGGTAGACTTCCATGTCAGCATCAACAAAGCCTTTTAGAACTAGTTCAGAACCACCAAACATCAAGACCTGCTAGTGCCCTGTAAGTATCTGAAGATCCACTTGAATGCCTCCCAGTGATCTTTCTCAAAGTTTAAGAGAAGTATGCTCACAATGCCAACTGCATGAGCAATGTTAGGATGAGTACACACCATTGTGTACGTTAGACTCACCATAATAGAATAATAGGGAGTCATGGCCATCTCCTCCTCCTCATCAGTAGATGGGCATGACTTCTTACTTAGCTTGAAATGGCATGATAGTAGAGTAATCATGGCATTGGAATTTCTCATGTTGAACCTCTCTAGAATCTATTCAACATAGCTCACATGTGACAACGACAACCTGTGATGCTCCCTATCACATGTGATTTTCATCCGTAGAATATTCCTTATTGGTCCCAATTCCTTCATCTCAAAGACTTTGGAAAGCTTTATCTTGAGATTTTTAATCAAATCGGCATCCTGTCCCACTATCAGCATGTCATCCACATAGAGTAGCAGAATAATAAACTTGCCATTGGGGAACCTTCTGATGTAAACACATGGATATGCACTTATCTTCTGGTGCTTGTGACTATGCATGAAAGAATCAAACTTATTGTACCATTTCCTAGGATCTTGTTTCACAATAGGAAAAAATATCTCATTAAAATCCACCACTGGTCTTTGACTAAAGCCCTTGACAACTAGTCCGTCTTTGTATTTGATATCCTTGCTACTGTCATATCTCTTCATCATGTACACCCACTTGTTCTTTATTCTCTCTGGCCCTTAGGAAGCATCACAAGCTCATATGTATCATTCTTATGCAAAGAAGACATCTCTTCATGTGTCACTTGATGCCAGTGTGCTATGTCTCCTTGAGCTTGTGACTACATAAAAGTCTCTAGCTCCCCTTGATCAATAAGGAGAATATATTGAGATATCAGATATCTAGATGAAGGGTGACGAAATCTATCAAACCTCCTTAGTTGATCTTCTGAGGAATCTATTGTTGTTTTTCCTTCACATGGAGTCCATCTTGGATCATGTGGCATCAAGCCACATCAATTTACTATGTTTTGGTATTTATCAGTATAATCGTATATTGGTATTATCATTTATTTATTGCATAATGATGTGAATACTTAAAGTGATTAATGTGCATATCTGACTAAATATGACATACGATCCCTATATATGATATGATATATATGAAATATTTGTGTCTTTTAAAATGATTTTGATGGTGATTGGAAGCATGGTTATGGCCTATACCTATAGTCCTTTTATGCTTGGCTGGATGGTTGTTTGTTCCTATTTATATCTTGGTTGGTTTACATGGAGTCCATCTTGGATCTCATGGCCTCAAGCCATTTCTCACATTTTAATCCACCAATAGCTTCTAGTTAGGTTGTTGGCCTGTTGTATGACCAACTTAATGTTTTGTTGAGTCATAAGATATCCTAATCTTTCAGTCTCAAGGTTAGATTGATGAGGTTCATGTGTTACATGAGGAACTTGATATTCTACAACAATTTGTGATTGTCTTTGTTCGTACTATGCCTCTTTTACATTCAATATTTTCTTGTTGGTCTCAAACATTTTGAGTTCTACTTTTCTCCCACTAATTCCTTTTGATTTTAATTCCCTTTAGGAATACAGCCATCCTGGCAACAAACACTTTTGTTGTCTGATTGGAATGTAGAAGTAGTATTCAAAAAAATAACACTTGTGTACAAAGCTTTTCAAGAAACTATTTTCTTACACAAGCTTTGATTCCTAATCTTTATAAAAGACATATTGGGACATTTCCCATGCAATATCTACTATGGTTTCTTTTGAACCATTTTAGATGATACATTGTTTAGTGCAAAACATGTACCCAAAAAGGAAACTAGAAGATCAGCTAGATTTATTGATGATCACACCATGAATAATAGGGTGTGATTCCTTCTTTTTGATACATCATTATGTTTCTGATGGAGTTCATTGTGATACAATATCATAGTTTCCTAGAAGGTCATCAAACTCTTGGTTCAAAATATTTTCCACATCGATCCTATCGAAGTGTTTTAAAACTTTTACCAAGTTGGTTATGTACTTCATTCATGATATCCTTGAACACTTCAAGAGTTTCAGACTTGTATTTCATTAGATACAAAATATCACATCTTCTATGATCATCACTAAATATGATGATGTATTAGTTACCAGCCTATGAACCAAGGGTTAATTGACATGGAAAGGGAACTACGTGCCT
This sequence comes from Alisma plantago-aquatica, assembly GCA_963693085.1. Classification (NCBI taxonomy): domain Eukaryota; kingdom Viridiplantae; phylum Streptophyta; class Magnoliopsida; order Alismatales; family Alismataceae; genus Alisma; species Alisma plantago-aquatica. Next base: position 124,696,317 of record OY856411.1, read on the forward strand.
GGCTGGAGGTGCTAGCCAAAGCAGAAGAATGTTATTTCTACCAAAGGAGTCGCACAAGGTGGATTAAGGATGTGGATCGCAACACTTCCTTTTACCAAGGTGTGATGAAGAGGAAGATCATGAAAGACACCATCCATGAACTTATATCTGATGATGGACGGAAAGTGAGTGTACATGATGAGCTATGCACGGAGGCTGTACAATTCTTTACCAACCTATACAATGGACAGGGAGGCATACACAACCAAACCACGATAAAGCCAGAACATATTCTTTCTGAAGCACAAAAGGGGAGTTTGTGTGCCAAGGTCTCAACTCTTGAAGTGAAGGAGGCTTTATGGTCCATAGGGGTGGATAAGTCCCCGGGCCCAGATGGTTTCAACGCCAAATGGTATAGACATGCATGGCCAGTTATATGCAAGGATGTATACAATGCAATAGTGTGGCTAGCAGAGGAGGAAGCATGCTGCGGGAATGCAACCATGCATTCCTAGTCCTCATTCCTAAGACAATGATGGCCTCTTCTATGAGTGATTTTCACCCCATAGCATGCTGCGGTGTTTTATACAAGATTTGGGCAAAACTACTTGCATCTAGGCTCAAGGCGGTACTACCCACAATTGTTTCAAAAAATCAAGGAGCTTTTATACCTGGCCGAAACATCAGCGATTGTGCTCAACTTGGTGGGGAATTTCTACATGGGTTTGAGTTGAAGAGGAACAAGCTCCAGACAATTTCTTCCCATTTCCTATGGGGTGGTAAAGCGCACACCATTGCTTGGGAGAAGATGGCATACCCAATCATAGAAGGTGGACTGGGGCTTAAAAATTTCCAAGTCATGGCAAAGTGGGCAATGAGAAAGAAAGTGGACAAGTTTCTCACTAACACTGACTCGGTCTGGACACAATGGATGAGGAGATGCTATGGGCACTCACTTGATGTGCAACATCTTATGAGACAAGGATTCTCATGCACATGGAGGAGAATGGTTGATAATATAGAAATTGTCAAGCCTTATATACACTCAATGATAGAGGTGAACACTTGCGCAGTGAGACATTTCCTGATTTTTGGCAAGTTGTTCATCCACGTAGACCAGAGTGTGCATTTGCTAAAGCACTCTGGCATGCACGCTGCATCCCACGATGGGAGGCTACATTCCACAAGGCACGTAACAAAGGACTACTCATGGCAGATCGAATTGTGAGATGGAGTGTGGACTATGACACATTGTGTACGCTATGTAACGGTGGTGAAGAATCAACGTCGCACATGTTCTTTCAATGCCCATATACATCCATTGTATGGTCTACTCTCATTATGGGCAACCAGGAGGTGATGGATCTGAATCCTTGCACACAACGCGAAATCACCGATATGGGGATGGAGGCACCCACAAAAGACCTTGTGTTCCTCGCTCTTGCTGCAGCTACCTACTTTATTTGGATGGAAAGAAACAAAAGAAGACATGGTAAACAGGGACAACCTAGTGCCATGTTGGAGGCACGAGTTAGGATGTCAGTGAGGAACGTGTTGTTTGCACATACAGAATGGAAGGAATAGCTACCACGTGGGCTTGCCATCACATGGGACGTCCACTGATTCGTAGACGTCGGACGAGGCCAGGTGGTGTGAGGCAACACGCCACACTTCCTAGTCATTGTATCCATCTCAAGTTGCATTGGGTGTGAGAATGATCGCATGCACGAGGAGTACGACTGTGATCAGTTGTTCCCATCTTACCAGTATGCTTTGTACTGTTATGTTTGTGGTCGGGCGGAGTGACTATGATACAGCCTTATTAGGTACTTTGTACAAATCATCTCCCTTTAACGGGGGTGAGGTTTGGCCTCAGGGCTTGTTCGGTTTTGTTTCCATTGTGTAAGAAAATATTTGTATGAGCACATAGTGCTAAGGGCTGGGATTTTCCTACATCCTTCTCGAAATAAAATTACCCAATATTCGAGAGGTATTGGTTACCACCTCTAGCATTTTTCTAAAAAGGTTTGTATACATTAGTACATACGAGCCCTAATAGAATACTCACTCTCCCACTATTTCTAGTAAAAAGTGCTTTTGTCATATTGCCCAACAAGTAAGACTCACATGTCTCTATTAGTTCAAAAACCAAAAGAGTCTAGACGACCATCATTGTGTATTCTAGAAATGCATTTCTTATTTATGTGCTCTAGATGACAATGTTGTAGGTATTCTTTATCTGAGTCATTGAGTAATTCAGTACATGTTTTGTACATATTTTTCTTTAGAACTATTGAGTATAGATTATGACCACCATATAAGATTGTATTTTAACACAAAACATCAGTTATTCATAATACTCTTATTTATACAAGATACATGATTTTTTCATTAATGGCGAGTACACAATAGAATTTCATAAATTCTATTACATGCCCATTAGGTAAGATGATAGATTCCAAATATAGTGGTAGCAACTCTTTCTCCCCACAGTTCTATATTACTTATTCTTAGTTCCTGAAGTGGAGATCTCAATCCCCTTCTTCTTCTTCTTGAGTTCCTCTAGATAAAGAGGGAAGTTCTTTTCCATTGTGCAATATGGTGATAGTAGTGGCACTTCCCTTCCTTATTCACTCCTCCCTTAGCTTTCAGTGTAGAAGACTTGGTTTTTGGATAGCTTTAGTACTCTTCTTAGTTTTTCCTTTTCCATTGGACTTCCCTTTGCCTCTGTTGATCATCGTCAAAGATTTGGGTTTGTCCTTCATTTGTGCTTCAGCTGTCCTAAACATGCCAAGTAATTCTGACAAGGGCTTATAAAAATTGTTCATGTAGTAGTTCATGACAAACTACATGTATGATTCTGGTAGTGATGGAATCACATCTGTGGTCAAGTCTTGGCTTAAGGGAAATCCTAGTATAGCAAGGTTCTCTAGATATGCAATCAATTTGAGTGCATGAGGACCTACTGGATCTCCTTCTGCCATATTACACTTGAACAACACCTTTGAGACATCATATCTCTCTTGTCTTGCATGATCTTGGTACATGTTCTTAAAAAGTGTTATTGTCTCAATAACATCCATATTTTCATGTTTCCTCTACAAATAATAGTTCATTGAGCATAGAACCAAGCACTTGACATCCATGACATCCTTAGAGTTTTTTCTTTGTAAGCATCACCGTCAGCCTTAGGCGTGTTGGCTAAATGGACATCTATAAAATCCCTTTGTTTTGATTATGACAAACATTTCATTCTTATTTATCTAACGAGCTACTTGAGTGTGCAGGAGTATGGTGGATGACGAAGCAACTAGGGAGATCATAAGTTTATAGTTTTATTTTCATGCAATGTAATCACTATTGTAAAAACTTGTACAGTTATATAATGTACAAGTACCTAGATTGCATGTAAATCAAGCAATGGATCTTCCCTAGCTACACACCATAGTTAGACAAGTCATCCCTTCTAATAGGATCACATTATGCACACTCATGTACACACTTAGTATCTTAATTGATAAATTGAAACAGAGTCAATCTCGGTCGACACACTCCTCGACCGAGACACTCTCGGTCGACAACCTTCTCGACCGAGAATTGACCTAAAGTAGCCGTTAGACTTAGCAAATGAGTTAGTTGGCAGTTGGAAGTGAACGTTGCACTCAGAGAGCCTGTCGGTCGAGGAAAGCTCGACCGAGTGGGTGTCTCGGTCGACCATCTGTCGACCGAGACGGTCTCTGACAGAATCTGCAGAGTTAAAGCAATTAGCCGTTGTAAAAACGACCAATCTATTCCTAACGGCTAATTGAGCACTTGGAACCCCCTAGAAACTATCTAGAAGGTCCTTAAGCATACTTAGGCTATCCCTATAAATAGGACAAGCCATAGGACACTAGAATTCACCTTGCTACACTTGAGAATTCTTTCTAAGCACTCTTGAGCAATCTTTTACAAGCAATTGAGCACTGTGATCACTTGGCCATATTCCATCTAGCTCAAGCTCGTCCTATAGGCTAGATTTTCCTAACCCTAGCATCCACAAGTCTATTACCTTGGCTAGGAAAATCCATACGCTTGATATAGGCAATTCAAGCCTTGAGCTTAAAAGGATAAGTTGTACTTTCCTATTTTCTTTCTTGTTCCTTGTAATATTTGTACTCTTCGTTGCTACTCCAGGGAGGAGGCTGCATATAGGAAGAGGGTGAAGCTCTTCGTGTGAAGAGGAGGACTTTGGACTACTTCAGAAGGCTATCTTGACGGGAAGCTACTTCGGGAGGGAGGCTACTTCAAGGGGGAGCTTGAAGTTACTCCAAGGAAGGCTGCTTCAAGGTTGGCAAGATTACTTCTAGGTGAAGGCTGTCCAAAGGGTGTTTAGAGAGTGTTGTAATTTTATGTAACATCCTTGAAAGGTAATAAAATTCAATACTTTCAAAATCCCGGTTGGGTAAGCAACCGGGTAGTGGACTGACTCCTTAGTATTTGCTAAGGTGGAACCACTCTAAACACCTGTGTTCCTCTTCTCAATCTTTTACTTTGGTTGTTTGAGTTTAAATTGTTTTAAATTATCATAAAACTCTATTCACCCCCCCTCTAGAGATTTTCAATTGGTATCAGAGCAGGCTTCAAGGAGCCCTAACAAGGTCTTGAAGTAATAAAGGGAGGAGGTGACTACAACCACAAGAAAAGGAGCATGGACCAATGTGCGACAAGTTGCAATTGGTGCTTAGGAACAAAGCACTCTACTTCTAAATGTCCATGGAGGTCAAATAAAGAATGTTTCGTTGCTACAATAAGTGAGGAAGAAGAAGAAGAGGTAAGCTTGTTTGATTTACCTAAAGAAGAGTTAGTTACTATTATTGAAGAAACACATAATAAATATGTTGAATACAAAAAGAAATTAAAGAAATCAAATAAAGAAAATGATGATCTAAATGCTAGACTTCTTGAGCTTATATCCGAAAATGACGATTTATATGCTAAATTGAATACTCTTGGTTTTGAAAAAGATAGCATTATGTCTGACAATCGTACTTTGAAATCATCTCTAAGTAACAGTGAAGTGAAAATTTTCACTCTAGAAACTAACTATGATCTTCTATGTCAAGAAAAGACTGAATTGCTTGCAAAGTTAAATGATATTCAAAAACAACCTATATTGTGCACCCATGTAGATTATGACAATATAGTGAAAGAAAGAAATATGCTATCATCCAATCTAGATCAAGCAAAATTAGATATCAAGAAAAGAATGGATGAGATCGTTAAGTTGCAACAAGAAGTTAGTAAGTTAAGCAACAATAGAATCCTTGATAATATACTAGAAAATTCCTATCATCAAATAGGGAGAAGAGGACTAGGTTATAAGCCTAATGAGAAATCCCATCAACCTAGAAGGACACAAGCGAGTCAATTTGCTTATATACCTAAAGGCACAAAAATGTATCTACCCAAGGATAACCTAAATCAAAACCATAGAAAAAGGCTTGAGGTTGATACAATTTGTTGTCATTATTGCTCACGCCTTGGACATTATTCTTTCTCGTGCCCATACAAGAAAAAGAATGTCGAGATGGTATGGGTTCCAAAAACCCCAAATTAAACAGGATTAGACTAAGTTGAGATATGACCATAGACCTTAATTTGTATATTCTTATGTCTATCTCAACTTAACATTTTAGGGATAACAAAATCTTTGCATTATATGTGAAAATTATTCTTGAAAGATTCTATCACTCTTGCAATGGATAAAATGTTTCAAATAATCTTTTTATGCTTTTTTAGTCTCTCCAAAGAAATCTTAAATTCATAAATGGATATTATTCTTGAATATGATTCACCATATTTGATGTCCTTATTAAGCTCTCATAATTAGTACACTTTAATGAGTCTCAAGCTATCTGCAGAACTTATATTTCGCATATGAATGATTCATACTGGAAACCTGCAAAATATGCCTCTTGGTTAAAATAAAATTTGACCAAGGGGCACTATGGTCGTAATCAAGGGCGACCTAAAATAAACTTTGATAAAAACTGTTTATTTGAACATTATTTTATTGAACTTTATCTTAGCATATTTTTAAATTAAAACGTCAAATCATTTGTGGTAATCAGAAGCCTTAAATATTATTACTCCCTTGGAATATACATATGCTCTACAAAAATTGTTCTATGATTTGCATTAAGATTCAGCAAAAACAATTGAACTCAGAAAGTTAGTCGGTCGACGAGTGCTCGACCGAGAACCACTCGGTCAGCCCGTCTCACTCGACCGATAAAATCTAAACAGACTCAGTCTCAGACAAACTGTCGGTCGATGAGTGCTCGACCGAGACAATATCGGTCGACAAGCGCTCGACCGAGAAATAGCCGTTGGATATGACCGTTGCGACCCGACCGTTATGACCGTTTTCTTTACCGTTGGAGGACCAAGTGGCGCGTCTGCAACTTGACCGTTGCGGACGCTCGGTCGACGAGCCGTCGACCGACCGGGTCGCTGGAATTCTATAAATAAGTGTAAAAACGAGCCACTTACTCACACTTGCATTTCCTTGCTTCCATAGTCCATCTCTAGTGCAATTTCGTGCAATCCTTCAGCACTCTTACTCTCAAAACTTCCTTGCTTCTTCTCCACTCTCAAGAAACACAATGGCTTCATCATCAACTGTCCGAGGGAAGAAGAAAGTTGCTGGAAGAAAAAGAAGAGAAGAGAGGGAAGCCACTCCGCCATTGACGATCATCAATGACATAGCTTTCGTCGACGGAGATGCTGGAGACAGATACTTTCGGCTTTCCTCTAAAACCCCTCTTCCCCGACGTCCGGTCGAAGTGATGGACTTCATCAACATCGTAGACCTGGAGCATCTCTTTGGAGTACAAAAGCTGAAGGACTTCATCAATCCATCCTTTCCTTCCTACTCCATTAAGGTAGTAAACGAATTCTATGCCAATCTTATATCTCACACCGAAAATGACACCACTTTCTTCTACACCATGGTCAATGGGCATAGTTTTAAGTTTTCCGAAGGGGATATTCTTGACATGCTTGAAATTGATATAGATGAATATCAAGATTTCCTTGACCTTACCTCTAGCAATCCAATAAATTTATTTTCCGATGATGACCATACCATTAGCTTAAGTGATATCAAAAGAGCCATATTCCAAGCCAATACCACTTGTCATGAAGATAGGGGAACCTATTATGCTATAAACCTAAAACCAGCATGTAGAATAGTAAACCTTATTGTTTCCACCAACATACATCCACGAGCCAATAAATCCGAGGTTCCCATTTTCCGCATGTGTCTCATTTATGCCATCATAAAGGAAATTCCCATCAACTTCATTCGCATAGTACTTAAAAATATGCTTGAGTTCTCTGGCAATCCACCATATGCCGATTTTGTATGCCAGATTACTCAACATTGTCTTAAGGTAAACATTGAAGATATGGGATATATGTGGGAGCGTAGACCACCAAAAATAAGTAAGAACACCGTAGAGAAGATGGGGATTGATTTTGGCCATAAAAAGGCAAGAGTAGAAGGAGAGTCATCACATCAGGATATACCACCCCCTCCTTCTACTAACCTTTCCATTGATCCCATCCAAAATACCCTTACTTATATTGCTGGCTCCCAATACCATCTTAGTAAACAATTAAACTACAATCACCATGCCATGACATATTTGAATCAAAGAATGCAAAACCTTTCTCCTGGCCAAACCGATGAATATCCGCATTCTTTAAACCCTGGCATGCTCGACCCATTTGACCCCTCATACAACTACTATCAACCTCCACCTTCACCATCAATGGATCTTGCACATACTCAATTTTCGTCCATACAATTGCAAGACATAGCTGCTCATTTCCGTTTTGACCGAGTTCCCACTTTCCTGGAAGCATATGCATTGACTACAACTGGTGCTTTGGATTGGAAAACTTTGGTCCAATACTATGGAACTGAGCCATTTCTTGGGAAAGATCCGGACATTGATGTAATCCTTAAATCTTTCCTGTGAAGCGTTGGTGTTGTAATAGTTGTATTCCATATGATTGTAATCTTCTTCATGTTATTGAATGAAAATTGCTACTCTTTTCACATGATTATTTATTTTGGCATACTTCAAAATATGGATCATTGGTTCATTATTGTAGAGCATAACAATTAAGGAAGTAATAACAATTCAAAGGAAAAATATTACTACTATAATTAAATCAACCAATGCAGAAAACTCTGTTCTCCAGAACCTTTCTCGGTCGAGACAATAGTCGACCGATACACACTGTCGGTCGAACAATGGTCGACCGACCTGGTTCCTGTTTTCAGACTGACATAATAATTGCATATATCTTTGTAAAATCTTTTATATAAACAATAAACACAAATCTGAATGATTACAAATTTTTTTTTAATTATGTGCAAACATTATTTTGAAAAGGGCTATGACCTTAGTATTGTTAAACAAGATTTGTATGATTGAGAGATATTGTGGCTAAATTAGACAAGCATAAAATCAATATTCTTAAAGGAATATCCATTTAAGGGGGAGCAAAATACAAATTTAAGGAGGATGTTTTCTTTGATATCTGCGGCTCTTAAAAACGACTACTTATGCTTTTATGGTTTGTATCAATATTTATATGAACGTTTCAATTGGTAATTTGCAAATTGTTGCCTCTTAGCTAGACACCTCATTTTGGCTATTCAATGGACATCTTTTTTCGTTCATTTTTGATGGGATATCTAATAAAGGGGGAGTTTTTAAATAAAATGGTTATCTTTTTGAGATGACAAAGGGGGAGAGATATATAAAACTTAATACTTATGACAAACTCAATCAATGAGTTTCATAAATATACTCTTGGCTTTACATTGAAAGTTGCTATATTCCCAAATGAACTGGATTTCATGTTCCATAATTCACTGGGGATACTAAGCACACATTTTATAAATAAGAGGAAAAGTTCCAAACGGAAATCTAAAGGTATGGCATTTATATGTTTTATATTTCCTTTATTCATATTCTGGAAATGTTTGTCATCTTCAAAAAGGGGGAGATTGTTGGCTAAATGGACATCTATAAAATCCCTTTGTTTTGATTATGACAAACATTTCATTCTTATTTATCTAACGAGCTACTTGAGTGTGCAGGAGTATGGTGGATGACGAAGCAACTAGGGAGATCATAAGTTTATAGTTTTATTTTCATGCAATGTAATCACTATTGTAAAAACTTGTACAGTTATATAATGTACAAGTACCTAGATTGCATGTAAATCAAGCAATGGATCTTCCCTAGCTACACACCATAGTTAGACAAGTCATCCCTTCTAATAGGATCACATTATGCACACTCATGTACACACTTAGTATCTTAATTGATAAATTGAAACAGAGTCAATCTCGGTCGACACACTCCTCGACCGAGACACTCTCGGTCGACAACCTTCTCGACCGAGAATTGACCTAAAGTAGCCGTTAGACTTAGCAAATGAGTTAGTTGGCAGTTGGAAGTGAACGTTGCACTCAGAGAGCCTGTCGGTCGAGGAAAGCTCGACCGAGTGGGTGTCTCGGTCGACCATCTGTCGACCGAGACGGTCTCTGACAGAATCTGCAGAGTTAAAGCAATTAGCCGTTGTAAAAACGACCAATCTATTCCTAACGGCTAATTGAGCACTTGGAACCCCCTAGAAACTATCTAGAAGGTCCTTAAGCATACTTAGGCTATCCCTATAAATAGGACAAGCCATAGGACACTAGAATTCACCTTGCTACACTTGAGAATTCTTTCTAAGCACTCTTGAGCAATCTTTTACAAGCAATTGAGCACTGTGATCACTTGGCCATATTCCATCTAGCTCAAGCTCGTCCTATAGGCTAGATTTTCCTAACCCTAGCATCCACAAGTCTATTACCTTGGCTAGGAAAATCCATACGCTTGATATAGGCAATTCAAGCCTTGAGCTTAAAAGGATAAGTTGTACTTTCCTATTTTCTTTCTTGTTCCTTGTAATATTTGTACTCTTCGTTGCTACTCCAGGGAGGAGGCTGCATATAGGAAGAGGGTGAAGCTCTTCGTGTGAAGAGGAGGACTTTGGACTACTTCAGAAGGCTATCTTGACGGGAAGCTACTTCGGGAGGGAGGCTACTTCAAGGGGGAGCTTGAAGTTACTCCAAGGAAGGCTGCTTCAAGGTTGGCAAGATTACTTCTAGGTGAAGGCTGTCCAAAGGGTGTTTAGAGAGTGTTGTAATTTTATGTAACATCCTTGAAAGGTAATAAAATTCAATACTTTCAAAATCCCGGTTGGGTAAGCAACCGGGTAGTGGACTGACTCCTTAGTATTTGCTAAGGTGGAACCACTCTAAACACCTGTGTTCCTCTTCTCAATCTTTTACTTTGGTTGTTTGAGTTTAAATTGTTTTAAATTATCATAAAACTCTATTCACCCCCCCTCTAGAGATTTTCAAGGCGTGGTGGGAGTGGGTTAATCTAGCTCTAGTGTCTATAGGACATAGAGCTTGTGCTCTTGAGTGAGAATGATTCTCAACATCCTAAACCAATCGTGGAATTTATTCATGTTCAGCTTGTCCTTTTGAAGGACCGATCGCAATGAAAATGTGTTGTGTTTACTATTAATTTCTACAAAAGAAATTTTGCAACTTTTATCAAAACACTTTTGATTTAACTTGTTTGATAAATTTGACAATATTAATAAGTTTTTTTAATTCATTATCACTCCCACTTATTTTTCCAAATTGATAGCACGCACTATCAATTTGGAAAATTGTAGCGCACAACCTTCTAGTGAGCCAATATATAAAATAATTAAGTTATTACCCAACCAATGACGAGGCTCACAACCAATTTTTACGGTAGGCAACATTTCCTAATTGCATTTCATGCAATTCTTGGATAGATGGTATACACAACTCCTTGCCATAGTCCATTGTTATGCTTCTAGGCACTTAATCCTAATAAGGTCACCTAGTTAAGCCTGACACAAAAGCCAACATGATAGAATATGCACCCTGCTAAGGTGGACCCACATATCTACCATCACACTTCCATGAGATAGATGGTGGACCATGCTAGGGTGTGCCCATGCTTAGTTGATCAAGCTTTTCATGTGTGCTTCTTATGAAAATAATCTAAGACTTAATATTTATTGAGGGATTTTAGATATAAATACATATACATATCCAATCACCACATACTTATGTATCATATACATGCTATTTCCACAAAAGAAAGACATGAAATCACAAACCTGTGAGCGATGGTTATGGCCATACTAATGCAATTCTTTGGAGCCATAAAGAACTATTACCATCTAAGGTCATACATCTCATGTAGCATCCTATATTGGAAAATATACTATTGGATCAATCCAGTTGATTGGTTGGGCCCTCCAGTCAATCAGTTGGACTCCCAGTCAGTTGATTGTCTTCCAATAGTCGATCAACTGGCTCTGGCTCATGTTGTTTACTGGACTCCTCCAGTCGATCGGTTGGGCCCCCAGTCGATCGATTGGCTCCTCTTATCGACGGGCCTCCTTAGTACTTTGGTTGATGGCTTCCAGTCACCCACTACCAATTGAGGTAAGACATGTTGAGTAGTGTTGACAATGTCTTCCCAAAGACATCTACGTTCCATCTTATAGTTCGACCCGAATGCAATAGAGATAACATAGTGGAATCACCTTGATTGATGAAACTGGGAGTAATGAATTGATTCATAGCATGAATCTCTTAGATATCCCAGATAGTTGGATTCCAACCAACATCAATCTTACCCCCTTCAATCTGATCTAAGTTATAAGTGAACTTCCAGTCCCTCGAAAAGAAGCCTTCCACCCAACGAGACAAATCTCTTTATATCTTGGTCACCAAGAAGATGGAAATCTATGCCTTTCTTTCTTCAATACTTTTTCAAAGTGTGCACTGCTTGGCCGACAGTGATGCACCCCTGACGTTCCAAGTATATATGGTCATTTGGAACCTCTAGATTGTGCATCCCGGATGTGGGTAGCACCACATCTCCCTTTCCTCTACCTTGATGGATCTAGTTAGAGACCAAGGAACTTTTGGTAGAGACCCATCTAGAACTTCTAGGGATGGTTACCTCCTCCATCTCCTGATCCTATAGGGCCTAAAAAGGATTCTCTAAACCTCCATCTAGCTCACCTTCCTCCATCTCATTGATACCAGAATGCTGAGTACTTTGCATAGCTATTGGAATTTTTGCACCATATGCGATCTAGGCGATGGCCCCTCCATGTTAGGAGGCTCTGACAGAGTAGAAGTCAAGTATTCAAAGTTGTCAGGGGGGCTCAGCTACCATCTGGTGGACAACTCATGATCTGTTCTAACGACATTGTCACGTCTAGTAGGGTTTCCAATGAGCACCTAGCAAGCACTCTTCTTCTTCCTTCTATGGTTGGACCTTCTAATCTTAGACCGGCCATGCACCACATGAGGTTCAATATGTTGTTCTCTTTCACCCAGACACTAGACAAGAAAATGCCCAAAAACCTTGCATGTGTGGAACTTCTCAGGTAGGGCATCATAGGACACCTTAATCTCTAGCTCGAGTCTGTCTGGTAGCTCAAGCATCACCACTGGAGAGGGTTTGTGCTCACCCTAGACTTCAATACACATATGTGGGGCTCTGGTATTCTTTCCTTCTAGGACAAAGTTTGTAAAGAGTGGGGCCCTATAGGGGATCCACTCCCTACTAAAATTTGAGGAATAAAATCCATCTACTCTAAGCATACTTAAAATATATGTTGGAATAGGTGTAAAATTTTCATTTATCAATGATGATATACAAGTATAAGCAGAAGATAGCAGTGGAATATTATTTAATGACTATATTCAATTTTACAAAAGTTCATCATCATCTCCCATATAGGGTTTACATGAATGTTACAATATAAAAATCTCAGTAGAGGGATATCCAACTATCTCAACTCTATCTCCCCAAGAGCTCCACCGAGTAGGTCTATGTCACCAAGTCTAAACTTCCAAGTCCTACATCTGGGGTTGGAAGCATACCCCAATAAAGAGGAGAAAAGTAGATGCATCAACAAACATTGGTATGTGCATACTAAATATGGATTGAGGAATGTAAAGCATAAAGGATGTCAAGTAAACAAGGCTTCCCAGGGAAAAGGAAAGAACTACCCAACCGGGCATAAAAGAATATGAATTTCAAAAGAAAATAAACAAGGTGAATACTTGCCATAATTAGAATATAAAAGTTGTGCCTCAAAAGCACACATAAAACTTGGGCACAAAATCCATAAACATAATATCAACCTACATGCATGTGAGATAAATTATATCACTAGAACAATATAAATAACAATGGCGGCCAAGGCTCACAACCTTGAAACAGGATAGAGTATGGCATACAACCATCTCCCCAGTATATAAAAAGTGGGCACAAAACCCGAGTATGGGTCACACAACCTCCATCCCAAAAATATAATAAGGACACACAACCCAAAAACCAATGTAATGTACACTACTCTAGGGCTACAGAATCACATAACATGCAGTAAATGTGGAGGCAAGTATAAAGTGTAGTCTTCTTATTGAATAATTAAAGTTTCCATCACACAAATGGATAAAATAAACATCAACCACATAAGGGGAAAAAGTAGGATTTCTTCAAGATTAAATGTACAAGTTAGAGTCAAGAGAAAATTCAACAATATAGGATGATCAATAGGTCATATTCAAGTAGAATGCTTCACATGGAATAAATTCTCAGAAGAGAGAGATTGTGTTGTCTATCAAGAGAGAGAAAATTTAGGATGATTTCTCAATATAGAATAATTGGGGATGCAAACATAACTCACTTCAGAGTCTAAACAAGTCCAAAGTCGGTCCTAGATCTGAGCCTATGTCTCTAAAGAACCTAATAAGCATATATGTAGAGTTAGGGATAGGTTTACATTAATTTCATAAACCCTAAAAATCACCTTTTTACTATTAGTGAATTAAGTTAACAAAAACATGCCATATTATAGGTTATATTTTTCTAATTTCATAATATATTTCATTTTATTTTTCTGACTTATAAATTATTAGTTATGAATTTTAGAAAAAAATAAACCAATTAAGAGGATCCATGAAAATCACATTTTTATAACATTAAATTTAGGTGATGAAACTGGTACCATTGTGCAGAGAAAAATCATACAATTCCAACACATATTTTGGTTTATTTTTCTAAGCCACAAATTATTTATTATGAATTTCAAAAGATCAACCAATCACAAAATTAGTTAATTACATGCCATTGGATAAAACCCAGTCAAACGAGGTCAAACTCATTGAGTTGGCCCAACTATGCTCAGCCAAGTGGCTCGGGCCCTCATTCATCTTGGCGCTTACTCAGTGCGGTCAAGTGCGCAAACAAAAGATGAAAAGTTAGTTTTGCCCCTTGTGAAAAACAAAATGGCAAGGAAAAAAGAGAAGCAAACCAGTGATTGTAGGGAGGGGATTCATCCCCCTTCCTTGCTGACACCATGGATATGAAGCAGCAAGGTAGCAACAATGGCCAATTTTTGGGGAATCAATTGAAGGTGAGAAAACTTGATTTTGTTGTGACAAAAGCGAAGGAGAGGGAACTAGGTTTCTTACTCAAAAGCCAATTGTGCTCCAATGTGATAGGGTGTCTGTGAAAGGAGTCACAAGCCTAATAGAGAAGATGAGTGTGGAGGAAAGAAATAGGAATGCACCTCCAAATGTGGTAGACTCACAACCACGAGAGGCTTCACGGGAGCATTTGTGACCTATCTGAACTGTGACTCGGCTACACACTGGTCAGAAACCTCAACCATGATCGACGTTCTTGAACAAAGGCGGTGGAAGTTGGGGAACATGCTTGAGGTCAAACGAGTTCCTACCAAATCTTGGGAATGATACTAGGTATTGTGGTAGAACTCAGGGAAGCATTTGTATGGGGGTTCTGATGGCCAGAGTTGGCAAGGAGATGGGAAGCAAAAGGAGAATAGAGGAAGAACATGGGAAGGAGGGCGGCAGAATGCAAATAGGAGACCAAGCCACCAAACCTTGTTACTTATAGGGTTTTTGATTGTGGGAAGAGATAAGGAAGATGTTGGAGAAGAAATCGGTGTCAGAGTAGAAACGAGGAAATAGAAATCAGGGTCGGCGAGAGATAGTAGGGAGCGGGCCCCTAAGCGTGAGAAAAAGAAAGGGAAACAAGAGGAGAAAGGTAGGAGAGAAAGTTAGAACCACACAATTAAAATCTGACGGTCACAAGAAGGCTCGATTTTTACACACAAAAGAAAAATATTGTGACATATAAATTGGGAAAATCTTATCCAAATCAAATTAGACTAAAGTGTGGTTAATTAATTATGTCCTTTCTTTCCCAATCCAATTAGGGGTTCAAGCATTGTCCAATTAATATGCAATTTGCACCTAGGCTAATTAAGACATGTAGAATATGATTTTGGCATTAGTTTTCACTTTTGGAGACTCTTAATATTTTATTTTATTCTTTTAAAGAAAATCATATTTCTCTTTCCTAATCCATTAAAGACATCTAGATTCACTCAATTATGTGAAACTTTACCCTCAAGAAAATTCAAAAATATGGGACATGAGTTTTCCATTAATTACATATCTTGAGATTATTTATCACGTTATTTAATGTTTAGGGATTTTACACACTTTATCTCTCCTAAAATACACTTAAGCATTTAAGATTGTCCAAATTAGATGAAAATTCACACATAAGCTAATTTATTATGTAGAATTCGAATTTGAGATTTCTTCTACTTTTGAAGTCATTCATTGATTTATTTGATAATTTGGAGAAACCCCCATATTTCATTTTCTTAAAAGAAATTAAGATAATTATTGTTGTGCAAATAAGGTGAAACTTGACTCCCATGATAATTGGGACCCAAGGAACGTGATTTTCACATTATAATTCATTTTTTAGATTTCCTTTCTTACGTTATACATAATCAATATTTATGGCCCATTATCATTCTAGTTATTATCTTATTTCTTCATTATTACTATTATTCATTTACTTGTATCCTAACTTCGTCACTTTACCACCAAAAGGGTTATATAACATTATTGTCCACAAAATCCTATATATTTATCATTTATCCCATTAAGTTTATTAATTCCATATTTATTTGGATAATGTAACATTATTCTCAATTATGGACACATAGTTCTTCTAAGTATATTATTTCTCTTAACATCATACCTTATTTAAGATTATCTCATGTGATATGTTTTATGGATCCTTTATTGGTCTAAAGATTAATGTGAGAGCATTAGGTCATATTTGTTTATATGTTTACATATGTTAGGGTGAGTTATTAATGCATTAACATATTAGGGTTACAATTAACTGCTTTTGTGTATATCTTCATCCTTGTTTGGTTAAGTCCAAAGAACTAAGGTCTCGAACCTCTTAACCTTCGAATAGGATAAGGTACTATAGTTTGGTATGTTACAAAGTCCATGATAATAGGCATACTGGGGTCCAATGCCTACTGAGGTCAGGGAAGGTGACCCAAACGGGGGCAGAGGTGAGGGAAGCTCTCTAGACATCAGCATCTGGGAACCATTTTCTGGTAAGGACCAATTGATTATCCAAAAACCAAGGTCCCTTCTCTAGGGAAATCTTCATATCCTCCTTAGTAGTGAAGCAAGCCAAGAACATGTCATCCTTCAGGGGGAAAGTTGGACCTCATTCTTCGGCATCCACATTCCCAGCATCCCGTCATAGAGCTATTGGATGAAGCATTTCCTTCATAGAATTTAGAAAATGATGGAGCACTTACAAATCTCATCCATAGCACTCATCACCTGCGTCGAGATCTTCATCCAAGGACTATTATCTACAGACTAGAAGTGAGGCTCCCTCATGTCCTCTGGGAGAAACATAAGACGGCTGTTCTACTGGGTCTCAAAAGGTATGGATATGGTGTCCACTCAAGCATGACCTAGGGTGACATATGTGCTCAGGTCTAACTACCCTCTCAGTATTGATCCAAAGGAGATAGGGGGAATGGTGGGGGAAGGCGGAGAAGAGATAGACAAAGTAGAAGTTAGGGGTGAGGTGCATGAGGGGGAGGGGCCATCTCCATCGGCGGTGCCATTGCTCGTTAGGGATGTGATTAAATTCTAGAGATGGAATGCAGTTCCAAGAGAGAGAGAGAAAGTTAAAATACTAAGGTTGTATTTAAGATTATAGGGGGAGAATTAAAAATTGTTTGATAATAATATTAAGAGAACTGTAGTACATTCGGATTTCACCACCATCACCTATGTACTCATCCTAATTGTTGAAACACAATAATTTGTATATAATTAGACTAGGACCAAATGAACTTGTCTCCTTTCAAAACACAAATTACATAGGGATTGAATATCATATGAGCATCAGGTCTTATTACTCATGGATCATAATCTAATTTTTTGGAAGAATTCCTTCAGTCATTGCATCTGGAATCCTATGCATCCATTCAAGGATCTAATCCTAAGTTTCATTGTCTTTATTCATAGGTTTATATCATAATGTTAATCGAATGATCAGTTCAAAAAGCAAGTAACTAAACAAATGAAGAACAATCTAAGTATCTGAAATACCAGGTTTGATAATAATAAAGAAATGTACGAACAATTTGGATACTCCCCCTTCCCCCCAAAAAAAGAGTCTACTCGCTCATATCCATGTAAAAAGTAAAAATACAAGAGAAGAGAGAAAGAAACATGTCACTGAAGAAGAAGAAGTGAGAAGCTAGAAGTCTCTTACTACATCTCTCCTTCTAACAGAACCATGTCTCGCCAACCTTGTGAAGAGGATCATTGTTGGTATATATGCTCATAGAGCCATCCCAAGTGATTGCATGGAGTCAGATATTAATTAATCAATTAATGTGATTATTTGGTTAATTAATGAATTCCAGAATATTCTAATTAATCCACGAGCGTTTTAACTAACACAATGTTTCTGTTTACTTATGGGTTTAGGAAACCCTACTTCCCTTCGTCTCCTATTTAAAGGAGGATTGACGGCTGATATCTATATAAGATATTGAGAGAGGCTTTTCAATTTACACTCACGTATGTAAACCCTAACCGTCACCGTCCTTAGGAAAGAAAGGAGAGCAATGCGCCGCTAGCACACCACCGCACAGACACGACCCCTTCCTGCCGGCTTAGGAAGCACAACGTGGAGTACCAATCCATCTGTGTGGACGAAGTAGAGACGCAGACGCTGAGACGCCTGCGTTCAGAGGACATCGATGACCATCCGTGCATGTTACGAGCGACGTACATCATCACATGAAAGGAGCGCCGCCAGATCTTCTTGCAACAGTGAACGGGAGAGAAGTTCTGTCTGTGTAGACCAGTGTCGTTGCACACCTTTATGCAGTGGGACATCATCGGACTTGCTCCGCGATAAGGTATATCCCGCAAACACTCCTTCCAAATACGTTGTTGTCGACGAGATCCTATTTCGGGTTGAGTGGAATTTTTTTTGCTTCCGTCGCACATGTTTCGGCCTCCCCTCCACCCCCGCCCACTGACTGGGTAACGGGATCCCCACACAGGGGCGCTGCCCCTGTGTACCCTGCAAAGTTTGTGTGGGAGTCAAAAAAAATTATTTAATGGGGAATGTCCCGCATTAAAAGTACTGCAATTTTAATATGTATATACATATATGTAGATATACCTATGATAACATACACGTTGCCTTTAAAATATGTTTTATGTGGTGAATGCATGCATGGTTATGGCCTAGTATCCCCTTTTGTGAATGTTGTGAATGAATGTGGATGTCGATCTTGTGGATATGTTTGTTTATGAATGATATGGATGTACAATGGTTGCATATGGATCCTTTGTATAAATTATTCGGCTTGCATGCTGAGCCTCATCAGTTCCAACCTCACGAAGCATCCATGAAGTTGTTCATTGTAATGTTGATCATTACAGGCTTACAGGTTGATTCACAGGTGTTGCATGAGATACATAATACCATAGGTGGACCATAATCCTTTGTTGCTCCAAAGGATTACAATAGTATGGCCATAACCGATGTATTTGTGTTTATGATTGCATGTCTATCATTTGTGGTTGTGAATATAGTAGTATATGATACGTACTATAAGTATGTGGTGTTTGGATATGTATATGTATTAATAAAACCTCTCAATTAATAATATTAAGTTTTAGTTGTCTTCCATACAGCAACACACATGAAAATCTTGATTGACTATGTGTGGGTATGCCTCCGCGTGGTACACTGTCTATCTCGTGGAAGTGTGATGGTGGGTGTGTGGGTCTGCCTCTGTAGGGTGCACACTCATCGTGTTGGCTTATGGGTTGGACTTAACTAGGAAACCTTGATAGGATCAAGTACCTAGAGGCATACAGATGCATCATGGCAAGGAGTTGTGCATGATCATCTATCCAAGAGTTGCATATGATGCAATTGGCAAGAGTTGCCTACCTTAGTATTTGGTTTTTGACACCGACGTTGGTTGGGCATTGATCCAATTATTTTGGGTATTGGCTCACTAGAAGGTTGTGCGTTGCAATCTTCTGAGTTGATAGTGAGGGCTATCAATTTGAATAAAATAGTGGGAGTGTAATTAATTAAAGGCCTAATTAATCTCATTTATCAAATCTTTACAGGTCAAAATGTTTTGGACTAAATGCAAATTTTTCTTTTATAGCAATCAAATGGAAAACAACACTCACACGTTCTCGTTGTGATCGGTCCTTGAGAAGGACAAACTTACCGGAACTAACTTTCAAAACTGGTTTAGGACGCTGAGAATTGTTCTCACACATGAGTGTAAGCTCTATGTCCTTGAAACACCAGAGCCAGCGGAGCCCCCCATAAATGCGCCCAAGGCTGAAAAGGATGCTTACAAGAAGCACCTTGATGATGTCGTGGATGTCAAGTGCCTGATGTTGCGCTCAATGAACTATGAGTTGCAAGAGCAGCATGAGAACATGAATGTCATGGAGATGGTAACACATCTCAAGAACATGTATCAACATCAAGTAAGACAGGAGAGATATGATGTCTCAAAGGCTTTATTCAGGAGCAAGATGAAAGAGGGAGACTCAGTTGGCACCCATATACTCACTTTAATTGGGTACGTGGAAAGATTATCCAAGCTGGAATTTCCCCTAGGTCAAGAGTTGGCCACTGATGTGATTCTACAACCGTTGCCTGAATCATACAATCATTTTGTCATGAACTACAACATGAACAATTTTGAGAAGCCATTGTCAGAATTGTTGGGCATGTTGAGGACAACTGAAGCACAGATGAAGAAAGACAAGCCCAAGTATGTGATGATGATCAACAAGGCAAAGGCAAGGCTGAGAAAGGTTCTAAAGCCAGGCAGAAGCCAAAGTCATCCACGCTCAAAGCTAAAGGTGGGATCTCCAAAGAAGGCAGTTGTCACCAGGCTAGACATTGGAAAAGAAATTGTCCTCTCTACCTGGAGGAACTGAGGAAGAAGAAGCAGGGGATAGAGATCTCCACTTCAGGTATATACGTTATTGAGATAAACTTAAATACTTATTCATCATGGGTACTGGATACCAGATGTGGATCTCACATATGTTCTAATATGTAGGATCTGATAAGAAGTAAGCCTTTATGAAAGGGCCAAGTTGAGCTGTGGGTCGCTAATGGAGCAAGAATTGTTGCCACCATAGTTGGAGTTATTAGTTTATCTTTGCCTACAAGCCATGTAATAGAATTAGAGAATTTCTATTATGTACCTTCCATTAATAGAAATATTATTTCTGTATCTTGTATGGATAAGAGTGGATTTGAATTTCACATTAAGAATGGAATTATTTCTATTTCTAAAGATGAGATCTTTCATGGAAATGCCCCTATGTCTTATGGTATCTACTTGTTACAACTTGAGACTAGCATATACAACGTAATTACTAAAAGGTTAAAACTTGACAACTCAAACAAAACATTCTTATGGCATTTTCGTCTTGGGCACATAAATGAGAAGTGCATATCTAGACTCCATAAGGATGATTATCTAGACTCTTTTAATTTTGAATCATTGGAGACATGTGAGGCATGTTTATTAGGGAAGATGACCAAGACTCCTTTCACTGGACACAATGAGAGAGCCAGTGATCTGCTAGTATGCGGACCTTTTAGATCAAATTCTAGAGGAGGCTATCAATACTTCATTACCTTCATTGATGACCTCAGTAGGTATGTCTATGTATATCTTATGAAACACAAGTCAGAAACTCTTGAAATGTTCAAGAATTTCATGAATGAAGTAGAGAAGCAACTTGGTAAGAGTATTAAAGCACTCTGTTCAGATCGAGGTGGTGAATACTTAAGCTAAGAGTTTGAGGACCTTCTGAGAGACTGTGGTATTGTATCACAATGGACTCTACCTGGTACACCACAACATAATGGTGTGTCATAAAGAAGGAATCGTACATTATTAGACATGGTACGATCAATGATGAGTTCAGCCGAACTTCCAATATCATTCTGGGGATATGCTCTTGAAACTGCAGCATTTACACTTAACTGTGTACCTTTTGAATCGATTCAAAAGACACCATATGAGATATGGAATGGGAATCATCCCAATTTGTCTATGTTAAAGATTTGGGGATGTGAAGCTTATGTTAGGAAACAATTTCTTGAAAAGCTTGGACCCAAATCAGAAAAATGCTATTTTGTTGGATACCATAAGGAAACTCGGGGATACTACTTCTACACACCAACTGACAACAAAGTGTTTGTTGCTAGGACTACTGTATTTCTTGAAAAGGAATTAGTGGGAGGAATGTAGATCTTGAAGAAGTTTGAGACCAAAAAGAAAGCAGAGAACCTGAGGAGGTACATAAGGAACATGAAGACTCACAAATTGTTGTGGAATTTCAAGTTCCAAATGTAACACAGGAACCTCGTAGGTCTAGTAGGACACGACTTGATCCTGAGAGATTTGGATTTCTCGTGACTCAAGACAGTGACGAATTGGGCATAGCAGATGAGCCAACTTCCTATCTAGAAGCTACTAAGGGACCAGAATCTGAGAAATGGCTCGAAGCCATGAGATCTGAGATGGAATCCATGTACACCAACAAGGTATGGACCCTAGTGGATCCACCTGAAGGGGTAAAACCCATAGGGTGCAAGTGGGTCTTCAAGAAGAAGACTGACATGGATGAAAATGTTCAAACCTATAAAGGTAGATTGGTTGTGAAAGGATTCCATCAAATTCAAGGTGTTGATTATGATGAGACCTTCTCACCAGTTGCCATGGTTAAATCCATCAGGATCATGCTTGCCATTGCAGCTTATCATGACTATGAGTATTGGCAGATGGATGTTAAAACAGCATTCCTTAATGGGAATTTACTCGAGGATGTGTACATGACACAACCTGAGGGTTTTATCAATCCAAAGGAAACCAATAAAGTTTATAAGCTACAAAGGTCAATCTATGGATTGAAGCAAGCATCTCAGAGCTAGAATCTACGTTTTGATGAAGTAGTCAAAAAGTTTGGCTTTAGTCAAAATGAAGATGAACCTTGTGTTTACAAAAGAGTTAGTGGGAGCACAATCGTATTTTTCATATTGTATGTGGATGACATACTATTGATGGGAAATGACATCCCTACTCTTCAGACAGTAAAAGTTTGTCTAGGGAAGACCTTCTCTATGAAGGATTTAGGTGAAGCATCCTATATACTAGGGATCAAGATCTATAGAGATAGATCTAGAAGGCTTCTAGGCCTAAGACAGAGCACATACATTGACAAGGTGCTAAAGAGGTTTAGCATGGAGGGTTCTAAGAGAGGTAACTTGCCCATGTCCAATGGGGTTATGATCTCTAAAACCCAATGTCCTAGTTCATGTGATGAACGGGCACGCATGAGTAAGATTCCATATGCATCAGCAATTGGATCTATCATGTACGTGATGTTATGTACTCGTCCTGATGTGTCATATGCTTTGAGCATGACGAGCCGGTATCAGTCAGATCCAGGTGAATGTCACTAGACAGCTGTAAAGAACATCCTAAAGTACTTGAGAAGGACTAAGGATCAATTCTTGGTATACGGTGGTGAGGAAGAGCTCGTGGTAAAGGGTTACACTGATGCTAGCTTCCAAACTAACAAAGATGACTACAGAACGCAATCTGGATTTGTGTTTTTCCTGAACAATGGAGTTGTGAGCTGGAAGAGTTCCAAGCAAGAGACGCTTGCGGATTCTACAATAGAGGTCGGATATATTGCCACATCTAATGCTGCAAAGGAAGCTGTGTGGATCAAGAAGTTCATTTCTAAACTTGGAGTGGTTCCAAGCACTAGTGATGCAATTGAGTTGTTTTGCGACAACAACGGAGAAATTGCACAGGATAAAGAACCAAGATCGCACCAACGTTCCAAACATATTCTACGGCAGTTCCATCTCATATGAGAGATCGTACAATGAGGAGATGTGAAGATTTTTAGAGTAGCTATAGAAAGCAATGTGTTTGACCCTCTCACAAAAGCACTTTCACAGCAGAAACATGACAGACATGTTCGATCACTTGGATTGAGATTCATGAGTGATTGGGTATAAGTGCAAGTGGGAATCTGTTGGTATGTATGCCCATAGAGACTATCATTCGATGATTGTAATGGGATACTATGTAAACGATTCGTAATACTACATTGATCATATCAATAAAGGCAAGTTTCCAATCTATATGTTTGTGTTTTATATTGTGAGATGACCATAAAACTTATAGATGTCTAGAGAATAATATACTCAATGACATATGACTTCAGGTTGATGACCTGAACAGTGAGATCATATGTATGCTAAGAGTATGTATTCTTGTTTTGTCCCTAACCTGTTGTTATTGTGGAAATATTCATAGACATCAATAACACATTAGATTAGAATGTATGTTGGTTGATGGAAGAATATCATTATCCATGATATGGAGATATAAAACCAAATACATACATACTTGTTAGATAATAGTGTATCGGATAGACCCACCTTGAAAGTGACGCATGGATACCATGATTGGTAGTTAGAGTCACATCTCATAATGATGGTGGTGATTGTGGTTCTTAGACCTGAAGTCACTACACTTGTCACATGTCGTTCAGTGTAATTTGACATCATCTATTGTGGTCCTGAATAAGGATTTCCATAAAGATGGTGCTTGGGTGCACTGTGACACATGGGGATGATTGTGAGTGATGTAGATGGAATTTGTCCTTCCGACGAGAGTTTGATATTCCGTCCACTTGATAAGTGAGACTGAGAAATGCATGGCCATGATGATGTGAGTCAATATGTGATATTGAGCTTACATATATCTTAGACAGTCTGCTCTAGTTCAAGGAACATGGATTGAACGTTGAAAAGGATAACAATTCCATGACTCGAGTTCAATCCGGATATCATCGACAAAAGAACTATACATGAATGATAGGTTAAGTTGTTCTCCAACTTCTCCAATTACTTGGGTGGCAATGAAGTCTTCCTAGATACCAATCATTGCTTGTGAAATCATAATATGATTATGGATATCACTGCCAACGTAATTTGGAGCCTACCGGGTCACACACATAGGATGTGTTGGAATAGGAGTATGATTGTGGATTTGATTGGAATTTCTCTGAATCACATTGATTACTAAAATGTTTATGTAATGGATTAGAATAATATTGGAGTGACTGGCTCTAAGTGCAAGTGGGAGTCTATTGGTATATATGTCCATAGAGCCATCCCAAGCGATTGCATGGAGTCGGATATTAATTAATCAATTAATGTGATTATTTGGTTAATTAATGAATTCCAGAATATTCTAATTAATCCACGAGCATTTTAATTAACGCAGTGTTTCTGTTTACCGATGGGTTTAGGAAACCCTACTTCCCTTCATCTCCTATTTAAAGGAGGATTGACGGCCGATATCTATATAAGATATTAAGAGAGTCTTTTCGATTTACGCTCACGTACGTAAACCCTAGCCGTCACCGTCCTTAGGAAAGAAAGGAGAGCAGCGCGCCGCTAGCACGCCGCCGCACAGACATGACTCCTTCCCGCCGGCTTAGGAAGCACGACGTGGAGTTCCGGTCTATCCGTGTGGACGAAGTAGAGACACTGAGATGCCTGTGTTTGGAGGACATCGATGACCATCCATGCACATTACGAGTGGCATACATCATCGCATGAAAGGAGCGCCACCGGATCTTCTTGCAACAGTGAACGGGAGAGAAGTTATGTCCATGTAGACCAGTGTCATTGCACACCTTTGTGCAGCGGGACATCGTCGGACTTGCTCCGTGATAAGGTATATCCCGCAAACACTCCTTCCAAATATGATGTTGTCGACAAGATCCTGTTTCAGATTGAGTGGAATTTTTGTTGCTTCCGTCGCGCATGTTTTCTCCACAAAACCCAACAATCATGTTTCTTTATTCTCCCTATTTCTTGCTCGAAAATGTGATTGGAATTGAGTAAGGACTCCCTCTATCAGTTCGGTCAAGTTTTTTTTCATGGCCCTCGCCCATCAAAATGGGACGACAGCTGATGCATTACACCAATCTTTCGTGCTAGCCAGGTGACTACAAAATCCACTTGGCAGATCGGTCTTTATATAGCATGTGTGATGGCTTCTAGATGCCTAACTGGTAGGTGGGTTATATGACTTGTTGTCTAATGAGTATTTTGAAGACAGTTTGGGTTGATACATTGAGGTAGCAAGTTAGAAATCAGCAAGATGCTCAAAATTTTGGTCGTGATTGACTTTGAAGAAGTCAACTCTAATCGATCAACTGGTGTAGTCGGTTGACTGACTGGATTTCTATGACAACCTAACTCTTATCTCTCCTCTATTGTACTATACCCCTCTCATCAAGTGCCATTTACTCAACTTGATGTCAATTTTATTGTTTGAGTGTGGTCACACTCCAATTTGGTCACATTCATGATCAATTTTACTAAATATGACATTAATTTTCATATTGAATATGTACCATTCCTTCATATTTCACCCTCTTATAAGTGTTTTTAATCTCATCAAATCATATCACGGTATATAGAATTGAATTATGAAACTGGCGGTGCAAAAATCACCTCAATCAGACCATCAAAGCCCAACTAATGGACACAGGAAGATAGGTCAATTTAACTTGATTTTGTTGAATTTTTGAGCCATAATGGGCCAAATCTGGATGCGTGACCCAAATGGGGTGACGCCACGCTCACTTTGACATATCAAAAATTTGCTAACACCTCAACCTACCCATCCCGTACATGATTGGTTGTATAAATATGGGCCTTTGGGTTCAATTCCATGGATTGGACCCTCTGATATGACGAGCCTCTACCCCTTCTTCTACCTCTATAAAGAGGTTGGTGAATGTGGTTCTACAACCACCTGAAACTACCATGGCACCACCCTAGCCATATTTTTGGACCCTATTTTCCTCAATTTTCCCTTCCGTTCACTTCATCTTGAATTCCCCTCTCTTTTCTCATCATTTCATGCAGTGTGCTCCTTTCTGCAAGTTGCACCTGGACAACGTCAGCAGCGGCCTCCTAGTTGATCACCATGGACAGTGGTTGACTTCATCCTCCTAGTAGGTGGCAATTTCCTCCTCGTCTTTGTAGCAGTCCACACGGACCACTAGGAAATCATGTTGTTCTAGTTGAACATATAAGATTGAGTTGTCCTTCGAATCAGCGTGCTAGTGCCAACTTTCTCTCCCAATTGTCTCTCCCTTGCTACCCTCCCTTTGATGGGTAGGACTTGCTTGGATTCTCATGTTACCACAAGTGTGAGAAGACAACAATTACCATAGATTATTGTTTTGTCTATAGAAAGCCTTGAAATACCTCTTTATTTATAGGAGGATCAAAGTCAGGATTTCTAGTCTGAGCAGGAGTCAAAGAGACAACATTTCATGAATTTTTAGAACCTTTGAACCACAAACCGGTCGGTTCACAACTAAATCGATCGATTCACATGCAAGCCGACTGGTTCAACGCTAGAAACAACAGTTTCACTATGTTTCCCAATCACAATTGTATTGGAAATCAATATTCATTTAATGCACAACATAACATCAACATCAATCCTTGATCCAATCAAATTAATCAACCAAACGGTTGGTTCACAACCTGAATTGGGCGGTTCACAGATCTGAGGTGATCAATTCACTTGATGTACCGATTGTTTCAGGGTTCTAATTTCCAATGTTGGTTCAAGTTTACCTCACACTTGAATCAATCGGTTCAACACTTGAACCAGTTGGTACAGAGTCTAGTCAGTCAACTTTCATTTGTTGTTGTTGATATTGCATACCTAATACTTTAGTAATCAAGTTTAAACTACATTCATGAATGAACTCCTATTCTAGGTGTATCCTATGTGTGTGACCCTATAGGTTTCAAGTTACATTGGCAGTTAATGTCCATAACTAATTTATGACATCACAAGCAATGACTGGTATCTAGCAAGACATCATTTCTACCCAAGTAATCAAAAAGTTGGAGAAAAACTTTAACCTACAATCTGTTATTGGTTTTATAGTGATCATATACTTCCTCCTTCACTGATATCCAGATTAAATTCAAGGCATGCAATCATCATCCTCTTCAATGTTCCATCCATGTTATATTGATTCACATTAGCATGGTCATGCATTTCTCAGTCTCGCTTATCAAGTGGCCTAGATATCGTAGTCATGTAGGAGGGACAAATCCCATCTACATCACTCACAATCATCCCCATGCGTCTCAATGCACTGAGTACCACCTTTATGGAAACCCTTATTCACGGTCATTGTGGATGATGTCAAAGTACATTGAACGACATGTGATGAGTGTAGTGATTTTAGGTCTAAGAACCACAATCACTACCATCACTATGAGAGATTATTTTGACTACTAATCATGGTTTCTGTGTCACTCTCAAGGTGGGTCTATCCGATATACTATTCTCTAACAAGTATCTATGTGTTTGGTTCCATATCACGTATCATGACTTAATGAGACTTTGTCAACAACCAACACACACTCTAGTCTTAAGTGTTATTGTTGTCTATCATATTCCACAATAACAACCGACTACAGACATAACAAGAATGTATATACTCTTAACATTCGTATGGTCTCATTATTAAGGTCCTCAACCTAAAAGCATACATCATTGAGTAACATCATTCTTTAGACATTTATTATGTTACATCAATATATCATAATTGAATAAAATAGAATAAATTTGAAGATAATCAAATCATTTACAAGATATTCCATTACAATCATCATATGACTAGCTCTCTGGGCATACATACCAATAAGGCAGGCCTAGGCGGCACCTCAGTGGTATCTTCGGAGGTCTCCTCCTTGGGAATCAAGCACTACCAACACGAAGTGGTCATAGGGCTAGCACAAGTGTGGGTAGGGGGAGACAATGGCCCTACAACATTGGATTAATGTGGGACCACAAGGGTTCATGAATCTAAAGTCATGTGTCCATAGTTCTCAGATCGAGGAGGACCACCATGGTCCAGGGATAGGCGATAGGATGTTGTAGAGTGATAGTGCCACTATGGAACCTAAACACAAGATCACAACTGTTGGGTAGCACATCAATAGCATGTGTCACCATATGCATTTATTAAGGTAACACCTAAGGTTGATTCCATATACTTATCTTCAAAAGCTTCTAGAATTCAAAATTTCTACATCCTAATGCCAAAACGTGTGAGCTTATATATCAAATTTATCAGCTCGGTGTGACTTACAATTTGAGCATAGTTTCATATCCTAGTTCTCTTGTTCGATCCCCAAAGTTCCTAAAGATGCTAATTTTAGTTATATTGAACTTACTTGATGCATGATTATGATAAAGTTGAGATATTTGATGCTCAATCTACCATCTAATCCCCATATCAGTAACTTTGTGCATATTTGATCTACAAGAGGATCCTAGTCAGCCCTATTGCTTATGAATGATCTTGATTGTACTTAGGTGACATGTTTCAGATAATAATGAAGGGGTTTTATGCTAATTATCTAATCTTGCATGTTAATATGGACTAATGTTGGACCAACCTCAAAATCAATAATATGTACCTCTCTATGACTTTGATATCAGCCCTCTTTTATGATATGTTTGTCCCATATGTACTCAATGCATGAATGTGACCCCTTATGAAGATAGATGGTAACACTTTGATCATTGAGGTCCTTGATATAATTGGTGTATAAAACTATACCATCCCCTAAATCAGTAACTTCATGATGTCTAGAAACTATAATGCCTAGGGTCTACCCCTTTTGTAATATAGTAATGCATGAGACCCTAAGTCCACTGTGATGATCTAGTGTGACATATACGACTTACTTTCTTTGATTGTTCTGTGTTATCAATTTGAACCTTAAACATGTGCTATCCCCTCTCCAATCATAGTTCACTCTTATCATTGTGATCACTTCAATGTGGATTTCCCACATAGTTCATATGTTGATGATATAACGAACTACAATAATGTTTGCATGTATATTGATATGTTGATACATATTGTTGGTTATATGGTGCTTTGACTCTAGGGGACATACATCTCACTTTGATATGTGCTTCTTATGTGCTAACCTTCATATCTAAATCATCTTTTATGTGTGAATCCCTTGACATTTTGGATTACAAATCTTGTTTTATTATGAGTCTTGTGACCCTAATATGCAAGTAAACACTTCAAGCCATGGAATATTCAAGTAAAATAGATGAAACCTCTAAGTGACATCAAACTTGAACCACAACTTCATGATGACCTCTAAATCTTTAAAAGATCATCTAATATACTAATAACCATCTTGGAACCTAACTTGGCCAAAACCCTAAAATGGAGCTAGATAGAGTTAAGAATGAGAATCTAATGCATGTATACAATCTTGTTTTAACCAGGGTGTTGCTTGTGGTCTAGATGTTCAACAATATATTAAGAATATCTAGATCTTTTTTTTTAGGGAAGCCAGAGGGTTTTTATTAATCTCGCCCCTCTCATGCAAGAAAACACTTGAGGATCATTACAGCATGCATTTCTTTCAGCAGAAATAAAATTGGTAGTACTACTACCATTACAGGACTCGGAAGAAATAATACTAGCTAGGCTACTAGGAGGTACCCTATATACTAAGGAACCATCCTTGGATTTTTGATGATGTTTAGCATGGCCATGAGCAACCTTGTTCCTTTCTCTAGGGATATGATTGAGTTTCCAATACTCCTTCCACCCACTCTTGATGTCAGCTAACCAGGGCATAATTTTAGGGAAATGTTGTATGTCACCTTCAACAGCTTCAATAGTCTTCAGAGAATCCGTTTCAAAGATGATTTGATTGCAAGTAAAACCCCTACTGATCTCGACTACCCAATGAACAGCCCTGACCTCGGCTTCCAGGACACTGCTAGCATAAATCTTCCTACTCCAGCCTCCTATCCATCTTCCATTCCAATCTCTGCACACCATAGAAATAGTCGAACAGTTCTTCTTTCCCCTGAAGGTAGCATCAGTGTTCATCTTCCAGCAATTGAGGTTCGGAGGTTGCCATCCTCCAATCTCCTGGTGAGACCTATCCTTCTTACTTCCTGCAGGTGTGAAGGCAAGATCAGTAATCCTGCACTCCTTCTTAATAATGTGAGCTATATAGCTGCTAGTGAGAGAGGTTCCTTCAAAAACATGAGCATTCCTCCCTTTCCAGATTTGCCAGCATCCCATCATGAAAGTCGTGCTTTTTCTTTTATCTGTATTGATACAGGTTTCCAGCCATTCCCACACATCAGTAATCGAGAAGAAATTGCTCCAAAGTTGATTCCCCAAAGTAACTCTCCAAACAGCTTGGGCTCTGGGACAGTCCCTAAGAGCATGTAGAATGGATTCCTCCTGGGCACTACAAATGGGACACCCAGCATTTGCAGTCCAGCCTCGGTTCATCCGCTTCTTGTTAGTAAGAATAGCCTTATGACCAACCAGCCAGATGAAGAACTTAATCTGGCTAGCAATCTTTGCTTCCCAGATGATGTTCCACCTTCCCTGGACTCTAATGTCCTTGTTCTGTCGAAGAATTTGGTAGGCACTCTTGATCATGAACTGACCAGTATCGGAATGGTCCCAAGCTAGCCCATCTTCCTCCTCCTTCTGTTGAGGTATATCAACTTTGGTGACCTGATTGACGACTTCAGTAGGAAGCCAATCAGCAAGGAAACCTGTATCCCATTCATTGGATAAATTAACCAAGCTCGCTACCTTCAAGTCTTGCAGTTCCTCAGGAATAGGCCGACTGCTGTAATGGAAGAGTCTGCCGTCGATATCACACCATCTATCGTACCAGACGTTAATGCTTTGTCCATTAACCGGTATCCAAGTCGAATTATTAGAAATAAAATCTTTAAACTGTAAGGATGCGCGCCCAAGCCTGGATAAGCTGATACCTCTTCCTTCAGTATATTTGCTGTAAGTGCTAGCCAGACTCTTGCACCAGCTAGAATTCCTACTGGTGGCAAGATCCCAGGCGTGTTTAGCAATGTGAGCAGCATTAAGTTCCCTCATACTCCGAATACCAACTCCCCCATGCTCCTTGCTGCAAGTGATCTTATTCCAAGCAACCAGCGAAAGGGGATGGCTTTTATGATTCCCACCCCAGATAAAGCTACGGATCGTGCTGTCAATACGATCACATACCTTCATAGGCATCACAGCCGTCTGCATAATATAGCTAGGAATGGCAGTAAGGGCAGACTTTGCCAAGCAAACCCGTCCAGCCAAGTTCAAACATCGTGCAGACCAAGCTGCAATCGCAAAATCCACCTTCTTCAACGTGGGGTTGTAAGTGTCCTTGGTCACTTTACCATGAATGAGGGGAACTCCTAGGTATTTTCCTAGGTTGTTAGTAACGGAGAAGCCACTGATTCTACCAATTCTGGACTTCATGTTTTGGCTCACATTTCTTGAGAAGAAAATGGATGATTTTTTCACAGAAATCGCTTGGCCCGACACCCTACCAAACTGTTTAAAGCAGCGCAGAATGGTCTTCATCTCTTTAGTGTCCGCCTTGGCAAACAAGACCATGTCATCTGCGAAACACAGATGGGAGATCTTGGGACCCGCCTTATAAAGCTTGAAAGGAGTCCAATGCTTCTCAAGAACATGTTTCTCGATAGCTTGGCATAGGCGTTCTAAGCACAGCACAAACAGATAAGGTGATAATGGATTGCCTTGTCTCAAACCTCTAGTCGACTTGAAGGTACTCGTTTCTCTCCCATTCCAGATGATAGAACTTTCGCCATTGGAAATAGATTGTATGATGTAATTACAGATGATGCTGGGCATACCAATCTTTTCAAGAGTGTCCTTGATAAACGGCCATGTCATTTTGTCATAAGCTTTTAACAAATCGATTTTGATTTCCATCATCCCTTTTCTAGTTCTTCTGGTCCTCATAAGGTGAATAATCTCTTGAGTGATAACAATATTGTCAGCTATTTTCCTCCCTGGTACAAACGCGCTCTGCGCCGGAGAAATCCAGTGAGTAAGGTGGGATTTGATCCTTTCCACAATGATCTTAGAAGTGATTTTCAGACTGAGGTTATTGAGAGATATAGGCCAAAAATGTTCACACAATTCAGGCTTCGAATTCTTGGGTATCAGTACAATGGTCGACCTGCACATGTCTTCGTCTAGGTCGCCACCTTGAAGAGCATTGTTGATAGTCATCAGTAAAGAGTGTTTAACAGTATGCCAGTTCTTTTGTATGAAACTACCATCCGCACCATCAGGTCCAGGCGCCTTGTGTGGGTTGAGTTTGGAAATAATATTATGGATTTCTTCTAGAGAAGCCTTTGAGCTCAGTCTCTGTTGTTCCTGCTCATTAAGTTTCTCAAACTGCCCAATGTAATCCTTAATGTCTGCCGCATGAATAATAGCAGGTTCAGTGAAAAGCTTCTTGAAATATTTCACAATGAGATCACTCATATCCCCCTCATTGCTAGTCCACACGCCCCTATCGTCTCTGAGCATGGTGATTGTATTGTGACATCGTCTTTGTTTCACGTAAGTATTGTAGAACTTAGTATTAAGATCGCCATCAGTCAGCCAATTAATATGGCTTTTTTGTCTAGCATCCTCCTCCTCCTTCTGTAGGATTTCGCCATATTGAATCTCCATGTCAACAATCATGTTGGCAGTGAGGTCGTCATAATGCTCAGCAAGGTTTTGTTGCAGAAGCTCGATATTTCTCAGGAGTCTCTTCTTATCATACGCAGTACGCTTCATGTTGTTCTTGGCCCAATTGTTGATGTGCTCTTGAGAATTCTTTAAAGCATCATTGAACTTGAGGTTGGAATTCCAGCTGGCTTTGACAGTATTACGAAAGTCCTCAGAATTGGTCCAGGACTCCTTGATAAAGAAACGACTTGGTCTATGAGCACACTGGACATCTCCTACAGCAATGGGACAATGATCAGAAAATAGCCTAGGAAGGTGCTCGATAATGAAAGTAGGGTATGAGTTTAAGAACTCCGTATTCGCCACAGCACGATCTAATCTTTCGTGCAGACTTCCATGAATATAATTGAACTTCTGCCCATTAAAACCAAGGTCCGTGAGGCCAGCTTCCATAAGAGTATTACTGAACACCCGAGCTTCATTGAAGCTGTAATGTCTGCTGCCACTCTTTTCCTCCGACATCAAGGTAGCGTTGAAATCGCCCATGGCAATCCAAGGCAAAGTGAAACTCTTGCCCATCGAAACCAGGTGTTTCCAGAGCAAGTTTCTAACAGTAACATGTGGATGAGCATACACGAAGGTGATTAACACTTTATTGTTGATTCTGCAAGTTATGAATTGTCGATGGCAATTAACAATCTGCACAGAACAGTCCTCATCTTTCCAGCAGACCCGGATCCCTCCAGAGAATCCCCTAGCTTCACAGCGGAAGGATCTGTTGAAACCAATCTTCTTGATAGTGGTTTCAGCTTTTGCACCACTAATCCGAGGTTCAAGGATGGCAACCAAGCGAGCTTTCTTCAGAGAGATTAAATCCCTGAGGACACGGCAAGTATCTTTATTGCTGATTCCTCTAACATTCCAAATGATCGTATTTAACATTAAGAACAGGTTAAGAGGTGTGTGTATACTGAGCAGGATAAACCTTCTACTCAGTCCTCCATAGGGAGTTCAGCTTCCTCTTCTTTCTCGTCTGTCATCTCCGTATCATTCTCATCAACCTCTCCCTGTGTGTGTTGGCTCTTCCTTCTGCGTTCATAGGGTGGCTTTACTCGGGCAGCTTTCATCTTCGCTCCCGATCCTTTCACCTTCCTTCCAGGGGGTAAACTGAAGGCATTGGGGTCAATATCCTTTAGGGGAAATCATGACTCCCCTTCCTTGCCCTCCTTCAATTGAGCATCCATCTGCTTATCAGCATTCAGCTCAGAGATACTCTTTGGTTCCTCCTGATTCATGGTGTTGGCAGTTTCATTTGTGGTTTGCTCTTCGTTTACATTTCCTGCTCCAGCAACCTTGTTTGCTTCAAGGGCTTCAATGTCTATAATTTCATCAACATCGGGATTGACAGCCATGTGGGCATCTAAATGTGTAGCTTCATTCTCCTTTTTCTTGTTGATATCATTCAGCACTTCACGTTTGTCATCGGCGGTCACCACAGCTTTCGTTTTCCATGTCTTTGGGGGTACAGTAGATCTTCTTGTACTTTCCTGGTCGTCCACCGTCATCTGCCCTTTGTCCTTGGAGTGGTGTTGGTTCGGTTCATCCTCCTTCTCCTGATCCTCAGCCAAAGTAGCAAACTTGTTCGGGTTGTTTGGTTCACCATTTTGTTCAGCTGCTTGGTTCCTTTGCCTTTGTTTGTATGTTGTTGTGCATCTCTTCTGAGTTTGCCATTTACTGGCCCGATTGTCCTCCTGTGTCATACTCAGACCTCCTTGCTCCCTACTTCCACTTTCTGTATATTCATGTGGAGTACCTGCTTTCGGGTTGAGTAAACATTTAGAATCTAGGTGTCCTAACTTACCACAGAAATCACAGGATTCAGGAAAGGCTTCGTACTCGACCTGGTAGATCACACTGTTAATGGAAATAGTGTTTATCAACAGTTTTGTTGTATCGACCTCAATGGCCAATCTAGAAAATTTGCTACGTGTCCTAGCCATCGTGTGACTATCCACCTTCACAAGAGATCCTAAGGCCAGGCCTATATAATCCATCATGGTGGGTACGTAGAGATGAAGGGACAGGTCGAGTATGCGAACCCAAGTCACCAGATACTTAGGTAAGTCACTGGATGGGTGGAACGCTGGACTCCACTGCCAAACAGCTAGGCACTTACCGAACAATTTCCATGGACCTCCGAAGAGAGCAGTTTCAAAGTCTCGTCGACATGAGAACTGCACCACATAATGGCCCAGATCTACCTCATATGTATTGAATCTACCAACAGGGTTCCACAGAGTTTTAAGGCGATCCCGCATAGTCATGAACCCGACGTTGGAACCAATCAACCTGGTTATCACAGTATATCTCCAAGGCTTGGCTAGTTCCTCCTCAGCCACCGGATTAAGTTCAAGGTTGGGTCTTCCATCCGTCAGTTTCAGAGAAACATCCGACGTAGCAAGTCTTGGTTCGAATAGTTTATCGAGAAACTGGTCCTCTTCGTCGGCGCTCCCTTCAGTCCTGCAGTAGTTGAGATTCTGTTCAGGATCTCTATCAGAATTCACCGCGGTCATTTGATCATCCGTCTGCGTCATCCTGACTTCTTTTCCTCCAAAGGATGGGAAGGCATCATCGTAACTCTCCTTATGTGTGACGAGTTGTTCCGTCCCGCCGCCGTCCTTCTGACTGAGTGATCCCCGCATCCTAGCATATTGGAACTCGATGCCAGTATTAGGGATCTTCATCTTCACTCTGCGCTCGCTTCCTTTGGTGTTCGATGGATTCAGCTGGCTCCCCTGATCGCCGGGATGTGCTTCGTTTTCCATTGCACCTCCTCCCTTCGAGGTGTCGTCGTCTTCTCCCTGTCTTCCCCCCCGTTTTCCAGAGCCCCCGGAAACCCTAGCCGCCCCCATATCTAAGTAGCATTAGAATATCTAGATCTGGTATGGGCTTTAATAACTATATAGAAATGGATTTCTTGCTTGAACCTTGATATATATATATATATATATATATATATATATATATATATATATATATATATATATATATATATATATATAAGTATAGTCAATCCAACGCTGGTGAAATTCGATGGTGCAGCGCTCTGGTGGCGCTGGAGGCGCCGGTGGTGCCAAGAAACCTCCCCATCAGCAAGGAGGTAATCATTCCCTACCCAGCAATGACTCGATCAGGGTTGCA
This sequence comes from Alisma plantago-aquatica, assembly GCA_963693085.1. NCBI lineage: Eukaryota > Viridiplantae > Streptophyta > Magnoliopsida > Alismatales > Alismataceae > Alisma > Alisma plantago-aquatica. The sequence goes on from OY856411.1 coordinate 124,732,771, forward strand.
GCTAGCCCTAAGGACTGGACCACCCTGTGCAAAAAGCAAATCGGAGACAACAATACCAGACTCGCGCAAGAAGTCCTCACGGTTGAGGAGGACACGATCATCATACCACAACTTGAAGTCGATGAAAATGCTACAATGTGGAGAAATACACTTGCGGGTTATATCATTGGTTTCCATCCCCATATCCCCACTCTCCAGGAGCACCTGATGCGGCTATGGAAACCAACTGGTTCCATGGAGGTTCTTGGATGAAGCAATGGAAGCTTCATCATCAGATTTTAGAACACGTCTGATATGAATACTGCCCTGGAGGGTGTACCATGGTATGTTAAAGGGAAGTTGATGATACTGAAGAATTGAGAGAAAGGGGAACCGCTGGAGCAGGAAAAGCTCACGTCGGTCCCATTTTGGATAAAACTCCTGAACCTACCCCTGAAATTATGGAGCGATCAAATGATAGCCCGCATTGCTTCTTATTTGGGGAAGACATTGTGCTTGGATCGATAGATGAAAGCACGAAAACGCATTGACTACGCTAGGGTCAATGTTCTGATTGATGCCTCGTCATCCTTCCCTGTGGAGGTGAAGCTACAGACTGATAAAGGCCAACCGTACTCGGTGAAAGTTGAGTAAGAGTGGGTTCCAATCAGATGCCCTTACTGCGGCACCTTCGGGCATGACAAGTCCCTGTGCAAACCATCGGAGAAACCAATCTCCAATGCAACAGCTGGCACGGAGGAGAAGACAAATACCAGTGCTGAAGCAGCAAGCATCCCGGCCAGCATTCCACCTATCTGCCAAAATGACCAAGAGAAGGAGACTACTGAAAACCCATCCCCTGAGAAGAACGATGGATTCACAGTCCCCAGGAGAACCACGAGCCCATAGGGCAGAAGAACCAGAAGCCAAAGTCAGAACCCAAAAAACAAGTCCAAGGAAAGGAACAATAGATTTCAACCTCTGGACAATGAACAAACTGAGACTACAGGGGTGGGAGGCAACAAAACTCCTCCACGCCCTGATGATTAGTCTACCCACTCTTATAGCCTGGAATGTCAGAGGTTTATCACAAAAGGATAAACAAGACATGGTCCGGGCTGAAATAAAGAGGGCAAAGGTTGACATTGCCCTACTTACATAAGTTAAAGTCGAAAGAAGCAAGATAAGGAAGATGATGCAAAAATCGTGGCCCAACTACAAATGGATTGACAATTCCATAAGATGTAGTAAGGTGAGGATTCTCATCCTATGGGACAACCCCGATATCACCATTGTTCCCTTGAGACAATCCAAACAGTTCATTCACTGTAAGATGACGGTGGACCAAAGGCAATTTGATCTTACCATAGTCTACGCTGTAAATGATGATAGTACCAGAGCCCAACTCTGGAATGACATTCGAAATCTTCTCCCTACAGATCCTTAGATTCTGCTCAGTGACTGTAATGTTGTTAGAGCCACTAATGAAAGACTAGGTAGGTCTGCCCCCTCAGCTAGATCGATGTTGGATTTCAACAATCTTATCATGGATACTAATTTGATTGAAATTCAGGCCAAAGGGCCTTTTTACACCTGGAACAATCAATAGCTGGGTGCAAACAACGTAAGAAGAAAGATTGATCGTGCTTTCTGCCAACTGCAGGTTATGCCCCAGCTTAAAAATATGTGGCTTGAGGTGATGCCTACTATATATAGTGACCATCATGCCTTGGTGCTACATTTGGATGATACTATTCCATCTCAAAAATATCCTACTAGGTATTTTAATGCCTGGGCTGGATGTGAAGGATTCAGAGAGAATGTCAGCAACGCGTGGAACAATAGCATTGAAGGCAACCCAATGTTCAGGCTGTACCACAAGTTGAAACTAACAAAGAGAGCACTACAAACCTGGAACTGGGAGAGATTAGGTGACTTGACTAACTCTACTACAAATAAGGAGAAAGAGTCCCTCCAAGCTCAAGCCAATTCAGATAATAATCCTACTGATGAACTTTTGTGGGAGATTGGAAAGGTGAAAAAAAAATGAAGCCCTGCAAGCAAGGGCAGCTGAGGAGTCTATAATTAGACAAAAATCAAGGATCCAGTGGCTGAAACAGGGTGACAGCAATACAAGATTCTTTTATGCTTCCATGCAAACTAGGAAGGCAAGAAATCAAATAAAATCTGTGATGATTGAAGATAACCAAGTCCAGGGTCTGGAGAACATTAAGCAGGCCTTTGAGTTGCATTATGTAGATTTATTCAGAGAAAGGGGATGCAAAACCACTAATTACAATTGGCAGAATCTTCCAAAGCTCAATGAAGATCAGATTACTCAATTGAGCAAGTATGTGATGAATGAGGAAATCTGTGAAGTGGTCAAGAACGCCAATGATGATAAATCACCTAGCCCTGACGGCTTCAATGCACACTTTTTCAAACATACCTGGGACATTATGGGTAAGGACGTGTGTGTTGCCATTAAGGATTTCTTTCTGAAAGGCAGACTGCTCAAGGAAGCAAATAAAACATACATTTCCCTTATTCTAAAAGTAAATCAACCTCAGGCACCAGGGGAGTGGAGGCCTATCTCACTCTGCAATTTTGTATACAAAATTATACCATAGATTGTGGCGAATAGGCTGAGAGATATCATGCCCTCGATTATTAGCCTTAATCAATGTGCCTTCATAAAGGGTAGAAGAATCTCTGATGCGATTCTCCTTGCAAATGAAGTAATGCATGACCTCAAAAGAACAAACGCAACCAGAAAACTTTGCCTCAAAGCTGATTTGAGTAAAGCATATGACTCTATCAATAGAAAATACATGTTGAATATCCTGAAGGAAATGAATTTTCCCAATTTCTGGATCCAATGGGTCAGGGAAAGTATGGAATCTGCTTCATTCCAAGTACTAGTTAATGGTTCTCCCATGAATATTATTCAAGCCTCCAGAGGGATAAGGCAGGGCGACCCTCTCGCCCCTTATCTATTTGTCATTGGTATGCAAGGGTTCACTGCTATTCTTGACAAAGTTGTAAAGGAGTCCCAGATTAAACCTCTAAAGGCTGGTGGGACTGATGTCTCCCACCTTATATTTGTAGATGACCTTCTTATCTTCACTGAAGCATCTAAGGAAAGTGTAGAAGGTATCCTAAATTGTATGAAACAATTCAGTACCCTGTCCATGTTAGAACTAAACCCAAAAAAAGCCAGCTTTTCATGAGTCCTAATGCTCCATCTGACATTGCTGACATTCTGGAAGTTGAGAGAACCAACCTACCAGTTAAATATCTCGGCCTTCCACTTTTCACTGGAAGACTTACTAAAAGTCTGTGCTCCCCCTTGGTGGACAAAATCAAGCAAAAACTTGACTCCTAGAAAACCAAGCTCCTCTCTATGGTTGGGAGGGTCGAGATGGTGATTTCTACACTTACTTTATATCTTCTTTTCTGGACCGGGGTTTTCCCATTGCCTAAAGCAACTATGAATGAAATTGAAAGACTATGCAGGACTTTTGTGTGGAGTGACAGTGAGGATAGCAGACACTTTCACACAGTTGCATGGGATGACATCTGCAAACCCAAGTTAGAAGGTGGTCTCGGCATCAAGAAAGTCAAAGATTGGTTTGCTGCTGGACTAACTAGGCTGCTCTGGGACATTGCTAACGGTAAAAATAATCTTTGGATCAGGTGGATCCATGCTAGATACATCAAAATGGAATCCATTTGGACCTGCACAGCTAGGAAGTATCATAGCTGGATGTGGAGGTCTATTCTCAAACACAGGGATCGCATGCTCCATTTGGTCCGATTTGACATTGGTGATGGCAGCACAATTAAGGTATGGAAAGACCCATGGATCAAGGGGTGTTACTTGCAGGACCTGATTGGTACAAGGCTTATGTACATAACAGGACTGGAACCTTCCTCGTATCTATGTGGTCTCATCAAAGATGGAAGATGGGAACTACCACCTGCGCATGGTGTTGATCAACTAATTGATATCTGCAACTTTGTCCAACTAGTTACCAGAGATAAGTGTTACTTCGTTGGTCTCGATAATTTTACCTTGAAAGCAGCTTGGGACCTCTGTCGCACCAAAAACCCTGCTCCCAAATGGGCGAAGTGGCGGTGCGAAACTAAGGCCCCCAATTGTATGAGAATCTTTGGATGGAAACTGCTCCAAGGCAAACTTGTTACTTAAGAATACCTACAGCAAGATTTGGGGAGACTTCAAAAAAACATAATAACATATTATAGCCTACTTGTATAGATAGGTTTCTTTCTGTCATAGATCTTTATTTGAAAACCACTTGTACAGCTGAATTTGGATTTAATATAGAAAGGAAGTACACTTACTGATCAATATATATATATATATATATATATATATATATATATATATATATATATATATGTATATGTATGTATGTATGTATGCATGTTTAATTAATCAAATATTTCCATGTAGTGTTCTAGTACAGTACTTGATCTTGTGTTTTTTATTTTATAACTTGCAAACATAATATAAAACTCCATTATACAAACATTGTGCATCTGATTATATTTTTGGGACAAGCACGCAAGGCCAGATGCCCTAATTGAGTTTTTAAGATAGGGAGGACCATGCCAATAAAAAGGCTTAGCTAATCTTGAGCACCCACACATACCCTTCCAATGGGAAGTTGGTCAAAGGCCTTATGGTACATGATATTGTTGGTATAATTGGAGTAAAATGAAATAAAACATAGCTCTCCTTTTTCTATGTACTTAACTTGTTTAGTCTCATTTTTTTACTTCTACAACTCTTTTTTAAATTATGTAAAGTTTATACATATGTATCTTTTTTCCCTGTACTCAACACCTTGTGTGTTTCCCCTCTTGTTTCACATATGTTTTAAGTTCATATATAGCTTGGTAGTTGATGGCTTGGTGATCTATGTTTAGGTGTACTTGTTGTAAGATCCTGGCTAGTGTATTTGATCATACTTGTATATTGTACTCTCAAATTGTGATTGGAACAATGTAATAAATGATGTTGTTTAATATACTTGTTGAATGTTGAGAATGTGTTGGTGGTTTCATCTTGTTATGTGTTCACGTACTCTAATCTTTTATGCTTCCACATTCACACTTTAGTATTACCATTCTAGGGACGGACATTAGATCCTTCAGACATTGACTTTCTAGTCATTTGGAGGTTGTACCTGATTAACAAACGGTTTCATGAAAGATGGTATCATAGCATGAGAAATAACTACACCAAACATTGTTCACATGAGACACAAATTAACTCAACCATACATTTCAATGCTAGAAACTTAATGAATTGTCCATTTTGGACTAAGTTAACTTAGCCTCTGGGTTAGAACCTAGATGTTCTAGAACAAAGCGTAGGCTTGTATAATCCCAAGAACCTTTCTTTTTCTCCTCCTTATGTAATGTAGTATTGATTGTAGGTTCCGGAGGGTGAGAAAAGGGGGATCTTACTACAGCCCTATACATATGTTTGCGGCATGTGCTTAGGGTAGCCACACATGTTTAGGGATGGTAATGGTACACATATGGAGCCATTTATGCGAAAACCATAACTGCACAATTGTTGGAAATAAACCACCATATCCACTACGTTGTTTGATATGAGAAACCATATCCACACTACCAAAAAAACCATGGTTTCCATCACCCCACAACATCGGGAATAAATTTTTCATTTCTCTTAACAACATTACACATAGGATTTGTTAAGAAATTGTACACAATAGATTAAATAACAGACATATGAATCAATAGTGTCATGTTCATACTACATTATTAAAAAATGATATGTTTTTTGTTCTTGTGTATGTACATTATAACTTTTTTAAACCTAATAAATAAAAATATAATCTTTTCCTGCTACACATATATTTTTTCATTCAAAGTTTAAACATCATCATCTGCTAGAATGTATTCATCCCCCCGCTAATATACATTCTTTTTTTTTCAAATGACAGTATCCAATTTATAACTTCTCCTTAATTCTTTCTCCCATATTAAGTTGTCATGTTCATTTCAAGCATGTAAGTTTTGTAATGAAAAAGTAAACTAATATTACAACTAAAACAATGATATAATTTCTGAGGGAGAGGGGGGAAAGGCAAAACTTTTAATGTGAGAGGATGGTAAAATATTTGAATAGTTATGGATAAGTACGACTATTAATAATGGATGTAATCATGTTTCTTGACTCTCTCTTTTATGTCTTTATATTTTATTTTCACCTATTTTATTTCTTAACTTTGTTTCATCTCTACTAGTAACTACATCTATCCTTCAACGCATAATAGTTCACTTATTATAATAAATCAAACTTTTAGCCAAGGACAACAACTATCTACTACCTCTATACATATGACTCTATAAATTTGTGAAAATATACTTAAGTATGAAGTGCAATATACATATATGTATACATATATATACATATACATATATATATAACATATATGTATACATATATATACATATACATACATATATATATATGTATGTATATATATAAGTAAAACATGAGTGGTAATATTTTCATGTGCTAGGTGAACATGTGTGTTTAGTAATTGTACAAAGAGGACAACATATGTTTTTAATGAATGCAAAAAAAACTTCCTACTAATTTATACATTAAATGCCATTTAAAAATATACGGGAATTGTTAGTATGTATGCCCAGAGAGCCAATCATATGATGATTGTAATAGCATAACTTGTCAATGATTTGATTAATAATAAAGACAATCTTCCAATTTATTCTATTTTACTCAGTTATGATAATGATGTTACATAATAAATGTCTAAAGAATGATATTACTCAATGATGTATGTCTTCAGGTTGAGGACTTGGACAATGATATCATACAAATGTCAAGAGTATATGCATTCTTGTTATGTCCCTAGTCAGATGATATTATGGAAGCCTGATAGACAACAAATAACACTTAAGACTAGAGTGTGTGTAGGTTGATGACAGAATCTCATTAGTCATGATATGTGATATAAATCGAAACACATAGATACTTGTTAGAGAACAATGTATCAGACAGACCCACCTTGAGAGTGATACATAGAAACCATAGAATGGTATTCAGAGTCATCTCTCATAGTAATGGTGGTGATTGTGGTTCTTAGACCTGAAGTCACTACACTCATCACATGTTGTTTTGTGTACTTTGCCATCATCCACCGTGACCTTTAGTAAGGGTTCTATAAAGGTGGTTCTTGAGTGCATTGTGATACATAGGGATGATTGTGAGTGATGTAGATGTGATTTGTCCCTCGTATAGGAGTATTATATCATGGCCACTTGATAAGAGAGACTGAGAAAAGTATGGCAATGTGCATGTGAATCAATATATGATGTTGAGTTCACATATATTTCAAATAGTTTGCTCAAGTTCAAGAAACATGGATTGAATGTTGAAGAGGATGATGATTCCATACCTCGAGTTCAATTTGGTTATCAGAGACAAAATAACTATACAATCACTATAATACCAATTACAGGTTGTAGGTTGAAGTTGTTCTAACTTTTTCAATTACTTGGGTTGTAATGATGTCTTTCCAGATACCAATCTTTGCTTGTGATGTCATAAATTAGTTATGGGCATTCAATGCCAATGTAATCTGGAACTTATAGGGTCACACGCATAGGAATGTACTTGGAATAGGTGTTTACTTGTGAATTATGTTCAACATTGATTACTAAAGTGTTAGGTATTCAATTTAAACAACATTGGCAATCTGCAACCTAGAATGACCAGAGTAGCAAGTGAACCGATCAGCTTAGGTTGCAAATCGACTGTTTGACTGATCAATGAAATTGGATCAAGGATTGATGCTGACGTCATATTGTGCATTAATCAAATATTAATTGCCAAAACAATTGCTAATAGGAAACATAGTGAAATGACATGTTCAAGTGTTGAATTGATCATCTCATGTGTGTACCAACTAGTGACACCCTTCATCACACAAACACAAACCACGAGATTAAAACAAAATTTTATAGTAGATTATCAAAAACCACTAAAAATTAAAACCAATTACAACAAGAACCAACATCAAGAAATTTATTACATCAGGGTCCAAAAACTTGCCATCTAGATTATATATCATAAAGCATTGTTATTTACAACATGTCTATAAAATACTAAATGTCACATGTGATATCTATTCATTTACATAAACATGTACAACAACCAACTATATACAACAAGGGCACATAAACCAAAAACTCATATCGACAACACCATCTAGGAACATACATAACTCCCCCAAGACTTGAGTGTACATGTACAAATCTAAGACTCTAACACAAAAGGACCACAAGCATCATTCCCAATCTTAGTAGATAATATCCTCCTTGCTACTGCTCTGCCTCTGCTACACGATCTCTACCTCCTTGTGCACATCCACCTAAAAGATGTGGAAACCCACTAGGTGAGATTCCAAATCTCAACGGGCGATATAACTCTCCACTAACACTATTATTAACATGGATAACTAAAGCAAGTAGATATAGAACTAAGCTAGATGAACAAATTCAACTAGATGATATGTATCTATTGAATTAAGCAAATTAAGCAATACTGGGCACTTATTACTGAATAGTAGAACTATCAATAATCTAAGAAGGAATATGAAGAACATGTATATTCTCGACCAACTAACATGTACAAAAGCAAGGCAAAGCTACAACCAATGTTCTCATATTTGATCCTAAGCAGCTAAACTACATAGTTGATTACGTATTTTATTATGCCCTGAGGATTTGAGTCGTACCACCCAAATCCAACCAACCACTAATAAGTCAAAATCGGTGCCATACAAGGTCTATGAAAGAGCTAGAATCCACGACCTCACCAAACCTCGCGTTCATTACACAATTACAGAATAGAGACATACCAGTCAACTGCAACCTGTGACATATAGTCAAACAATGAAAATCCTAGCCCTCCTTGGTACAAGTTATAGTGCTAGTGAAACTGAGCTACGACCTGTAGCCACACTCCTGCCAGGGTATGGCCCGCAGCCAATCATGTGAAACCACATAAGAAATGTATCATTGAGTTATGGCATGTAGCCGTACTCCTTCCAAGGTATGGCCCACATCCAATCCTATGAATGCATATACTCAACAGTTTATGACTCCAAGCTTCCTCTAAGGGAAATCTCGTTTCACCGTCCAAAAAGTGCTGACACTGAGATGGATCTATGGCACAGGGCATAATTACATGATCATGTTTCACTTAATTAGTTAAGTCTATTTAAATGTCTTTTAACATCAATCAAGTTATAATGTATTAAGCCAAAACAAGTTCTACAAAATTAAGGACATAACACAACTCTAGAAGATATAAAACTTATAGGATGTGATCTTGACGCACATCACCACAATATGCTTGTATTATTGTCATTCACACTATCATCAAACAAGGCCACATATCATGGGATACCGATCCCTCAACTCATAATTGGGAAAATCCATCTCATATTATGCAACAAGTCACTGCCAGGTCATAGGACCCATTCACATTATTCATGTATCACAAGTGCTTCAACATGCCTCACAAGGGCATATTCAACCTATGCCATATCTTAATCACCATATTTACACTAGTGGTGATTATCAAGCTCATAACACATGTATGGTCAGAAGTTGATAAGAAAGAGAGAGAGAGATAACCACATAACATCATAATCCTTTCATGATATAGAAATAAGCAAGATCATTGTTCATTATTAGGGTTAGGGTTTCTTCTTGGACGATTAGAGTTTACAAGACTAGGTTCAACCATCAACCCTAGAACCATCACCCTCCATCATATTGGAGTGTATAAGGGTTAGGAAACATCATTAGATTTTATTAGATAACATTCTAAACAACATTATATATGGATTATGTATCATTCATATATGAATATCATTAAGTGTTCACATGCCCTTCTCATCCACCTACCATCACCCTATGTTGACCACATAACCACATGGGTCGTGACCACCCATCATGGTCCATGTCATGACCACAACACTCATGTATCTCTATCATCCACCAACATGTCACGACCTCCACCCTCTAGGTCATGTCACGTCCACGACACTTAGGGTTAGGGTTTCACGAAGCATCTCGACCAAAGGTGTCTCAACCTCAACATGTCTAGACCAAACCTATCTTAGTCTCAAGGGTATCTCGACCTCCACCCATGCCATGACCAAATGCCAACCTCGACTACCTAGATCACAACTCCCAACACCTGGAGGATGTGTCTCAATCGCAACACCCTTAAAAACCAACCTTGGTCGTGACCCATGGTCGAGACAACACAACCAACACACATGGTCAGGGCATTCAATGCTCACATCAATCCTAATCACCACATGGGGTGATACTCCTCAACCAAGGCTCAAACAAGGCACCCTACTCTTTCTATTTCCTCTAGATTATGTCAAGAAATAGGGGAAAACTCTATAGGTGGAAAATTGCACATCAACCCCCTACATTGGGTAAATTGCAATTTGCACCAAAACTAGCACAGAAAGCACAAAATTCATCCAAAAAAGTTCAAACTTTAAACGTAAACTTACATCTAAAAAGATTAGAGGAAGGTTATAAGAACATGATTAAGCCAAAGCAAATAGGGTTATCCCAAAACTCAAGTCAGGGGTCTTACAAGCCATAAACTCCTAACAAGGGCTTTGCACCCGAAATCCTAAGATAAAAGAGAGGGGTACTTCCTATTCATCTCTTATTCCAGATGACATGTGGCTTTCTCAACACCATAGTGATGCCACAGAACCTACGCAAGCACTATGTCTTTCGTCTTCAACTTCTTCACTCTTCTGCTGAAGATCAACACTAAGCCTTCAACATAAGACATGTCCTTATCAAGCTCTACCTCTACTATATGTATCTCTAACTCTGTATTGGGATGGCACTTCCTTAACATACTCACATGAAACACTGGATGCAAGTTTTACAACTCAGGTGGCAACTCCAACCTATAGGCCACCTTCCCAACATGAGCCACCATAGGGTAAGGTCCCATAAACCTGGGAGCCAACTTACCCTTCTTCCCAAACCTTAGAACACCTTTCCAGGGAGAGACCTTAAGGTACACTCTGTCTCCCACATGGAACTCCAAAGGTCTATGATGATTATCTACATATGACTTCTACATGTCCTGTGATACCTTCAAATGTTGTTGAATCACTTTGATCTTTTCTGTCGTCTGTTGCACATGCTCAATACCAAGAAGTTGATACTCACCTATCTCATACCAACACAATAGAGACCTACAATGCCTCCCATACAACGCCTCATATGATGCCATGTTGATGCTACTCTGGTGACTGTTGTTTTAGGCTAACTCTATCAGGCTGAGGTGCATGTACCAACTACCTGAAAACTGGATAATACAAGCTCTCAATAGATCCTCTAAGGTTTGAATGATCCTTTGAGATTTTCCATATGTATGTGGGTGGAAGGCAGTGTCAAACCTCAACTACGTACCCAAAATTGTGTGTAGTCAATCCCAAAAGTGACTCGTGAACTGGGGACCTCGGTCAGACACGATGGTAGCTAGAATACCTTGCAAACGCACTATCTCATCAACATAGATCTGGGCAAGCTTCTTAGCTATATATGTCATCTTCACATGAAGGAAATGTGTTGACTTGGTCAACCTATCAATGATCAACCTAATGGAATCATGACCTTTGGCTGTCCTAGGCAGACTAACCACAAAGTCCATAGTCACATGCTCCCATTTCCACTATGGTATAGGCAAAGGTTGCAACATCCTTGTAGGCTTTTGATGTTTGGCTTTAACCTACTGACATACAAAGCATCTCGCAATGAACTTTGCTACATCCCGCTTTAAGACAGGACACCAATACATGTCCTTCTAGTTATGATACATCTCCGTGCTACCTGGGTGCATGGCATACATGGATGAGTGAGCCTCTTCCAGCACCATCTTCCTTAGATCATCAACATCTAGAACCGCTACTCTGCCATGGTAACAAACTGTCCCATCATATGAACCATGGAAGCCATCATGCTTCTTTCTACCAAACTCTAATTTAATCTGTTGTATCACAATATCAACATGTTGTGCCTCTCTGGTTTGCTTTCTTAGTGTGGTCTTCACCTACAACTTTGCCAACAAACCTACAAGCATTGACACCTCCAACCACGCATTCATCTGACGCACGGAGACCAACATATCTCGCTTGTGGCACACCAAAGAACTCAACCAGGATCTATCAATAGGTGTATACGAAGACTTCATACTCAACGCATCTGCCACAATATTAGCCTTCCCTTGATGGTAATCAATCAAGTAGTCATAGTCCTTGATTAATACCTTCCAGCACTGTTGTCTCATGTTCAGCTCATGTTGTGAGAAGATGTACTTCAGGTTCTTGTGATCTGTGAAGATCTGACACTTCTCTCCATAAAGGTAGTCCCTCTAGATCCTCAAAGCATGGACCACATCACCTAACTCTAGATCGTGGGTCAGATAATTCTCCTCGTGTTTCTTAAGATATCAGGAAACAAAAATAAGAAACCACTTGCCTGTCCTGCATCAGCACACAACCCAAGCCATTCCTGAACGCGTCGTAGAAGACTATGTATCCTTTCCCTTGCTCATGAAAGACCAACATTGGTGCACTTTTCAACTTCTCCTTCAATGTCTGAAAATCATGCTAACATCTGTCATCCCAGACGAATGACACGTCCTTCCTTGTCAACTTTGTTAGGGGCAAAGCGATAGCAATGAAGTTCTTAATGAATCTCCTCTAATAGCCTGCCAAACCTAGAAAACTATGCACTTATATTGGCATCCTTAGTTTCTCCCACTCTTTCATGGACTCAACCTTCTTGGGATCTACATGAACTGCCTCAACAGATATGACATGCCCCAGAAAAGCTACCTCCTTCAACCAGAACTCACACTTACTGAACTTGGCATATAGCTGATGCTGCCTCAACACAGTCAACACATGACTAAGATGTTGTTCATGTTGCTGACTGTCACGATTGTATATTAGGATGTCATCTACGAATACCACCACAACCTAATCAAGAAACATTCAGAACACTCTATTCAGCAAGTCCATGAATGCCACCTAAACGGCAAAAGAACAAACTCATAGTGATCATACCTCATTCTCAAAGCTGACTTAGGTATGTCATCCTCCTTGATCCTCAGTTGGTGATATCCTGACCTCAGGTCTATCTTCAAAAAAACTATCGCACCACACAACTTATCAAGCATGTCACCTATCCTTGGCAAGGGATACTTGTTCTTTATCATCACCTTGTTCAACTACATGTAGTCTACACATAGCCTCATGGACCCGTCCTTCTTCTTCACAAACAACACTGGAGCACCCCATGATGACGTACTCGGCCAGATGAAACCTTTATCAAGTGACTCTTGCAACTATCTCTTAAACTCTTCCATCTCTGTTAAAGCCATCTTTTACAGTGTCTGAGCTATTGGTTGCATGCTTGGGACTAGATTGATCTCAAAGTCAATCTCTCATGTCGGGGGAACACCATGGAACTCATCAGGAAACACATCCTCAAACTTCCTGACAACTAAAACCTTCTGAGTACTAGAACTCCTTCACTTGATATCTAGTGTTGGAAATACGGCATCAGGTAGGAAGCAGAAACAAAAAATTTACTGACATATTTACCATTAACCAGCAGATTACGTCAATAACTATGCAATGGGAAGGTTGGTTATACAAAGATATACCTGGTCTTGGAGCAAGTCTAGTGATAATCCTAGTCAATGTAGATGCACACTCTATCTTAGATGGTGGTTGTGCAACTCCTAGTCACACTCTGACTTGTCTGACTACTCCTCCATGGTCATCAGACTTGGACAACTACTGCATTGGCTCCTCAGATCTCTCCATGGACTGTGAGTTGATGTTGCCCTCCTAGCAGCAGCCAAAGGACTCCTGCCTCTAGAGTAATTCACATGGACCAACTAGAACTCTTGTCATCTTGTAGGAATGAACATGAAGGATTTGTCCCTCCCATTGGTGTACTATTCACCAACATACTCTCCCACCACAATGATCCTCAGTTGTTTCTCTCCAATGGCTATCCCTTCCTAGTTAGGTAGGACTTGCTCGGGCTCTCGTGGTTACCACAACCAAAGAGGACAACAATTGTCAAAGCAACTGATTCTCAATTTTTTATGTAGTATTTGTGCTCTAGGAAGCCCCCAGTATCCCTTTAGATATAGGAGGGGTTAGGGCTAGGGTTCCCAGTCCTCAGACAATGCAAGACTAAAGAGGGAGTGGAAAGGATAAGCAGATCTTGAAATTTTGCAACTTTTTGGAAGTTTCACAACCCGCGTGTGACGAAACGGTTGTCTCGCATGCAAGATGGTCACTTCGTAAGAAAAACAATCATTTTTCACCTTCCAGTTCTACACATATATTGGCAATTCAGTTCCAATTAATACTCAACTTGACATCAGCATCAATCCTTTGTGCAATCGAATTGCACCCCCAAAACAGGCGTTTGGTGCAACTGAGATGAACGTCACACACCAGGCCAAAAGTTCGTTTGGTGAAATTGAGATAGGCGTCTCGCACCAAGCCAGATGACCATTTTGTAAAAGCGAGATGGGCATCTCATAGCCTAGGTCAGGTAGAATTCTAACCAATGTACAATACAATCAGCCTGACACTCCAAATAACAATCTCAACACTCGAACCAGTCATTTGGCACTCTAGTCAGCTGATCTGTTGTGTGAATTGAAATACCTAAATACTTTAGTAATCAATTCAATCATCATTTAAGATAAAACTCCTCTTCTAGATGAGTTCCTATGTGTTGGTATGTATGCCCAGAGAGCCAATCATATGATGATTAGGATATGGCATTAGATACCTGATTTGATAATAATAAAGGCAAGCTTCCAATTTATTTTGTATATTTAGTTATGAGATGATGAATTACATAATAAATGTCTAGAGAATGATTTTACTCAATGACGTATGTCTTCAAGTACGTGACTTGGAAGAATGAGATCATACGGTTGTTAAGAGTATATACATTCTCATTATGACCCTTATTAGTTGTTATTGTGGAAGGTAGATAGATAACAATAACACATAAGATCAGAGTGTGAGTTGGTTGATGACTAAATCTCATTAGTCATGATATGCCAATATCAAACCAAGCACACAGATACATGTTAGGGAACAGTGTATCAGACAGACCCAGTGTGAGACTGACACATGGAAGCCATCATCATGGAAGTCATAGTTAGGTCTCATAGTGATGGTGGTGGTTGTGGTTCTTCAACCTAAAACCACTTCACTCATCATGTGTCGTTAAGTACACTTTGACATTATCAATTGCAGTCTTGAAACATGGAATGTTATAACGGTGATGATTGGGTGACTTTGACACATGGGGATTGACTGTGAGTGATAGATATGGGATTTGTCCCTCCAATAGGAGTATGATATCCAATGCCTCTTGATTAGCGTGACTAAGAAAAGTATGGCCATACGCATGTGTGTCAATATGTGATATTGAGCTTACATATATCTCATGCAATCTTCTCTGGTTCAAGGAACAAGATTGAATAATAATGAGGATGACTGCTCCATGCCTCTAGTTCAATCTGGATATCAATGACAAAGGAACTATACAAACACTATAACACCATACACATATTGTAGGTTGAAGTTTCTCCCCAACTTTCCATTCACTTGGGTAGCAATGACGTGCGACTAGGCACCACTCTTTGCTTGTGATGTCATAAGCTAGTTATGGACATTCACTGCCAACGTGATATGGGACCTATAGGGTCACACACATAGGAACTCATATAGAAGAGGAGTTTGATCTTGAATGATAATCGAATTGATTACTAAAGTGTTCAGGAATTTCAATTCATGCAATGGATTAGCTGACTAGACTGCCAAATGATCGGCTCAACTGTTGAGACTGTTGTTTGGAGTGTCATGTTGATTGTATTGTACATTGGCTGGAATTCTACCTGACATGGGCCTAACCTAGGCTACGAGATGCCCATCTCACTTATACAAAATGACCATCTATCTTCATGCAAGATGCCCGTCTCAGGCACCAAACGACCATTTGGTTTGGTGCGAGATGCCCATCTCAGTTGCACCAGGGGTACGCCAAGTTCAGTACTAATTAGAATTGAATTGCCAACATATGTGCAGCACTGGAAGGTGCGAAATGACCATCTTGTGCACGAGACAACCATCTCATTGGGTGATATGACCATTTCATCACACGCAGGTTGTGAAACTTCCAAAAAGGTTGTGAAAATTCAAGATCTACTTGTCCTTTCCACTCCCGCTTTAGTCCCGCATTGGCTGGGGACTGGGAACCCTGACCCTAACCCCTCCTATATATAGAGGGGTATAGGGGGCTTCCCAGAATACAACTGATGCATAGACAATTGAGATTTAGTTGCTCTGACAGTTGTTGTCCTCTCTGGTTGTGGTAACCAAGAGAGCCCAGACAAGTCCTACCCGACTAGGGAGGGATAGCCATGGGAGAGAAACAACTGAGGATCATTGTTGTGGGAGAGCATGTTGGTGACTAGTACACCAACGGGAGAGACAACTCATTCCTATCTATTCTTGTAGGATGATAGAAGTTCTAGTTGGTCTGTGTGGACTACTCTGGAGGCAAGAGTTTGTTGGAAGTTGTTAGGAGGGCAACATCAACTCGCAGTCTGTGGTGAGATTTGAGGAGCTTCTGTAGCAGTTGTCTGAGTCTGATGTATGTGGAGGAGCAGTCAGACGAGTCTGAGTGTGACTAGGAGGTACACAGACACCATCAAAGATAGAGTGTGCATCTACATCAATGAGTATTGTCGCTGGACTTGCTCCAGGACCAGGTATATCTTTGTGAAACCATCCTTCCCATTGCATAGTTATTGATGTGATCTGCTAGTTAATGGGAAATAGTCAGTAAAAAAATTATTTCCACTACCTACCTGATATCGTATTTCCCTACATTGGTATCAGAGCCACGTCAATTAATTATGTTTTGGGATAATCGATATGATCAGATTTTGGTTTTACCGTGTTTATTTTTTGCATGCAATGCAAATATTGAAACCGGTTGATGTGCACGTCTATCAAAATCACCACATAAGAACCCAAATGAATATATATATATATGATATGATATATATGAAATTTACATGTGTTGCCATAAAATTAGTTTTGATGGTGGATGTAAAGCATGGTTATGGCCAAAACCCCAGATTTGTGTGTGCATGGTTGTGGTTATTATTCCTATTGTAAATCGGTTTGCGTATCGACCCTCTCTCTCTTTCCAAATGTAAATTAATTCTTTGCTTCCTATTTCCCCTCAAATGTAACTCGAGGTTTTCTCCATAAACAATGTAATAAGAAATAGGATAGTTTTAATTCATGTTTTAATGTGAGATGATGATATGTACAAGATGAAACGACTGACTCATGAGACGAACTGATCGACTAGAGGGCCGAAGAGGCCATACGACAAGAGGAAGAACCAATTGACTGGTGGCTCAACCGACTGGCTGGAGGTGTCCAGACGATGCTTGGACCTGAGAACTAGATGACCGTTTTAGAAGAGCCCAACCGAGCGACTAGGAGGTGAGCCAACCGGTTAAAGAGTTGAACTGATCAACCTGGATTGGTTCGAGCACAGATCATCACCAACAACAGGTTACATACGATGTGAACCATAGGTGGTAGTAATTCCTTGTGGCTCCAAGGAATTACATTAGTATGGTCATAACCATCACTTGTGTGTTTTATTTATTGCATGTTCTCATTTGTGGTTATAACATGTATATGATACATACTATATATGTGGTGATTGGATAAAGTATATGTATTTATACAGACAAACTCCCTCAACTTAAATATTAAGTCTTAGATGCCTTACATTAGCAATACATATGAAAAGCTTGATCAACCAAGCATAGATTTGCACAAAGCATGATGTGTCGTCTATCTCATGGAAGTGTGATGGTAGATATGTAGATTTGCACAAAGCATCGTGTGTATCTATTGTATTGGCTATTGGGTCAGGCTTGACTGGTAACTTGGAGAGCCCAAGACGAGAGGTGTGCAGATGATTATGGCAAGGAGTTGTGCATATCATCTATCTAAGAGTTTCATATGATGCATTTGGCATGATGGCTTACCTAAGTAGTCAAGTTGTGGGCGATCGGCAAAAGCCGACTCATGACCTGATGAAATATGGATCTTGGCCCACTAGAATATTGTACACTGCAATATTCCAAACTAATATTGAGATCTATCAGTTTGAATAAAATAGTGGGAGTGGTAGTCAATTAAAGACCTAATTAATATTTTCAAATTATCAAATCAAACCAAATAAAAAATGTTTTGAAAAGGTTGCAATATTTCTTTGTAGAATCAAATGTCAAACACAAACACGTTCAAATTGCAATCACTCGTTAAGAAGGACAAAATGGGATAAAGTTCCACAATTGGTTAAGGACTTTGAGAAATGTTCTCGTCAATGAGATAAAGCTCTATGTCTTGATAGACCAATACCAGAGGAACCCACTCCATAGTGCCTAAGGTTAAATGGATGCTTATTGGCAGCATGCCAATGATGCCATAGACATTTGAATATCTAATGCTCTGTTGTATGAACTATGAATTGCATGAATGATATGAATACATCAACATCCTCAAGATGGTAACACATCTTAAGAATCATGTACATTAGGTATAATGTCTCCAAAGCACTAATTGAGTACAAACTGACAAAGGGAGGTCCAATAGAACCCCATGTGCTCAATATGATTGGACATGTGGAATGATTAGGATTCCTCTTAGGATAAAAGTTGGCCATGAATATGATTATGTAAGCATTGCATGAATCATATAGTCAGTTTATCACATGCTTGGCATGTTGATGCCAAAGCAAGGAAGAACAAGGACAAATCTATGATGGTGATTAGCAAAAGTGAGTCCTAGGGCAAAAGCAAGGCCATGAAGTGTTCTGAGGATAAGCTGAAGCCCAAGTCTTCTATACTCAATATATGGAGAAGGGTAAGTGTAAAAGGAATATGTCCTTTTTCACTCAAAGGATAAAGAAAACAAAGTGCCACCATGGTCACTTGTTTGGATATTGGACAGGAATTATCCTCTTTATAGAGGATCTCAGGAAGAAGATAGACATAGAGATCTCTACTTCAGAGCCTGAGAAGAAGTAAGCTAGAACTATATGGATCAAGGGTTGCTGCCACTATAGTTAAAGGTTGTCATTCATGGGCACATAATAGAATTAGTGAATTGCTATTATGTACTTGCCAAACATCATATGTTTTGTATGACAAGAACATTATGATCTTTTGTGGCAATGCCATGTCTCATAAACTATACTTGATAGTTGAAAAGACAAATGTGTATGACACATATATTGAATGACTTGATAACCAAACATTGTATACCTATATCACTATCATCTAGAGTGCATCAATGAGAAATGCATTTCTAGAATCCATATGATGGTTATCTAGACTCTTTTGGTTATTGAACCAATAGAGACATGCATGTCTTATTTTTTGTGCAATATGACAAAAGCATCTTCACTAGATGTAGTAGAAGATCAACTATTCCATTAGGACTAGTACATACTGATGTACATAGACCTTCTTGGATGAATGCTAAAGGTAGTTACAAGTACCTCATTATATTTACTGAAACAATCAGTAGATATTGAAATTTGTATTTAATGAAATACAAGTTTGGATCTCTTGAAGTGTTTAAGGAGATCATAAACAAAGTACATAACTAACTTGGTAAAAGTATTAAGATACCTCAATATAATCGATGTTGAAATACGTAAACTAAGAGTTTGAGGAGCCTCTGGGAGATCATGACATTGTAATGAACGCCACCTGAAACATATTGATGTGTCAGAATGAAGGTATCATACCCTGTTAAGTCATGGTGTGATTATCAATTAAAATCTAGCTATCTTCCAATATTTCTTTTGGGCACATGCTAAGCACTAAACAATGTGCTGCCTAAAATGGTTAAAAAGACACCATATGAGATATGGCATGGGAAATGTCCTGATGAGTCTTCTATAGTGATTGGGATTGAACTCTTATATAAGAAAATGTTTCTTAAAAGTTTTATCCATAAATCACATGAATGTTATCTTGTTGAATACTGCTTATGTTCCAGTCTGACAACAAAGTGTTTGTTACCAAGATGGCTGAATTCCTAAAGGGAACTTAGTTCCAAAGGAATCAGTGGGAGTAAAAGTAGAACTCGAAATGTTAGAGACAAACAAGGAAAAATAGAACCTAAAGAGGTACGATAGGAACAAGGAGAATCACAAGTTGTTGTGGAATCTCCAGTTCCTTATGTAAACACAGAACTCATAGTTTTAGTACAACACCTTGAGTTTGAAAGATTATTATATCTTATAACTCAAGAAGGTGGTAAGTTGATCATAGAGATGAGTGAACTACCTATCTAGAAACTATTGAGGAACCAGATTCTGAAATAGGGCTTGAGGCCATGAGATCTATGATGGACTCCATGTAAACCAACAAGGTATGACCTTGGTGGATCCACATGAAGGAGTAAAACCCATAGGGTGCATTTGGGTCTTTGTAAGAAGACCAACATGGAAAGGTAGATTGGTTGCAAAATTTCAAACAAGTTTAAGGTGTTGAACATGATGAAGTCTTTCACCAGTTACCATGGTTAAATCCATCTGGATCATGCTTATTGTTGCAGCTTAGTATGAATGTGATATTTGACATATGGATGTTAAAACTGCATTCCTTAATTGGAATAATTAAGAGGATGTGTATGTAACACAACCTCATGGTTTTAGAAATCCATTAATGCAAATAAAGTCTATAAGCTACAAAAGTCAATCTCTAGATTGAAGCAAGCATCTCAAAGCTGGAATCTTCTATTTGACAAGACAGTCAAAGGGTTTGACTTGAGTGACAATGAAGATGGAATCTATGATTACAAAATATTTAGTGGGAGCATATTTTATATTCCACATAATGATGAGGAATAATGTCCTTATCCTGCAAATGTTAAAACTTGGAAAAGAAAGTACCTTCTATATGAAGGGTTTAGGCAAAGCATCCTATGTGATAGGGATTGAGGTCTATAGAGATAGATATGGAAAGCTTCTTGACCTAAGTAAAAGCACATACATTGGTAAGATGTTGAAGGGTTCAACATGCAAACTCAATGAGAGAAAACTTGTCCATGTTCCATGGAGTTAGTCTTTCAAGAGCCAAGTGTCCTAGTTATTATGAAGAACATGGACACATGGATAGATGCCATTGGATCTATCTTGAATGCAATGCTATGTACTTATCCCGTTATCTCATATGTATTGGACATGATGAGAAGATATCTAGTAATCTCATATGTATTGGACATGATAAGAGGATATCCAGTCATCTCATATGTATTGACATGATGAGAGGACACATATATACCTACCTGGCAATCTTGTATGTATTAGACATGATGAGAGGGTATATGTCAGATACTAGTGAGAGTCACTAGAATACCATAATGAACATCCTTATGTGCTTGTGAATCATGTAAAGGATTGGTTCCTTGGTTATGGTAATAAGGAAGAGTTAGATGTGACGAGTTACACCCATGCAAGTTTCCAATCTGACAAAATGATCGCAATAGTGTTTGGCATTAAATGAGAACTGTAAGCTAGAAAGGGTTCTGAGATAATCACAGTTGTCCTAATCTACAAAAGAATCCAAGTATCTCTGTGTTATAAGAATAGTAGAGGATATTGTATGGATCAAAAAGCTCATATGGGTGAACTTGTCCGAGGTTCGAAACCATTGACGACATAGTAGAAATATTGATGACAACAATGGAGCTACTAGTTAGGCTGGGAATCTCAGATAGCATACTATGACACTTCCATTTCATACAAATAGTCATATAGTGAAGAGATGTGAAAATTGTAAAATACTGACTTAAGGCAAATGTTGTTGAACCCGCTATAAAAGCACTTGTACAGCAGAAGCAAGAAGGACATGTTAGGTCACTCGCGATGAGATCTATGGGTGATTGGCTCTAAGTGCAAGTGGGAGTCTGTTGGTATGTATGCCCAGAGAGACGATCATATGATGATTGGGATATGGCATTAGATACCTGATTTGATAATAATAAAGGCAAGATTCCAATTTATTTTGTATATTTAGTTACGAGACAATGAATTACAAAATAAATATCTAGAGAATGATATTACTCAATGATGTATGTCTTCAAGTACCTGACTTGGAAGAATGATATCATACGGATGTTAAGAGTATATACATTCTCATTATGTCCCTGATCGATTTTTATTGTGGAAGGTAGATAGACAACAATAACACATAAGATCAGTGTGAGTTGGTTGATGACTAAAATCTCATTAGTCATCATATAGCAATATCAAACCAAGCACACATATACATGTTAGGGAATAGTGTATCAGATAGACCCACTGTGAGACTGACACATGGAAGCCACTATCATGGAAGTCATAGTCAGGTCTCACAATGATGGTGGTGGTTGTGGTTCTTAGCCCTAAAATCACTACACTCATCACATGTCGTTGGGTACACTTTGACATCATCAAACGTAGTCCTGAAACATGGATTGTTATAACGGTGGTGATTATGTGACTTTGACACATGGGGATTGACTGTGAGTGATAAATATGGGATGTGTACCTATGATAGGAGTATGATATCCAAGGCCTCTTGATTAGCGAGACTGAGAAAAGTATGGCCATACGCATGTGAGTCAATATGTGATATTGAGCTTACATATACCTCATGCAGTCTACTCTGGTTCAAGGAACAAGATTGAATAATAATGAGGATGACTACTCCATGCCTCTAGTTCAATCTGGGTATCAGTAATAAAGGAACTATACAAACACTATAACACCATACACAGATTGTAGGTTAAAGTTTCTTCCCAACTTTCCATTCACTTGGGTAGCAATGACGTGTGACTAGGCACCACTCTTAGTTTGTGATGTCATAAGCTAGTTATGGACATTCACTGCCAATGTAATATGGGATCTATAGGGTCACACACATAGGAACTCATCTAGAAGAGGAGTTTGATCTTGAATGATAATTTAATTGATTGATAATATGTTCAGGTATTTCAATTCACGCAACATATCAGCTGACTAGATTGCCAAACGATCAATTCAATTGTTGAGACTATTGTTTGGAGTGCCAGGCTAATTGTATTGTACATTGGTTGGAATTCTGTCTGACCTAGGCTGCGAGACGCACATCTCGCTTGTGAGAAATGGCCGTCTGGCTTGGTGTGAGGTGTCCATATTAGTTGCACCAAATGGTCATTTGGTTTGGTGTGAGACACCCGTCTCAGTTGCACCAAACGCCCGTTTTGGGGGTACGTCAAGCTGAGTACTAATTGGAATTGAATTGCCAACATATGTGCAACAGTGGAAGGTGCAAAACGGCCATTTCTCTTAGAGAAATGACCATATCACTGGGTGAGATGACTGTTACATCACACACAGGTTGTGAAACTTCCAAACTAAAGTTGCAAAATTTAAGATCTACTTGTCCTTTCCACTCCCATTTTAGTCCCACGTTGGCTGGGGGTGGGAACCCTGACCCTAACCCCTTCTATATATAGAGGGGTATTGGGGGCTTCCCAGAACACAACTAATACACATATAATTGAGAATCAGTTGCTCTGACAATTGTTGTCCTCTCTGGTTGTGGTAACCAAGAGAGCCCAGGTAAGTCCTACCCGACTAGGGAGGGATAGCCACGGGAGAGAAACAATAAGGATCATTGTTGTTGGAGAGCATGTTGGTGACTAGTACACCAATGGGAGGGACAACTCCTTCCTGTCCATTCCTATAGGATGACAGGAGTTCTAGTTGGTCTGTGTGGACTACTCTAGAGATAGGAGTCTATTGGCTGTTGCTAGGAGGGCAACATCAATTCATAGTCTGTGGCGAGATTTGATGATCCACTATAGCAATTATTTGAGTTTGATGTCTATGGAGGAGCAGTTAGACGAGTCTGAGTGCGACTAGGAGCTTCATAGACACCATCCAAGATAGAGTGTGCATCTACATCGATGATGATTTTTATTGCACTTACTCCAGGACCAGGTATATCTTCGTGAAACCATCCTTCACATTGCATAGTTATTGACATGGTCTGCTGGTTAATGGGAAATATGTCAGTAAAAATTTTTCGCTGCCTACATGATGCCATATTTCCATACACTATGTGTGTGAACCTATAGGTCCCATATCACGTTGGCAGTGAATGTACATAACTAGCTTATGACATCACAAGCAAAGAGTGGTGCCTAGTCGCAAATCATTGTTACCCAAGTGAATGGAAAGTTTGGGAGCAACTTCAACCTACAATTTGTGTATGGTGTTACAATGTTTGTATAGTTCCTTTGTCATTGATATCCAGATTGAACTAGAGGCATGGAGCAGTCATCCTCATTATTATTCAATCTTGTTCCTTGAACCAGAACAGACTGCATGAAATATATGTAAGCTCAATATCATATATTGACTCACATGTGTATGGACATACTTTTCTCAATCTTGCTAATCAAGAGTCCTTGGATATCATACTCCTGTTGGAGGGACAAATCCCATATCTATCACTCACAGTTAGTCCCCATGTGTCAAAGTCACACAATCATCACTGTTATAACAACCCATGTTTCAGGACTGTGTTTGATGATGTCAAAGTGTACCCAATGACATGTGATGAGTGTAGTGATTTCATCTATAAGAACCACAATGACCACCATCACTATGAGAGATGACTATGATTTCCATGAAGATGGCTTCCATGTGTTAGTCTCACAGTGGGTCTATCTGATACACTGTTCTCTAACATATATCTATGTGCTTGGTTTGATATTGCCATATCATGACCAATGAGATTCAATCATCAACCAACTCACACTCTGATCTTATGTTTCATTATTGTCTATCAACTTCCACAATGAAAACTGATTAGGGGCATAATGAGAATATTTATATGTATTCTTAACATCTATATGATCTCATTTCTTCCAAGTCTAATATTGAATACATACGTCATCAAGTAATAATATTATCTAGACATTTGTTTTGTTATTCGTTATCTCATAACTGAATATACAAAATAAATTGGAAGCTTGCGTTTGTTATTTATCAAATCATTTATATGTTATGCCATTCAATCATCATATGATTGGCTCTCTGGGCATACATACCAACATCTAGCACATGTGCCAAGAATGCCTCACAACCCTATCTCAATAGCTTCCCTGCTACCATTGCCGACACCAGACACGTCAAAAGAATCTTCCTATGCCCTTGGAAGATCCACGTCTCATCACCATCTACAAACATCACCTACTTGGAACCACAATCCAAGACCACTCTATACTTCTCCAAGGTGTCCATTTTAAGGATTACATTGAATCCACGCATATCAAGTGGTATGAGATCCACTTGTATGTTGTGCCCTGAGAAAGAAAGGACATAGGACAGAAACAACTCCTACAATACTGTGAAACTGACTAACATAGTTTCTAACAACAAACTATCTCTCTTATGACTAATAGGCAAAATACAATTGTCAAGCATCTCATGATTGACAAAAGAGTGTGTTGCACCCATGTCAACCAAAATAGATATGAAGCAAGAAGAAGACAAATCAGTATGAAGTAACTTCATCTAACATGTTGCTACTCACAGGTTGACCACCGCCTTTGGCTGACTCATGGAGTAGAATCTAGCCATTTCTCGTTGTCGCCCCCATCCTCTGCTTCCTTGAGCAAATGACTCATCCTGCAATGCTTGTTTGCGTCCTCATCCTCCTACACTATTGAACTGCTACCTCTGTGAGCCCTACTGGCTCTGCCTCGGTTGGTAGGTCACCTCATCGTCTCTAACTAGGCATTCCCACCTCATGTGTCCTACCTACCCACACTTATGGAACTCTCTAGTCTCAAACTATGGCTTAGATGGCCCCGTCACTGACACTGACATGGTGTTGTGAGCTCTAGCAGGTGGAAGGCTATGACCTCTGCCTCTACTCAGTGACTACTACGTCTGAGAACTGAACCTCTATGATGTTGGCAGTGCAGAAAACCTCAGCTTCCTAAAGCCTCCTGATGATTGCCCCTGGAATAGTGCAGACCTCTTCCTGGCACTCTTCTCCCGCTTGTCTATCACAAACCTATTATTCAACCCCTTCTTGAAACATCATGTCCTCTCTTCATCTATGGCAGCCATGTGCGGATAGAACTAAAGATGTTCATAAACTTGGCCTTATACTAGTTGATCGACATGAATCCCTATCAGATCTGCTCAAACTAGCTTATGTTCTCATCCAGATAGGTCTGAGGAAAGTACCAACTAATGAACTCATGTCAGAACTCCTCCCATCCAACATCCACTCCAGGCCTCTTCTCCTCTTCTATGGCCCACCAATGGCCAACACTCCCCTTCTGAAGATACACCACATGCTTCACCTTATCCTCCTCTGGGATGCTAAGGATCTTGAAGGCATTCTCGAGCTCAATAAGCCATAGGTCAGCATTTGTTGGATTATCTATCTCAGCATAATCCACTACCCCGACATGGCGAAGCCGCTCAAAAGTCTTCCTAGTACCCAGAGATTCTACATTGGGAACTGGTATCCTAGGTTGAGGTGCGGGCATCCTGTCCACCATATGCATCATAGTAGCCATGAACTGCCCATAAATAAATTCAAAGGCAGGGTTTTCAAGCATGGTTGGGTCAAACTAGGGACCCTCAGGCACTCAATCTTCTTGCACCTTGTTCCTTGCACCACCTCCTAGTACAACAATAGCAGTGTGTTCTTCATGTTCTCTACACATCTTTAAGCTTATCTTCTTTTTCTGCATAAGCAGAAGTCACTATAAGATAGACTAGAGGAGACAAGAATAGACACAAACCCTATTCCTAGGTCCCTGTAGACTTAGTAAACCTAAATCTCTAATACCAACCAAATTGTGACACCCTTTATCACACAAACACAAACCACAAGATTAAAACAAAACTCTACAGCGGATTACTGAAAAACACTAAAAACTAAAACCATTTACAACAAGAACCAACATCAAAAAACTTATTACATCAGGGTCCAAAAACTTTCCATCTGAATTATATATCATAAAGCATCATTAAATACAACATGTCAATAAAAGACTACCTCTCACATGTGATATATGTTCATTTACATAAACATGTACAACAACCAACTATATACAACAAGGGTGCATAAACCAAAAACTCATATCGATAACACCATCAAGGAACAAACATAACTCCCCGAAGACCTAAGTATATAGGTACGACAACAAAAGGACCACAAGAAACATTCTGAACCTTAGCAGTTGTTGTCCTCCTTACTACTGCTCTACCTCCACTGCACGATATCTACCTCCTCGTGCACATCCACCTAAAAGATGTGGAAACCCACGGGGTGAGATTGCAAATCTCATAGGGAGATATGACTCTCCACCAATACTATTATTAACATAGATAACTAAAGCAAGTAGATATAGAACTAATCTAGATGAACAGATTCAGTTAAATGATATGTATCTATTGAATTAAGAAAATTAAGCACTATTGGACACTTATTACTGAATAGTAGAACAATTAATAATTGAATAAGGAATACAAAGAACATGTATATTCTCTACCAAATAACATGTATAAAAGCAAGGTAAGGCTACAACCATGTTCTCATATTTGATCCTAAGCAAGTGTACTACACAGCTGATTACGTATTTTATTATGCCCTGAGGATTTGAGTTGTACCTCCCAAATCCAATCAGCTACTACTAAGTCGAAATCAGTGCCATACAAGGTCTATGGAAGAGTCAAAACCCATGACCTAACCAAACTACGTGGTCAGTACATGAGTACACAATAGAGACATACCAGTCAACTACAACATGTGACATATAGTCAAACATTGAAAGTCCTAGCCCACCTTGGTACATGTTACACTGCTAGTGAAACTAAGCTACGACTTGTAGCCGCATTCCTACCAGGGTATGTCCCGCAGCTAATCCTGTGAAACCACATAAGCAACATATCACTGAGTTTCGGCCCACAACCACACTCCTAATAGGGTATGGCCCCCAGCCAATCATGTGAATGCATATACTCAATAGTATATGACTCCAATCTTCCTCTAAGGGAAATCTCATTTCACCATCCAGCAAGTGCTGACACTGAGATGGATCTATGGCACAGGGCATAACTACATGATTAGGTTCCACTTGATTGGTTAAGTCTATTTAAATCCCTTTTAACATCAATCAAGTTATAATATACAAAGCCAGAACAAGTCCTACAAAAGTAAGGGCATAACACAACTCCAGAAGATATAAAACATATAGGGTGTGATCCTGTCACACTATCACCACAAGATGCTTGTATTATTGCCATTCAAACCATCATCAACAAGGCCACATATCATGGGATATTGATCCCTCAACTCATCATTGGAAAAATGCATCTCATATTATGTGACAAGTTGCTGCCAGGTCATAGGACCCATTCACATTATTCCTATATCACAAGTGCTTCAACATGTCTTACAATAGCATATTCAACCTGTGTCATATCTTAATCACCATAGTCTACACTAGCTATGATTATCAAGCTCATAACACATGTATGGTTAGAAGTTGATAAGAAGAGAGAGATAACCACATAACATCATAATCCTTTCATGATAGAGAAAAAATCAAGATCTTTGTTCATTATTAGGGTTAGGGTTTCCTCTTATCCGATTAGAGTTTACAAGACTAGGTTCAACCATCAACCCTAGAACCATAACCCTCCATCATATTGGAGTGTATAAGGATTAGGAAACATAATTAGAGTTTATTATAAACATTCTAAACAACATTATATATGGCTTATTTATCATTCATTTATGAATATCATTAAGTGTTCACATATGCTTCTCATCCACCTACCATCACCTTATGTTGACCATAGAACAACATAGGTCACATCCACCCATTATGGTCCATGTCACGACCGCAACAATCATGTGTCTCAATCATCCACCAACATGTCACAACCTCCAACCTCTAGGTCATGTCGCATATGTGACACTTAGGGTTTCATGAAGCATCTCGACCAAAGGTGTCTCAACCTCAACATGTCTCGACCACCTATCTTGGTCTCAAGGGTGTCTCAACCTCCACCTATATAGTGACCCAAGACCACCCTAGACTACCTAGGTTGCAACCCCCAACACCTAGAGGAGGTTTCTCAACCATGACACCCTCCAAAACCAACTTTGGTCGCAACCCAATGTCGAGACAACACAACCAACACACATGGTCAGGGCATTCAACACTCACATGAACCCTAATCACCACCTGGGGTGATACTCCTCAACTAAGGCTCAAACAAGGCTCCCTCCTCTTTCTATTTCCTCTAGATGATGTCAAGAAAGAGAGTAAACACTCTAGAGGTTCCAAATTGCACATCAACCCCCTACATTTGGTAAATTGCAATTTGCACCAAAACTAGCACAGAAAGCACAAACTTCATCCAAACAAGCTCAAACTTGAAACGTAAACTCTCCATAAGACCTAATTGCATATTAAAAGATTAGAGAAAGGTTCTAAGCACATGATTAAGCCAAAGCAAATAGGGTCACCCCAAAACTCAAGTTAGGGGTCTTACACGACCGGTTCACTGGTGAACCGACCGGTTTGATGTTTGTAGGTTGTAAAAATTCATGAAATTATGCCCCTTTTGACTCCCACTCAGATTGGGAACCATGTACCTATCCATACTATAAATAGAGGGATACTGAGGGCTTCCCAAATACAAACATAAGCTTTGACAATTGTTGTCTCCTCTATTTGTGGTAACCAAGAGAGCTTGAGCAAGTTCTACTCGTCAAAGGGAACAACAGCAAGGGAGAGACAATTGTGGGAGAGCAAGTTAATTCTAGCACGTCAACTAGAAGAGACGACTCCTTCTTATCCATTCATATAGAATGATAGGAGTTATCAGTGGTCTGCATGGACTACTCTATAGGCTAGGAGGCTCTGTTTGATGCTTGGAGGATGTCGTCAATCATAGTTTGTGGTGCCATACCAGGAGGATGACGATGATAGCCATCATGGTGCAACTCGACGAAGTAGCATGCTATAGCAAGCATTTTCTTGGAATTGCTCCAGGACCAAGTATATGACCTGTAACCTTCTTTCCCATCTCATAGTTGTTAATATGATCTACTGTTCAATGGGGAATATGGCAAGTAAATTTTTTATTTCTGTTGCCATATCTAATGATGATGATGATGATGATGATGATGATGATGATGATGATGATGATGATGATGATGATGATGATGATGATGATGATGATGATGATGATGATGATGATGATGATGATGATGATGATGATGATGATGATGATGATGATGATGATGATGATGATGATGATGATGATGATGATGATGATGATGATGATGATGATGATGATGATGATGATGATGATGATGATGATGATGATGATGATGATGATGATGATGATGATGATGATGATGATGATGATGATGATGATGATGATGATGATGATGATGATGATGATGATGATGATGATGATGATGATGATGATGATGATGATGATGATGATGATGATGATGATGATGATGATGATGATGATGATGATGATGATGATGATGATGATGATGATGATGACGATGATGATGATGATGATGACGACGGTGATGATGGTGACGATGATGACAATGATGATGATGAGGATGGTATGACAATGATGATGATGATGATGATGATGATGATGATGATGATGATGATGATGATGATGATGATGATGATGATGATGATGATGATGATGATGATGATGATGATGATGATGATGATGATGATGATGATGATGATGATGATGATGATGATGATGATGATGATGATGATGATGATGATGATGATGATGATGATGATGATGATGATGATGATGATGATGATGATGATGATGATGATGATGATGATGATGATGATGATGATGATGATGATGATGATGATGATGATGATGACGACGATGATGATGATGATGATGATGACGATGAGGACAGTGATGATGACGATGAAGATGATGACAATGAAGATGATGACGATGAAGATGTTGATGTTGATGTTGAGGTTGAGGTTGATGTTATGAGTTTGGTTCAAGATGACTTAAGTTGATGCTAGAGGATTCAAGCATGTTTTATGATATGAAATAAGTCCAACCATGCAATCCTAGATTGTTTAACACCATGTATGGTGTGTGTGGCTTGATTAATTTTCTACACATAGCTAGTGAATTGAAATGCTTGCTTGTGCCTAGTCTCAGATATACTGAGACATGGTAAGCGAGTTATGGTTGGAGACTAACACGGGCCTCAATATCTTTACAAGGAAGGGTCTCTAGCCTGAGATATATGATAAGGGTGAACTATTGATATGGTCCAACCTGATACAGGAGAAGGTCAGAGTACTTGTATCACTCGACCCACAACCCAAGGCTCTAGTTGAGTTTTAGGAATGGTGATTGGTCCCATAGACCACCACCAACCTTAACTACACACTTTTTTCTCACTCACGCACAATCTGGTATCAACTTTCCAACTAGTCACCGATCCTAGTACTACTCTAGGCTGAGAACACTTAACTATAGAGTTTTAAGTGATGGAATCCCAAAAAAGGAGGTGCACCTAGTTATATAGGTATTCCAATCATTCTTTTTATGATCATTTTATTTGGGGCCTCGAATCCTGGGATGTTACAATCTCCCCCACTTAGTCTCTTGACATCCTCATCAAGGCTCCACTATATGGCCTCATAATCTCTCCTCATTTTAGTGAAGACCCAAATGGCCTATGGAAACCCAACTCCCATCTACGGCTACTAGTGAAAGAGTGGATCCATCTCATATCAGCGAATAGCCATTTCTAACATGCCTTGGCTACACTACTAAACACTGGCATGCCACATGTCCATGTGGGCCCCACGTACTGGAGGGGTGGCTCGAATACCATTTGTAACACCTCAGACCATTGCTTAAGGCTATAGTAGAGCTTCATGAATGATGATTGGGCCCCCATACCACTATTGGTGTTAACTGTGCACTTTTTCCTCACTCATGCACAAGTCGGGATCAACTTCCCTATTGGTCATGCATCCTAGTACTACTCTGGGCTGAGCATGCTTAACCATAGAGTTATTAGTGATGGGCTCCCTAAAAAGGAGGTGCACCTTGGTGACATGGGTAGTCAAATCATTCTCTTTAAGATCATTTTATATTAGGCCTCAAATCCCAGGATGATACAGTACCTAATCTCCAAAATATATGAAATCTTGAAAAATATGAATGGTGAATGCTCGATGATGAATCCCTAGGTAGAATGCTTCTAATAATATGAGTTGAGTCGCCTAGTTTGTGGTTCCTTTGATGATGTAGAACCTTAGATTTCCTATGAAAAGAATTAACTCTAGAGAAGTAGGCATTTGAATATATGTATGTTCTCCATCTAGGTCAGGGAAATGTCCCAAAAACCTAAGGTGAGCGTATATGATGAATGATTACCATGATGAACCTCATACTCAGGTTAGTGGCTCTACATACATGAATCTAGTAGTGTCCCTTGCTTTGAAAGTTTGGTAGAAATTTTGTTATGGATAGATTGTTGTGGTTAGAATGTCTTTTCAGACATATATTAGTCTTAGCTTGAGTGGCTCAATCCTGTAGAGCACCGTCTAGATACAAGTGACATAATTGTGAAACACAACATTTATGATGATGTTGTTCTTCAAATTATTCTTGACAGATGAAATAGTCTCACTTACTTTAACAATTTAAAATGTGTATGATAAGTCACTCTCACAAGGTAGACCAAAAATGAAACCATACAATACATGGAATATGTAATTTTGAAGTCATTAGCTTGATACTATGATGCCTTGAAATATTATATTGAATTTCAAACCCAAGGTGAAAATCCTTGAGCATAATTTTTGTAGTTCATAAAATTAGAAGCAAAAACATGCATGGAATCTAGAAAAATGATGAAATACAAGTTCAATGGTAATCTCATTTGAAAGGCATGATAATGAACATGTTTTTTTATTAATTGATGTGATGAAATTGATAACCCACCTTGAGACAATATGATTATATGAACAAAAACCCTATAAGGGAGGTGAAATCCTATTGACAAGATGATGTCATACTATGACAAAACACCAAGTAATATGTATATTATAGGGTTAAGTACACCCTTGATGATAAGAACCAAAGTGTTCAGTCATGATGGAAGATGCCTTGGCACTAAGGATTGGTAACCTAAATATGACGAATATGAACTTTGACCTTTGACTACAATGTTGGACAAATTTTGAGGACCAAATATCTTTAAAGAGGGAAGCATGTGACAACCTGACTTTACTATCTCCTCTATTGTATTATAACTCTCTCAAGTATCATATTAATCAAATTAATGTAAATTTCATAGTTTGAGTGTGGTGACACTCTAATTTGGCCACATCCATGATCAATTTTACCAAATGTGACATTAATTTGCACATTGAAATATGTATCATTCCTTAATATGTCACCCTCTTGCAAGTGATTATGAACCTCTCCAATGTCCCCCTCTTTACCTGTAAAACATATAATGTTATTGATTATTCAATTATGAATGTGACGACATAAAAACTGCCTCAACACGAACGTCAGAGCATGGGTTATGGACTTATGAAGATAGGTTAATTTAACTTGATTTTGTTGGATTTTCCAGCCTTAACATGCCAAATTTGTGTCTGGGACCCAAATGGCCCAAATGGGGTGGTTTCCTACTCACTTTGACAAGTCACAATCCGTTGACACCTCAACCTACCCAACCCGCACATGCCCTCTTGGGTCAATATGGGCCTTTGTATTCAAATCAATGGTCAGACCCTCTGATACAATGGCCCATGCCCCTTCTTCTACCTCTATATAGAGGTCGATGAAGGTGGTGTTGCAACCACCTAACACCACACACACACACACACAGATATATATATATATATATATATGTGTGTGTGTGTGTGTGTGTGTGTGTGTGTTAAAATTGGAATTCCTTGTTTCATAGATTGGAATCATCTAGTTTCTTTTGAATACCGCATCAATCTTTTAAAATTGGTTTATATAGCTCGCATGCCATGAGTACCATAAACTTGTGTGTCGTTGAATATGTTGTTGTTTGGACTATTTCATCTCGCCACACTATTATTCATGTTTGGTAATTAGATGAATTAATATATAATAGAGGTGCTTTGGTACAAATGTATATTGGGCATGTGTCCCACTTTGTACACTTTGGTATTAGGGTTTTAGTACCCCTTGCACTTGGGTATCTTGGTTTTATTCCCCCCTTACCCTTGAATCAAAATCCTAAGATGTCTCATACCTACAGTAGATAGTATATAGCTTAGTATAAACTATAATTTCCTTAAATATCACTGTCATTTTGATTTATGTAAATGATTTATTTAGAAATATATTTAAAATGGTCATATTATTCTCATAAAAATCATTGGCTTGTTCTTTCTGTTCTTTTGAATTACGTTCCCTTAAACCTACCTCAACTCTTACCCCCTCTTTTATGGGAACACCTTTTGCACCTATAAGTCCTTAGAGTGTCAAAATATATCATTTATGAAGATACATGATTTTACTGATACATACATGGCTTTTATTTCTTCATCTTGGATGATGTTCGCAATCCGCCCATATGTAGGTGATTACATGATGGTGAGTTGGGCAAATCTTATGAAAGGATATGTATTTCAAGATAGCTTGGGATGGCCAGGTTGCCCTTTGCAAATGATCCCTTGTATAGCTTGTTGTACTTTTCTCCTTTATGTATTCCACCTTGGAATGAGGAAGTGTGGAATTATATATTGAAATAGTTAATTTTTTGTCGATATATAATGACTCTATTTAATATATAATATTTGAGAAATGAAAGTACACATTTTCCATCATACATATTAGTGTGTTTGGATTGGATGTATTTACTCATCAAATAAGGAGTGTATCCCATACAATACTGTATCAGCAAATTAACATTGGGTTCCTATGACTATTTCAAGTTACCCTCTCTTTTTCCTATACATATATCTTGCTTAGGTAGTTATATTACCCTTTACAGGATGTTTATGGATCTATTCTTTAGTTGTAGAATACCAACTATAGTTTCAACCCCAACTTGACTTGGTCTTTCCTATCCCCCCCCAGAACACCTTTATGATTATGAATCAGTTTATGCAAACCCTAACTACCCCTACAACCATCTTAGTGACTCAACTTCCGCTATGTGTGATATGACACTTTTTAAGATTAGCTTCTATATCTTGCATGAATGGGAAGTTTGCTTAATCACTACAAAGTGTGGGTTACCTTGGAGACTGGTATCTAGTTTGAACCCTACTTCTTCCTTGAAACTCTTCTTAGATGACATCCAAGTGTGCTCTCAACTATGTTCTTGATGAGTTGAGCATGCATAAATGATAAACTTTGAACCTTGGCTTAATTTTTAGAGTTATGATGATTGTTTGCTAAGTGATATCTTCACTAACTCCGTTTGATATAGGCATGCCTTGCTATTAACCTAGATCTAATTAAGTATAGGTTGTTTTCCTTAACCCTTGAGTATGGGAATTAGATACTCTTTTCTAATGTTTTACATTCCTCGCTACCTAGAGTTACTTGAGGAATGTTTTGGAGTACCCAGTTAAGTCTTTCAAAAGTACCTATCTATATTCTATACACATCTAGGGTTGATGCCTAGGGAATCCCCTATGGCATATGGAGGAGACATGCTTAATTAGGTGGACTAAGAGATGTGAATAGATGACCTTATGGTTCCTAATGATTATAGAGACATTGTAAAGGATAAAATAGGGGAAAATCCTAATTTTCCTCCATGATGGTTGGATGATCAGTTTACTCCCCAATTTTCTGTTCCCTTCTAGAAAAGAGTATGTTTAGATGAAGTGGTAGTTAGTAAATGGTGCAATTTAAAAGGACCTGGTAGAAGTGGAAATCAGGTAATAGTAAAACCCAACCTTTTCTCTCACTTAATAAGACAAACATGTTTCTAGTACATCCTTGTAGATGCTTGGAGGTTTAGACTTTCTTGTTAAAAGAAGATAATGTTGAGACTATTAGTAAAGGTGATTTGTGGTGGAAAGTTGGTGATTTGGTTCTCTCATTTATTTTGGTAACATTTTTCATATTTACATCACAAAGTTGTTTTGTTAAAACAATTTTTATTATTAAATTTAAGTATAAAATCAAAGTTTTTCTAATTTTATTGATGATTTCCCAAACCAAGTCATCACATGAGGAAAATGTGTAGTTTTAGGTTAAACCCCTTTGACAATGAATACCTAGATTAGATATGACACACCAAATTGGTTAAATGGAACACTTAAACCCTACACTTGGATACATGACAAATAATGTGAAGGGGTCCCGGTTATTTATATAACCTAGTTCACTAAAATCTTCCACCCTCTTTAGGTGGTTAGTTAGATTAAAGATTAATCCTTCTAAGTGGTGTAATCTTGTTCTCCTTGGTCATTAGGAGTTTAGCTTGACGTAGACTATGTTTGAACTTGATTGTGAATGCAATACTAACTTTTGGGTAATTTCCAATATCAATATTAAACAAGTGTAACTCCAACCTAACCAAGGAAATGAGGTTAACATTGCTAATTTGACCACCATTAATGTTAGTTGGATAAGTATACTAAGTTTTCAAAGTTTATCTATACTTATATAAAATGGTGAACATAAGTAAGGTAAGTTACTATGTAGGTTTACAAGATAGTCATTTGCTAAAAATTGAACTTGAAGCCCCTATACCCCAACTTGCTTCAAAAGTAATGGTGTGATAACCTTGACTTGGACCTATAATCTAAATGGTAACTTAGGAAAGCTAATTATGAAATTTTTATGCTCATTCTTACATAGTGGAAAATAATAGGGTTTAGTGAACCCTTGTGACAATGTGTATTAATTCCCAATACTTAAGGAAACATTATGGAGGTAATGTTGATAGTAAAAGTGTGATAATAAAATCCACCATTCCTACCCTTATAGAGTTAAATTGTGTGATATGAAATGACCTTAAGTACCTTCACCATTTTAAGTGACCTAAAACCTTACAATTTGTTTAGTGGGTGTATTTAGTGCACTAGGTCTTGGATGTGCATATTTGGGGGATGAAATCCTCTCTGAAGGGTGGAGTGTTATAACATACTAAAACCTAGATTTATTTTTTATTCTCTTTCTTACCTATTTCTTTTCCTCAATGATTGGTTTGAGTTCCCCTTCATTCAAAAGTTATGAGGATACATGTCTTAATACTAATGTGGATCCCATATATTGTATAATGCATGTCACTACATAAATATTATTTAAAATAGGGTAATAATGCATAAATTTAAATAAACATGTTTAGTTAGTTAGTATTCAGGGGCATTCAAAGGTATCGTATTTTAAACAGCTGGAGCGATGGTAGGGTTTGGTGCTCGCGGCGGCGGCCACGGAGGACGAGGCTCAGGTCGACCCCCTCGCTTCCACGCCCATCCGTCCCGCCATCAACACGCCCTGAGACTGGAGACTCGACGTCAGGCATGGAGATCGAAGAGAAGGAAGCAAGAACGGAAGATTCCCCGTAGGAAACTACAACCAAGTCGTACAAGGATACAGTTATCAATCGTACCAACAAGATCACGTCGGGCCTAGCGCAGGTGTCACCGGACCTTCTACAGGCCGATGATATATGCATGGATAAGAGCGGCAACCTCCCTGTGATCACTTTTAATCCAAATCGGCTGCCTCATCTCCTTGAACCATGGAAACATGTTGTTGTTATTAAGGTCATCGACACCAATGTGGGTTTCCAAGTCCTCATGAATCGGATAGTCATCATGTGGCAACTCGTCGGCGAATTCCGGGCTATTGATCTCAATTTGGGATATTACATCATACAACTTGCCAATAACGATGATTTCGTCCGAGCCATGATGGGTGGCCCATGGATGATCTTCAATCACTACATGTCCGTCCAGTCCTGGTCGCCGGTGTTCCGTCCGTCAGACCCGATCCCTAGAAAACTGGTGGTATGGGCGCGGATAGTGGATATGCCCATCTACCTATACCAAAACCTGCTTATTGAAAGCATTGGCAACTTGATTGCGTGGACTATAAAGATCGACACAAACACGCAGCAAGGGCACCGGGGTAAGTTCGCGTGTATCGTTGTTGAAGTGGACACCGGCACCCCCTACTCCCGGCCATCTGCCTAAACGGCGCACAGCACAGACTGGAGTATGAAATCCTACCCACCCTCTGCATGAAGTGTGGGCGTATAGGGCACGTCGAAGCAGATTGCAAATTTATACCACAGTTCTCAGTCGGTGTTCCCACCGCTGCCCCAACCACGTCCATCGTGGTCCAACAACCCTACACGGCTGCTATACACGCCAAGATGCCACAAAGAAGGCAGAACACCACGAATAAGAATCAGCCCCGTCCCAAAGAAGGAGCAACCCCAACTGTTGACCCAGTTGTGGCAGCAGCAAATCCCCAGCCCGCGAACAACAAAGACAAGGGTGAGTGGGAAACTGTGGTGAGAAAAAGCAAGAAAAAACTTAATAAAAATATGGTCGCCGAGAGTCGCCCACCAGCCACCCCGCCTGCCTCCAAGGATCAGAGCGCGGGAACATCCAAACAACCCCCTAGCCATCCTAACACGGTCATCACTCTTGTGGATGACGAAGTCTGCGACGGTCGCTCTGCAGCCCCTGAAGTCGCAGCTTCCTTCATCTTCCAAGGTAGTAAAGCCACGGACACTGGACAATTTCCTTCATCCTTCGACTGGGGCCTCACTCCGGGCAACGGAGGAGTTCTTCTTCGTAATCGCAGGGTTATTTACCAAACTGTAAGCCCTGGTCGCGATCGCAAAAAGGGCAAGTTAGCCCAGCTTGTTGAAGACGCCCATACTAAGCAGACGGCGTCTCGTGCCCTCTCCTTCCAGGATGAGGAAATTTCAAACAATCCCAACAATGACATGTCCATTGAGGACCAGGCAGCAGGCCTTCTCGCTGCAATCAACTAGCTCTTCTCTGTGCCTCTCAGCTGTGATGTTGCAAATGACAAACATCATATGCTGGAATGTCCAAGGAGCTTGCTCCAAGGACAAAATTAATCTCCTTAAAGACTATAAACGTAAATTTCGTCTACATGTTCTGGCTATCCTTGAACCAAGGTGTAGCGGTGAAAAGGCCACTAACGTCATCAAGAAGCTCGGTTTTAACTCGTCGCATCGAGTTGAGGCCCTAGGGTTTTCAGGAGGTATTTGGATCCTCTGGGACAGTAATCGTTGTCAACTTGACATTCTCCAATGTCATAGACAGTATATACATTGCAGAATGAACAATTATTGGCTTCTCACTTTCGTCTATGCTAGCCCCAATCCGCAGAAGCACGACCATCTATGGAATCAGCTCACCTCTTTAACACCTTCCCCTTCTGAAGCCTGGGCAGTTGTTGGAGATTTTAATACCATGCTTGATATTAGCGAGAAGAAAGGAGGTAAAGGCTTTGACAGTCGCAGTAGCAACAAATTCCATGCTACCTTGCTAGCTACAGGTCTCACAGACACCAGCCCTTCGGGACATTTCTTTACTTTCAAGAAAGGTGGGCTCCGTGGAAAACTTGATAGAGTGGTGGTGAATGCTCGCTGGCTCAACATTGAAAATGGGATGAAAATCCAAGTCCTCACACACATCTATAGCGATCACAATCCTATTCTTATCGCTGGAAACACGGCGCATACCAGAAGAAAGCCTTCCTTCAGGACTAAGGCAAGCTGGTCCCTTAATACCGACTTCTATACTGAGTTGCTACCCTGCTGGGATGCCACTCTATCCTTCGCTGAGGCCCTACCCCGTTTCTAAGTAGCTGCTGTCAAATGGGAAGTCGCACGTCTGAAGCAACACCATAAGAAGAAAAATGCTATCTTTGAGGACCTTAACAGGTGCCAGATACGAAGCCAATTACACTTTAATTTATCTAATGAGCTCAAAATTATTTCCTTGCAAGAAGATTTTGTCGTAATCCTTCGTCGTGAGGAGGTCGATTGGCAGCAGAGAGCTAATATTAATTGGCTCCAACATGGCGACGGAAACAACAGGTTTTTTCAAACCTATGTCAAAGCCAGGAGGCATCATAACAAAATCACCGGCATCTATAATGATGATAGAGTATGGCTCACATCGCCAGAAGAAATTAAAGCTTATGTGCGGAGCTTCTTTCAGCAATTGCTAA
Source organism: Alisma plantago-aquatica (assembly GCA_963693085.1). Classification (NCBI taxonomy): domain Eukaryota; kingdom Viridiplantae; phylum Streptophyta; class Magnoliopsida; order Alismatales; family Alismataceae; genus Alisma; species Alisma plantago-aquatica. Next base: position 124,773,316 of record OY856411.1, read on the forward strand.
CAGCGGCGCCTCAATCAGCGTTGGCTGTGAGCCTTATACCCGCCTACCACGGCTCTTTCCCAGGCATCATCGACCAGGTGCACCTGGCGAGCACCCCGTCCGTGGAGGAGATCTGATCCATTGTCTTCTAAATGGCTGCTATTACAGCCCCTGGCCCCGACGGAATGCACACAGGCTTCATCCAAGATAATTGGAACCACGTTGGCGCCTCTGTCATTCTACAAGTGCAGCAAGCTTTCAGCAGTGGGTGGATAGACCCATCTCTAGTTCAATCACTCATGGTGCTCATACCCAAGACGACGCAGCCCCAGCGATGCAGTGAGCTCAGACCTATATCGCTTAACAACTGCTGTTTAAAGCTGCTCTCCAAGGTCATCGTCGAAAGACTAAAGCCCTATTTGAATGGATGGAATTCTGAGAATCATTCTAGTTTCATACCGGGCAGACGCATTGCAGACAACATCCTGCTTGTCCAGGAGGTAATCCATTCTATGAAAATGAAAAAGGAAGGCAAAGAATGGGTTAGCATCAAAATTGACCTGTCTAAGGCATTCGATAGAATGCAGTGGCCTTTCATCAAAGATACGCTGATCAAAGTGGGTCTCCCTGATAAACTGATATCCATTATCATGCAAATCATTTCCAAAGGGCAAACCTCTATTTTATGGGAAGGATCGCAGCTGGAGGCCTTTGCCCCCAGCCAGGGGGTATGTCAAGGGGATCCCCTTAGCCCCTATCTGTTTGTTCTTTGTATGGAGCGGCTTAGTCAAGCTATCCTTCATGAAGTCAGTAATGGTAGATGGAAACCCATTGTTCTATCGCGAGGCAGTGTGCCCCTATCTCATGTCATGTTTGCCGATGACCTACTGCTCATGGCTGAGGCAACGCCCTCGCAAGCCTCGCTCATCCTAAAGGTGCTTGACGAGTTTGGGTCTGTCTCTGGACAAGTCCTCTCTAAGGAGAAATCGAGATTCTTCTTCTCTCCCAACACACCGACCAGAGCCCGTCGAGCTTTCTGCAGACACATTGGCATTCCTCAAACTATGGACCTAGGCAAGTACTTGGGGGTCCCTGTTCTTCATCATCGTCTAAATAAGGCAACACATTCTAATATCATCACTGCTATCAAAGGCAGAATGAACAGATGGGCGTCCAAATGTTTATCTCTCGCAGGCCATATCACTCTTGCTAAGAGTACCCTGCAATCCATCCCATCTCACACCATGCAATCCGTCAAATTATCACCTAGTCTCTGTGATGATATTGACAAACACATCTGTTCCTTCATCTGGTCTGGCGGTCGCGATGTGCGCAAGCTGTCCTTGGTAGCATGGGAGAAGGTCATCCTGCCCAAGGGGTCGGGAGGCCTCGGCCTCAAGAGCTCGCGAGAGCAGAATGAGGCCCTTATGTTACAGAATGTCTGGCGTTTCCTTTCAAAGCCTGATACCATGTGGGTAAAAGTGATGCAAGACAAGTATATGAAGAACAACATAATTAGCAAACGTCCCTGCTCTTTGGCCTGGGCATTCATCAGCGCAACCTGGACAGGATCCAAGCTATTGGCCACAAAACCATCCTCTCAGGTCGGAATACAAACATATGGACAGATCGCTGGCTGCACGGCAGATCCGTCATCGACATGGCAGGCTCGTATACCATACCTCATGGTCTGGATGACCTCAATGTCAATACCATGGTACTTCCTGATAACACATGGGACTGGAGCTTCATCGATGCATACCTGCCTGACGAAGCAAAGCATATCCTCCGATTCTACAACCCACATGACACCGCTGGCAGTGATGACCTATGGTCATGGCCCTTCACTAGCTCGGGCGTCTTCTCGGCGGGTTCAGCTTACAATTGGCTTACTAATCAGCTACAAACACAATCCTCTCCTAAATGGAAGAAGTTATGGGCCCTTCCTCTACCTCTCAAGCTCAGAACCTTCGGCTGGCTGATGCTTCATGGCGCCCTGCTCACAAATATCGAACTATGCAGGCGGCATATTGCAACTTCATGCATATGTCCTTTATGTAACAATGCCCATGAGTCCATGCTTCACTGCCTTAGAGACTGCTCTATCGCGAGGGATGTCTGGTCTCTCCTTTGCATGCCACCTGACTTCTTCACCTTTCCTGAAGGGGAATGGCTTGCACTACTGATTTCCTCCACGATGAGCCCGGAGCAATGTACGACGTTCGGTGTTGGTTGCTGGACAATCTGGAGAAACCGAAATGATATCACCCATGGTGGCTCGGGTAAACCGGCCGTTGTGCTTGTCAAGTCCATCAAAGAACAAACTAATGCCATCCTTGGACTGAAACCTCGTACGCAACATATTAGACACGGGGCCTCGATGACGGCTCGCCCTTCGTCAGAATGCCAGGCCCTTGTTTTCGTTGACGCCGCCTATCAGTCCCATTCTAGGAAGATGGGAATTGGGATTCATGTGGTTGACAGAGATGGACGTTGTACCTTGGGCGTGGGCAGCCATGGGTATGCATCCTCAGCCCAGGAAGCGAAAGCGAATGGGATTCTAATGGCAGCTGAGATGTGCCATGAGCAAGGATGGTCCTCACCTGTCATTCTTTCTGACGCCTCAGTGGTGATCAAGGCACTGACAAACAAGGACTGGCCGACCAGTACCCTCATTCCTCACCGGAGAAGATATGCCTCCATTATGTTGGCTTGCCCCAGCATGCAATTACAGTACATTCCCCGCAGTTACAATGTCGTAGCTGATGGCATCGCAAAACACACCCTTTATTCTTTCTCCGCTCATCATTTCTTTCATATTAAGCCTCTGTGGCTCTCTATGGATGTAAATATTTCAATTACTAGTATTTGGCCCGAAGTAGAGCACGGGATGAATTAATAAGCTCTACGTCTTCTCAAAAAAAAAGTTAGTTAGTATTCATCCAGAATGGCCTAAGTAATCTCTATAAATAGTAGTTGACTAAATCCATATTGTAAATAACCCTAATTTTGTTCATTGAAATAACATTACATAAAACTCAGTCGAATTAATAATCTTAATAAATTATTTCCTTTTCCTAAGAAAAACACAAATTTTCCTTAAGATAGTTAAATACATTAACAAATACAATTTTTCCCCTAGTATAATTAAGTGCCTTGATTATCCCAAGACACCAACAAACTATTTTTATACAACATACAATGTCTAATATACTCTCTCCTCAATTTGGTGGCCATAACATTTGTAGATAATAAAAAATGTAAGGAAAAAAATCTTATGTATACACATTTTTATAATTATGACATTTAAAATTGTAAACTTTCATGAAAATATCTGGTACGTTAAATACAATATATATTTTGTCATTGGAAAAATGTTGGAGAGTGAGTTGACTTTTTTACCCATCTAAATATCCAAATTACAAAAATTCCCCTAGTATATTTTGTGGTCTGAATCTAATTAAGATACAAAATTATTATGCCATTTCAATTTCCTACCTTTAATCTAACTCCCTCTAAAATTTCATTTGATATGATGTCTATTTGACATTTCATCTAATTAATACATTTTTACCCAATATTTGTATAATGACCATGCACTAGTCCTTTTACATTAGTTCATTTGATCCAAACAATTCTATTGGCTAAATCAGACATTATTAAACCATTTATTTTGATGATGACAAACGTTTCATTCTTGTGGATTTAACTTGTTATTTGAGTGTGTCAGGGAAAACAAATAAGGAAGTGGATAGCTGAAAATCTACACAAATTGGAAGATCAACATGCTTAGATTGCTTTTATTTTCATGATTGTACTCAATGTAAAAATGTGTACAATTATATAATGTACAAGTACTTAGACATCATGTAAATTAAGCGTTAGATCTTCCCTATCCACTCACAACACTTAGATAGATCCTCCCCTAAGATAAAAGCACAATTACACATTGATACATGCACTTATTAGATGATTTAACACATTGCAACAGGGATTTTCTCGGTCGACAAAATCCTCGATCGAGACACTCTCGGTCGACATAGTTCTTGACCAAGAATAGACCCTCCTAGTTGTTAGGCTGAGTTAGAAAAGTAGTTGGGAGTTGGAATCGAACGTTACAACACATGGACCTAAATCTCTCATTCGGTCAAAGAAAATTTTGATCGAGAGACTCTCGGTCGACAAACTTCTCGACCGAGAGAAGTTCTGGACTGCACTTTTCAGCAATAAACAACTAATCATTGCAATGTAATTAATGGACACCTAACGGCTAGATGAGCACTAAGAACACCCTAGAAAGTGTCTAGAACGTCCCTAAGCACTAGTAGGCCATTCCTATAAATAGAACATGCCTTAGGACACCCAAAGTATCACTTGTGCATACAATTACACTTGAGATTCATTCTTAGTGAGCAACAAGTTGAGCTACACTTGCAATCTATTTCTTTGAGCTTTACATTAGTGTCCTATAGCCTAGTATCTCCTAGCCACCACACTACCACATTCATCTATAGTAGATAGGAGATCAATATGCATGATATAAGATCAAAGTGTTGTACTCATTGGATAAGTATTTTCTTTCTTCCAATCTTGTTCTCTTTTATTTTATATTGTTCTCCTTGACAACTCCTAGGTTGGAGGCTGTTGAAAGAAGGTGTGCTTGAGATTACTTCAAGGAAGACTGCTTCAAGGGAGGTTGCAGCTACTTCCAAAGGAAGGCTATCTCAAGGTGGTGGAGCTACTTTAGGTGGTGAAGGCAGCTCTGTGGGCTTGGAGTTACTTCAAGAAGGCTGCTCCAAGGAGGTTGAGGCTACTTCTAGGTGAAGGCTACTTCAAGGGTGTAGAAGGAAGGTGATTGTATTTTATGTAACATCCTTGCGAGGTAATAAAATTAATCACTTTCAAAATCCCAGTTGGAAATAATCAGGTAGTGGACTGACTACCTTAGATTTGTAAGGTAGGAATCACTCTACATCCTTATGTCTTCCTTGTTTCCTCCTACTTCTTGTTTAAGTGTTTAATTGTTTAATTAACTTTAAAAACTCCAAAAAGCTCTATTCACCCCCCCCTCTAGATCTTTCAATTGGTATTAGAGCAGGTCTTCAAGGAGCCTTAACAGGTCTTAAAGCATGGGGGATGGTGTGATCAACAACCTGAACTTAGAGGGAACCTATGTAGCTCGTCCACTACCGTTCGATGGAAGCAACTACAACTATTGGAAGAGAAGGATGCAATTTTATTTTCAAGGCATCAGTTGGGAACTTTGGAGGATGGTGTCAACTCCATACATGCTTCCAGAAACTGAGTATGTTACATGGGATGTCAATACGGTAAAACAAGCTCAACTTAATGCCAAGGTTGTAAGTATTTTATATTGTTCTGTATCGGTAAGTGAATTCAATAGAATTTCTTCATGTGAAACTGCATATGACATATGGTATAGACTTTCTATTACACATGAAGGAACCGTACAAGTTAAAAAATATAAGATTCGTATGCTTAAATAAAAGTTTGAACAATTTTGTATGGAACCAAATGAGTCCATTAGTGAAATGTATGCAAGATTTTCTACTATCATTAATGGTTTGAGTGCACTAGGAAAATTCAGCAGTGAAGAAGATCAAGTATCTAAGATTCTTATATGTTTGCCACCAAAGTACAAATGAAAGGTGACATCTATTGAAGAAGCGAACGATCTCACAAGATTGAGGATGGAACAACTCATTGGCAACTTGGAGACTCATGAAGTCACTCTTGAAGAAGAAGAAAGATTGGCGACTGAACACAAAAAGGAGAAAACAAAGGACATTGCATTCAAGTCATCAACCAAAATTAGTCATGACACAAGTGAAGAAGATAATGAAGAAGAAACTCTCATTGTAAATGGTAAGCAGTATAGAAGATTTAAAACTAACAAAGCTTCTAGTGTTTCTTCTTCCTCTAGGTTTTTTGAATGCGGTAAAAGGGGACATTTGAAAAGTCATTGTCCCAAACTCAAGAAAGGAAAGAAATCATCTCACAAGAAAAAGGAAAAAGCCTACAATGCTTCATGGGATGACTCAAGTGATGATAGTGACGATGGAGAAGAAGAGGTGGAGTGCCTTATTGTTACAACAAATGAAGAAGAAGATGAGGTAAGTCTTTTTTATTTATCTAAAGAAGATTTAGTTGATAGCATTAATGAATTGCATGATAAATATATTGATTGTAAAAAGAAACTAAAGAGAGTTACTAAAACTAATGTGGAGTTGTATGTTCAATTAAATGATCTTTCTTTTAAAAAAGAAAGTATTATTTTTGAAAATTCTACCTTGAAATCATCTCTTAATGACTGCAATATGAAGTTACTTACTCTAGAAACAAACTATGATTTTCTTTCTCAAGAAAAGCTTGAACTACTTGCAAAATTGAATGATCTTCAAACTCAACATGTCTTGTGTGAAAAACCACTAGAGGGGGGGTGAATAGGGTTTTAAAGATAATTCAATAATTATTTTTCTCAAACAACCACACATGAAAAGGTAAGAAGGAGACAAGGGATTTAGAGTGGTTCCTACCTTAGCAAATACTAAGGTAGTCAGTCCACTACCCGGTTGCTTACCCAACCGAGATTTTGAAAGTATTTATTTTATTACCTCTTCAAGGATTTTACATAAAATACAATACTTTCTTACACTCCTTTGGACAGCCTTCACTTTGAAGTAGATCCACCAACTTGAGGCAGCCTTCTTGAAGTACCTCCAAGCTCCCCCTTGAAGTAGCCTTCCTCTTAGAAGTAGCCTCCCATTGCACCAGCCTTCTTGAAGTAGTCCAAAGCCTCCTTCTTCACCAAGAAGATCACAACCCTCTCCAATCCGCAGCCTCCAACCCTAGGAGTAGCAAGGAGAGTACAAGCAATAAGAGTGAACAAGAAAGGAAAAGGAAATTACACTTAACCTTTGAAGCACAAGGCTTGATTTACCTATATCAAGCGTGTAGATCTCCTAACCAATGTATATGGAAGTGTGATTGTTGTGGATAGGAGACACTAGCCTATAGGACACGAAATTAGAGCAAGAAGAAGAGTAGCCAATTGCAAGTATTGCTCAATTGCTCAAAATAGGTTGCTAATGCAAGTGTATGCTCAAAGATTGCTCAAGTGTAGAATAAGTAAGTTTAGGTGTCCTAAGGCATGTCCTATTTATAGAAATGACCTACAAGTGCTTAAGGACGTTCTAGACACTTTCTAGGGGGTTCTAAGTGCTTAACTAGCCGTTAGGTACACTTTTAGTTGCTTTAGCAATGGCTAGTTAATTAATTCTGCAAGTGCTGTCTGGACCCATCTCGGTCGAGGAATTGTCGACCGAGATACCTACTCGGTCGAGGGTTTGTCTACCGACAGGCTCTTTGGAGCAAGTGTTTGCAACGTTCATATCCAACTGCCAACTACCTTGTCAGCTGTGTCTAACGGCTACTTAGGTCTTTCTCGGTCGAGAAGTTTGTCGACCGAGAGTGTCTCGGTCGAGGAATTTGTCGACCGAGATTGACCCTATTTCAATGTTTCAAATAAAGTGCTAAGTGTATGTATGAGTGTGCATATGTGACACTATTGAAGGGGATGTCCTATCTAAGTGTGGTGATTAGCTAGGAAAGATCTAACGCTTGATTTACATGATGTCTAAGTACTTGTACATTATATGTTTGTACAAGTTTTACAATTGATTACATTCATGAAATAACAATAATTCAAGCATATAGATTTCCCAATTCTTAGTCATCCACCTTATTCCTGCAACACTCAAGTAGCACGTTAGATCGACAAGAATGAAATGTTTGTCATCATCGAAACAAAGGAATTATGCTAATGTCAATTTAGCCAACATTGTGTACTCATTTAAATTATGATGTTGTTATCAAAGAAAGAGATAGTTTGTTATCTAATCTAGAGCAAGCAAAGTTAGATGTTAAATGAAGAATGGATGAAATTGCTAAGTTACAAAAGGAAATTAGTAGCTTGAAAAACAGTGGTATTCTTGATAAGATCCTAAAAGATTCTTCTAGTCAGATTGGAAGGAGAGGACTAGGTTATAAGCCCAAAGGTAAATACTATCAAAAACCTAGAGTGAGAAGAAAACAAGTGCCCAAGACTAAAGTTCTGTATGTGCCTAAAGACAATCTAGCTAAGAAGACAAATGAAATTGATTCTATATATCGTCATTACTGTTTATGTCTTGGACATTATTCATTCTCTTTCCCATACAAGAAAAAGGATGTTGGTCTAGTTTGGGTTCCTAAAACTTAGAGATTTGAATATGATTAGTTGAGATTTGACATAAAACGTTACTTTGATATTCAAAATGTCTTATCTCAACAAACTGAGCTTTAATTTGCATATTTCTGTAAAATTGTATTGGAAGTAATCTATAAAATATCTACTGAAAACAAAATAGAAATAATCTCGATCGACAACAACTTCGACTGAGACACTCTTCAATCAAGAAAATAGTCAACCAAAGTTGTTTCTATTTCAAACCTGCATTTTTTTGGAGAAACAATAACTTTATCGGTTGAGAAAACTGTCGACCGATAACATTCGGTCGAGAAAATATTTGACTGAGAGGGTTATTGTCTTAAGACTGCAAAAACCTAAAAAAACACCTGGTTGACAAATACTTCGACCGAGCTACACTCGGTCGAGAACTTTATCGACCGAGGGAAATTCTGACAGAATTGTTCAATAAAAACAAGATACTTCAATTGCAATTAACTTAAGTGTGTAATGAACCTTATATATTACATTGCTTTAAATATTCCTAATCAAAAGGAAGTGTATATGGGCATCAAAACTTTATACTTTGCATGATTATAAGAAAAGATTGGTTCAAGACAAGTATTAATGGAAAATCTATTAGAAAGTTTGTTAGAAAATTTAAGGTTTCTAAGAATTTATGACAAGATATATTCTCAAAAATCTTGCTTACATGAAATAAGTTCTTAAAGGTAAACTTAAGTCATAAAAATGTTTTATCTTATACTATTCAACAATCATATATGAGCAAAATTAAGAATTAATAATCATATACAAAAAAACAAGATCAAGTGGCCCATTGGACAACCTATGAAAATGTACACAAAAATGCCCCTCTGTTGATAAAGAATTCAATCGATGGGCGCCAAGGTCGAAGTCAAGGTCGACCTAAAATAAGCCTGACAAAATGCTTATTTGTAAATCATTCACCTACACTTAACCTTAGTATATTTGCTCAGCATGCTGATTCATTACTTTATTAAATTGAACCTCAAAGCTTGTTATGACCTTAGTATCTTTAAAGTAATTTGGTTATGAAAATAAGGAAGCTTACAATATTCTTGAATATGATGTATATCTTGCTCTTAAATGAATTTTGTAAACAAATTAGGGCTTAACATCCCTTGTATTTGGTTAGAGATACATTTATTGATTCCACTATGAGCCTAAAGGAATCTCATATCATTTCAGGGCTTAACATCTCTTGCAAATGATTGAGAAATAAATCATGATTTTTGAATTGTGGCTAAATTTGACATTCGTGTTATAGTATATGATTAGGGGGGGTATCTCATTCAGGGGGAGAAAATTGTTTATATGGCTATCTTTTTGAAATGACAAAGGGGGAGAAATAATATAAATTAAAATAATTTGAGTTTCATAATCTCTTGGCTTTACATAAATTGCTTCTATATTCCCTAAGAGTTGGATATTATGTTCTATAACTCTTTGGGAATAACTAGCACACGCTCCATGAATAAACAAGAGAATGTCTACATAAGGTATATCTCAGGTATGAAACTCATATTATTTAAATTCCCTTGATTTATATTTTTGAAATGTTTGTCATCTTCAAAAAGAGGGAGATTGTTGGCTAAATCGGACATTATTAAACCCTTTGTTTTGATGATGACAAACGTTTCATTCTTTTAGATCTAACTTGTTATTTGAGTGTGTCAGGGAAAAACAAATAAGGAAGTGGATAGTTGAAAATCTACACAAATTGGAAGATCAATATGCTTAGATTGCTTTTATTTTCATGATTGTACTCAATGTAAAAACTTGTACAATTATATAATGTACAAGTACTTAGACATCATGTAAATCAAGCATTAGATCTTCCCTATCCACTCACAACACTTAAATAGATCCTCCCCTAAGATAGAAGCATAATTACACATTGATACATGCACTTAGTAGATGATTTAACACATTGCAACAGGGATTTTCTCGGTCAACAAAATCCTCGACCGAGACACTCTCGATCGAGAATAGACCCTCCTAGCCATTAGACTGAGTTAGAAAAGTAGTTGGGAGTTAGAATCAAACTTTACAACACATTGACCTAAATCTCTCATTTGTTCGAAGAAAAGTTCGACCGAGACACTCTCGATCGACAAACTTCTCGACCGAGAGAAGTTCTGGACTGCACTTTTCAGCAATAAACAACTAGATGTTGTAATGTAATTAGTGGACACCTAATGGCTAGTTGAGCACTAAGAACATCCTAGAAAGTGTCTAGAACGTCCCTAAGCACTAGTAGGCCATTCCTATAAATAGGACATTCATTAGGACACCCAAAGTATCACTTGTGCATACAATTACACTTGAGATTCATTCTTAGTGAGCAACAAGTTGAGCTACACTTGCAATATATTTCTTTGAGCATTACATTAGTGTCCTATAGCCTAGTATCTCCTAGCCACCACACTACCACGTTCATCTATACTGGATAGGAGATCAATACGCTTGATATAGGATCAAAGCGCTATACTTATTGGACAAGTATTTTCTTTCTTCCAATCTTGTTCTCTTTTATTATATAGTGTTCTCCTTGACTACTTCTAGGTTGGAGGTTGTTGAAAGGAGGTGTTCTTGATATTACTTCAAGGAAGGATACTTCAAGGGAGGTTGGAGCTACTTCCAAAGGAAGGCTATCTCAAGGTGGTGGAGCTACTTCATGTGGTGAAGGCTGCTCTGTAGACTTGGAGTTACTTCAAGAAAGCTGCTTCAAGGAGGCTGAGGCTACTTCTAGGTGAAGGCTACTTCAAGGGTGTAGAAGGAAGGTGATTGTATTTTATGTAACATCCTTGCAAGGTAATAAAATTAATAACTTTCAAAATCCCAGTTGGAAACAATCGGGTAGTGGACTGACTACCTTGGATTTCTAAGGTAGGAACCACTCTATATCCTTGTGTCTTCCTTGTTTCCTCCTACTTCTTGTTCAAGTGTTTAATTGTTTAATTAACTTTAAAAACTCTAAAAAGCTCTATTCACCCCCTCTAGATCTTTCAATTGGTATCAGATAAGGTCTTCAAGGAGTCTTAAAAGGTCTTGAAGCATGAGGGATGGTGTGAGCAACAACCTGAACTTAGAGGGAAGCTACATAGCTCGTCCACCACCATTTAATGGAAGCAACTACAACTATTGGAAGAGAAGGATGCAATTTTATTTTCAAGGCATTAGTTGGGAAATTTGGAGGATGGTGTCTACTCCATACATGCTTCCAGAAACTGAGTATGTTACATGGGATGTCAATACAGTAAAATAAGCTCAACTTAATGCCAAGGTTGTAAGTATTTTATATTGTTCTATATCGGTTAGTGGATTCAATAGAATTTCTTCATGTAAAATTGCATATGACATATGGTATAGACTTTCTATTACACATGAAGGAACCGTACAAGTTAAAAATTCTAAGATTAGTATGTTTAAATAAAAGTTTGAACAATTTCGTATGGAACCAAATGAGTCCATTAGCGAAATGTATGCAAGATTTTTTACTATCATTAATGGTTTGAGTGCATTAGGAAAATTCAGCAGTGAAGAAGATCAAGTATCCAAGATTCTTAGGTGTTTGCCACCAAAGTACAAACCAAAGGATATGGCTATTGAAGAAGCCAATGATCTCATAAGATTGAGGATGGAACAACTCATTGGAAACTTGGAGACTCATGAGGTCACTCTTAAAGAAGAAGAAAGATTGGTGGTTGAACACAAAAAGGAGAAAAGAAAGGACATTGCATTCAAGGCATCAACCAAAATTAGTCATGATACAAGTGAAGAAGAAACTCTCATTGTAAATGGTAAAAAGTATATAGAAGATTTAAAACTAACAAAACTTCTAGTGTTTCTTCTTCCTCTAGGTGCTTTGAATGCAGTAAAAGGGGACATTTAAAAAGTGATTGTCCCAAACCCAAGAAAGGAAAGTAATTATCTCACAAGAAAAAGGAAAAATCCTACAAAGTTTCATGGGATGACTCAAGTGATGATAGTGAGGATGGAGAAGAAGAGGTAGAGTGCCTTATTGTTACAACAAATGAAGAAGAAGATGAGGTAAGTCTTTTTTATTTATTTAAAGAAGAGTTAGTTGATAACATTAATGAATTGCATGATAAATATATTGATTGTAAAAAGAAACTAAAGAGAGTTACTAAAATTAATGAGGAGTTGTATACTCAATTAAATGATCTTGCTTCTGAAAAAAAAGTATTATTTTTGAAAATTCTACCTTGAAATCATCTCTTAATGACTGCAATATGAAGTTGCTTACTCTAGAAACAAACTATGATTTTCTTTCTCAAGAAAAGCTTGAACTACTTGCAAAATTGAATGATCTTCAAACTCAACCTATCTTGTGTACTCATTTAGATTATGATGTTGTTATCAAAGAAATAGATAATTTGTTCTCTAATCTAGAGCAAGCAAAGTTAGATGTTAAACGGAGAACGGATGAAATTGCTACGTTACAAAAGGAAATTAGTAGCTTGAAAAACGATGGTATTCTTGATAAGATCCTAAAAGATTCTTCTAGTCAGATTGGAAGGAGAGGACTAGCTTATAAGCCCAAAGGTAAATCCTATCAAAAACCTAGAGTGAGAAGGACACAAGTGCCCAAGACTAAAGTTCTGTATGTGCATAAAGACAATCTAGCTAAGAATACAAATGAAATTGATTCTATATATTTTCATTACTGTTTATGTCTTGGACATTATTCATTCTCTTTCCCATACAAGAAAAAGGATGTTGATCTAGTTTGGGTTCCTAAAACTTAGAGATTTGAATATGATTAGTTGAGATTTGACTTAAAACGTTACTTTTATATTCAAAATGTCTTATCTCAACTAAATTGAGCTTTAATTTGCATATTTCTGTAAAATTGTATTGGAAGTAATCTATAAAATATCTACTGAAAACAAAATAGAAACAATCTCGGTCGACAATAACTTTGACTGAGACACTCTTCGGTCGAGAAAATAGTCGACCTAAATTGTTTCTATTTCAAACCTACATTTTTCTGGAGAAATAGTAACTTTATCGGTCGAGAAAATTGTCAACCGATAACATTTCAATCGAGAAAATATTCGATCGAGAGGGTTACTGTCTGAAGCCTACAAAAACCTAAAAAAATACCCGGTTGACAAATACTTTGACCGAGCTACACTCGGTCAAGAACTTTGTCGACCGAGGGAAACTCTGACAGAATTGTTCAATAAAAACAAGATACTTCAATTACAATTAACTTAAGTGTGTAATGAACCTTATATATTACATTACTTTAAATATTCCTAATCAAAAGGAAGTGTATATGGGCATCAAAACTTTATACTTTGCATGATTATAAGAAAAGATTGGTTCAAGACAAGTATTAATGGAAAATCTATTAGAAAGTTTGTTAGAAAATTTAAGGTTTCTAAGAATTTATGACAAGATATATTCTCAAAAATCTTGCTTACATGAATTAAGTTCTTAAAGGTAAACTTAAGTCATAAATAGGTTTTATATTATACTATTCAACAATCATATATGAGCAAAATTAAGAATTAATAATCATACACAAAAAAAAGATCAACTGGCCCATTGGACAACCTATGAAAATGTACACAAAAATGCCTCTCAGTTGATAAAGAATTCAATCGAGGGGTGCCAAGGTCGAAGTCAAGGTCGACCTAAAATAAGTCCGACAAAATGCTTATTTGTAATTCATTTACCTGCACTTAACCTTAGTATATTTGCTCAGTGTGTTGATTCAATACTTTATTAAATTGAACCTCAAAGCTTGTTATGACCTTAGTATCTTTAAAGTAATTTGGTTATGAAAATAAGGAAGCTTACAATATTCTTGAATATGATGTATATCTTGCTCTTAAATGAATTCTCTAAACAAATTAGGGCTTAACATCCCTTATATTTGGTTAGAGATACATTTATTGATTCCACTATGAGCCTAAAGGAATCTCATATCATTTCAGGGCTTAACATCCCTTGTAAATGATTGAGAAATACATCATGATTTTTGAATTGTGGCTAAATTTGACATTCTTGTTATAGTATATGATTAGGGGGGTATCTCATTCAGGGGAAGAAAACAGGTTATATGGCTATCTTTTTGAAATGACAAAGGGGGAGAAATAATATAAATTAAAATAATTTGAGTTTCATAATCTCTTGGCTTTACATAAATTACTTCTATATTCCCTAAGAGTTGGATATTATGTTCTATAACTCTTTGGGAATAACTAGCACACACTCCATGAATAAACAAGTGAATGTCTACATAAGGTATATCTCAGGTATGAAACTCATATTATTTAAATTCCCTTGATTTATAATTTTGAAATGTTTGTCATCTTCAAAAAGAGGGAGATTATTGGCTAAATCGGACATTATTAAACCCTTTGTTTTGATGATGACAAACGTTTCATTCTTGTGGATCTAACTTGTTATTTGAGTGTGCCAGGGAAAAACAAATAAGGAAGTGGATAGTTGAAAATATACACAAATTGGAAGATCAATATGCTTAGATTGTTTTTATTTTCATGATTGTACTCAATGTAAAAACTTGTACAATTATATAATGTACAAGTACTTAGACATCATGTAAATTAAGCATTAGATCTTCCCTATCTACTCACAACACTTAGATAGATCCTCCCCTAAGATAGAAGCACAATTGCACATTGATACATGCACTTACTAGATGATTTAACACATTGCAACAGGGATTTTCTCGGTCAACAAAATCCTCAACTGCGACACTCTCGGTCGACAAAGTTCTCGATTGAGAATAGACCCTCCTAGCCATTAGACTGAGTTAAAAAAGTAGTTGGGAGTTGGAATCAAACTTTACAACACATTGACCTAAATCTCCCATTCGGTCGAAGAAAAGTTCGACCGAGACACTCTCGGTCGACAAACTTCTCGACCGAGAGAAGTTCTGGACTGCACTTTTCAGCAATAAATAACTAGATGTTGCAATGTAATTAGTGGACACCTAGCGGCTAGTTGAGCACTAAGAACACCCTAGAAAGTGTATAGAACGTCCCTAAGCACTAGTAGGCCATTCTTATAAATAGTACATGCCTTAGTACACCCAAAGTATCACTTGTGCATACAATTATACTTGAGATTCATTCTTAGTGAGCAACAAGTTGAGCTACACTTGCAATATGTTTCTTTGAGCTTTCCATTAGTGTCCTATAGCCTAGTATCTCCTAGCCACCACACTACCACATTCATCTATAGTGGATAGGAGATCAATACGCTTGATATAGGATCAAAGCGTTGTACTCATTGGATAAGTATTTTCTTTCTTCCAATCTTGTTCTCTTTTATTGTATATTGTTCTCCTTGACTATTTCTAGGTTGGAGGCTGTTGAAAGGAGGTGTGCTTGAGATTACTTCAAGGAAGGCTGCTTCAAGGGAGGTTGGAGCTACTTCCAAAGGAAGGCTATCTCAAAGTGGTGGAGCTACTTCAGGTGGTGAAGGCTGCTTTGTGGACTTGAAGTTACTTCAAGAAGGCTGCTTCAAGGAGGTTGAGGCTATTTCTAGGTGAAGGCTACTTCAAGGGTGTAGAAGGAAGGTGATTGTATTTTATGTAACATCCTTGTGAGGTAATAAAATTAATCACTTTCAAAATCCCAGTTGGAAACAATCGGGTAGTGGACTGACTACCTTGGATTTCTAAGGTACGAACCACTATACATCCTTGTCTCTTCCTTGTTTCCTCCTACTTATTGTTCAAGTGTTTAATTGTTTAATTAACTTTAAAAACTCCAAAAATCTCTATTCACCCCCCTCTAGATCTTTCAATTGGTATCAGAGCAGGTCTTCAAGGAGCCTTAACAGGTCTTGAAGCATGGGGGATGGTGTGCTCAACAACCTGAACTTAGAGGGGACCTATGTAGCTCGTCCACCACTGTTCGATGGAAGAAACTACAACTATTGGAAGAGAAGGATGCAATTTTATTTTCAAGGCATCAGTTGGGAACTTTGGAGGATGGTGTCTACTCCATACATGCTTCCAGAAACTGAGTATGTTACATGGGATGCCAATATGGTAAAACAAGCTCAACTTAATGCCAAGGATGTAAGTATTTTATATTGTTCTATATCGGTAAGTGAATTCAATAGAATTTCTTCATGTGAAATTGTAAATGACATATGGCATAGACTTTCTATTACTCATGAAGGAACCGTACAAGTTAAAAATTCTAAGATTAGTATGCTTAAACAAATGTTTGAACAATTTTATATGGAACCAAATGAGTCCATTAGTGAAATGTATACAAGATTTTCTACTATCATTAATGGTTTGAGTGCATTAGGAAAATTCAGCAGTGAAGAAGATCAAGTATCCAAGATTCTTAGGTGTTTGCCACCAAAGTACAAACCAAAGGTGACGGCTATTGAAGAAGCCAATGATCTCACAAGATTGAGGATGGAACAACTTATTGGCAACTTGGAGACTCATGAGGTCACTCTTTAAGAACATGAAAGATTGGCAGTTGAACACAAAAAGGAGAAAAGAAAGGACATTGCATTCAAGTCATCAACCAAAATTAGTCACGACACAAGCGAAGAAGATAGTGAATATGAAACTCTCATTGTAAATGGTAAGTAGTATAGAAGATTTAAAACTAACAAAACTTCAGTGTTTCTTATTCCTCTAGGTGCTTTGAATGTCGTAAAAGGGGACATTTAAAAAGTGATTATCCCAAACTCAAGAAAGGAAAGAAATCATCTCACAATAAAAAGGAAAAAGCCTACAAAGCTTTATGGGATGACTCAAGTGATGATAGTGAGGATGGAGAAGAAGAGGTGGAGTGCCTTATTGTTACAACAAATGAAGAAGAAGATGAGGTAAGTCTTTTTTATTTATCTAAAGAAGAGTTAGTTGATAGCATTAATGAATTGCATGATAAATATATTGAATGGAAAAAGAAACTAAAGAGAGTTACTAAAACTAATGAGGAGTTGTATGCTGAATTAAATGATCTTGCTTATAAAAAAGAAAGTATTATTTTTGAAAATTCTACCTTGAAATCATCTCTTAATGACTGCAATATGAAGTTGCTTACTCTAGAAACAAACTATGATTTTCTTTCTCAAGAAAAGGTTGAACTACTTGCAAAATTGAATGATCTTAAAACTCAACCTATCGTGTGTACTCATTTAGATTATGATGTTGTTATCAAAGAAAGAGATAGTTTGTTATCTAATCTAGAGCAAGCAAAGTTAGATGTTAAACGGAGAATGGATGAAATTTCTAAGTTACAAAAGGAAATTAGTAGCTTGAAAAACAATGGTATTCTTGATAAGATCCTAAAAGATTCTTCTGGTCATATTGGAAGGAGAGGACTAGGTTATAAGCCCAAAGGTAAATCCTATCAAAAATCTAGAGTGAGAAGGACACAAGTGCCCAAAACTAAAGTTATGTATGTGCCTAAAGACAATCTAGCTAAGAAGAGAAATGAAATTGATTCTATATGTTGTCATTACTATTTACGTCTTGGACATTTTTCATTCTCTTGCCCATATAAGAAAAAGGATGTTGATCTAGTTTGGGTTCCTAAAACTTAGAGATTTAAATATGATTAGTTGAGATTTGACCTAAAACATTACTTTGATATTCAAAATGTTTTATCTCAATTAAACTGAGCTTTAATTTGCATATTTCTATAAAATTGTATTCGAAGTAATCTATAAAATATCTACTGAAAATAAAATAGAAACAATCTCGACTGAAAATAACTTCGACCGAGACACTCTTAGGTCGAGAAAATAGTCGAACAAAGTTGTTTCTATTTCAAACCTGCATTTTTCTGGAGAAATAGTAACTTTATCAGTCGAAAAAATTGTCGACCGATAACATTTTGGTCAAGAAAATATTCGACCGAGAAGGTTACTGTCTTAAGCCTACAAAAACCTAAAAAATACACCCGGTTGACAAATACTTCGACCGAGCTACACTTGGTCGAGAACTTTGTCGACCGAGGGAAACTCTGACAGAATTGTTCAATAAAAACAAAATACTTCAATTGCAATTAACTTAAGTATGTAATGAACCTTATATATTACATTGCTTTAAATATTCCTAATCAAAAGGAAGTGTATGTGGGCATCAAAACTTTATACTTTGCATGATTATAAGAAACGATTGGTTCAAGACAAGTATTAATGGAAAATCTATTAGAAAGTTTGTTAGAAAATTTAAGGTTTTTAAGAATTTATGACAAGATATATTCTAAAAAATCTTATTTACATGAATTAAGTTCTTAAAGGCAAACTTAAGTCATAAAAAGGTTTTATCTTATACTATTCAACAATCATATATGAGAAAAATTAAGAATTAATAATCATACACAAAAAAAGAGATCAAGTGGCCCATTGGACAACCTATGAAAATGTACACAAAAATTCCTCTCAGTTGATAAAGAATTCAATTGAGGGGTGCCAAGGTCGAAGTCAAGGTCGACCTAAAATAAGCCTGACAAAATACTTATTTGTAAATCATTCACATGCACTTAACCTTAGTATATTTCCTCAGCATGTTGATTCATTACTTTATTAAATTGAACCTCAAAGCTTGTTATGGCCTTAGTATCTTTAAAGTAATTTGGTTATGAAAATAAGGAAGCTTACAATATTCTTGAATATGATGTATATCTTGCTCTTAAATGAATTCTCTAAACAAATTAGGGCTTAACATCCCTTGTATTTGGTTAGAGATACATTTATTGATTTCACTATGAGCCTAAAGGAATCTCATATCATTTCAGGGATTAACATCCCTTACAAATGATTGAGAAATAAATCATGATTTTTGAATTGTGGCTAAATTTGACATTCTTGTTATAGTATATGATTAAGAGGGAGTATCTCATTTAGGGGGAGCAAATTGGTTATATGGCTATCTTTTTGAAATGACAAAGGGGGATAAATAATAAAAATTAAAATAATTTGAGTTTCATAATCTCTTGGCTTTGAAAAACACTAGAGGGGGGGTGAATAGAGTTTTTAAATATTTTAGCAATTATTTAACTCAAACAACCACAAATGAAGAATGGAAGAAGGAGACAGGTGTTAAGAGTGGTTCCAACTTTAGCAAATACTAAAGTTGTCAGTCCACTACCCGGTTGCTTACCCAACCGGCATTTTGAAAGTATTAATTTTATTACCTTCACAAGGATTTACACAAAATACAATACTTTCTTACACCCCTTGAACAACCTTCACTTGAAGTAGATGCACCAACCCGAGGTAGCCTTCTTGAAGTAACTCCAAGCTCCCCCTTGAAGTAGCCTTCCTCTCTAGAAGTAACCTCCCGTTGCACCAGCCTTCTTGAAGTAGCTCAAGGTCCCCTTCTTCACCAAGAAGATCTTCAACCTCTCCAATCTGCAGCCTCCAACCTAGGAGTAGCAAGGAGAGTACAAACAACAATAGAGAACAAGAAAGAAAATAGAAATTACAACTTATCCTTTTGTAGCACAAGGCTTGATTTGCCTAGATCAAGCGTGTAGATCTCCTAACCAAAGTGTATGGAAATGCAATTGCAATGGAAAGGAGATGCTAGCCTATAGGACACGAATTTTGAGCTAAGAGAAGAAGTAGCCAATTGTCACAATGCTCAATTTGCTCACAAACAGGTTGCTCAAAGTATGCTCAAAGATTTCTCAAGTGTAACAAGTGAGTTTTGGTGTCCTAAGGCATGTCCTATTTATAGGAATGTCCTACAAGTGCTTAAGGATGTTCTAGACACCTTCTAGGGGTTTCTAAGTGCTTAACTAGCCATTAGGTACAAGTTTGTTGCTTTAGCAACGGCTAATTAATTAATTCTGCAGTTGCTATCAGAGTTCATCTCAGTCGAGAAATGGTCGACCGAGACTCCTACTCGGTCGACGTTTTGTCGACCGACAGGCTCTCTGGATCAAGTGTATGCAACGTTTATCTCCAACTGCCAACCACCTTGTCAGTTGTGTCTAACGGCTACTTGGGTCTTTCTCGGTCGAGAAGATTGTCGACCGAGAGTGTCTCGATCGAGGAGTTAGTCGACCGAGATTGACCATGTTTCAATTTTTTTAATTAAAGCACTAAGTGTGTGTATGAGTGTGCATATGTGACACTATTGAAGGGGATGACCTATCTAAATGTGATGTTTAGCTAGGGAGAATCTAACGCTTGATTTACATGAAATCTAAGTACTTGTACATTATATATTTGTACAAGTTTTTACAAAGTGATTACATTTCATGAAAATATAAATATGTAAGCATATGGATTTCCCTAATTGCTTTGTCATCCACCTTATTCCTGCAACACTCAAGTAGCACGTTATATTAACAAGAATGAAATGTTTGTCATTATCAAAACAAAGGGATTTTCAAATGTCCATTTAGCCAACAATCTCCCCCTTTTTGAAGATGACAAACATTTCCTAAATATAAAATAAGAAAGTATAAAACATGTGATTTTCATACCTGAAGATTACCTTTGTGAATTTCTTCTCTTGTTTATAAAATGTGTGCTTATTATTCCCCATGAATTATGGAACATGAAATC
Source organism: Alisma plantago-aquatica (assembly GCA_963693085.1). NCBI lineage: Eukaryota > Viridiplantae > Streptophyta > Magnoliopsida > Alismatales > Alismataceae > Alisma > Alisma plantago-aquatica. Next base: position 124,794,143 of record OY856411.1, read on the forward strand.
CAATCCTTTAGGGAATATAGCAACTTTCAATGTAAAGCCAAGAGTTTATGAAACTCATTGATTGAGTTTTGCACAAATACTAAGTTTTATATTTATTTCTCCCCCTTTGTCATTTCAAAAAGATATCCGTTTAAGAATAAAACTCCCCCTTAATTAGATGTCCCAAAAAAATGTCTATTAAAAGCCAAAATGATGTAAGTAAAAGTTATTTTTAAGAAGCACAAATATCAAAGAAAACATCTTCCAAAGGAGTGATAAGCAATTGCTTCCTAATTTTGTTAAATTGGTCTAGTGGAAGCGGTTTTGTAAAAATATCAGCCAATTGATCTTCCGTATCAACATGATGAAGGGAAACATGATTCTTGGAGATATGATCCCTTAAAAAATGATGACGGATTTCAATATGTTTAGCTCGGCTGTGTAAAATAGGATTATGTGCTAAGTTTATAGCGCTCGTGTTGTCACAAAAGATAGGCATAGATGAAAGAGTAAAACCATAATCATTTAACACTTGTTGCATATAAAGCACTTGAGCACAACAAGATCCGGCTTCCATATATTCAGCTTCAGTTGTAGAGAGGGCAACCGTGTTTTGTTTCTTGCTAAACCAAGATACTAAAGCTCTCCCTAATAGGAAACAGCCACCACTAGTGCTCTTGCGATCAAGTCGACAACCAGCATAATCCGCATCAGTATAAGCTTTAAAATCCAAGGATTGTCCTTTTGGATACCATAAACCAAAACATGTAGTGTCGGCTAAGTATCGAAGAATTCGTTTAACCGCTTGAAAATGAGAGTGCATAGGTTGTGATTGAAATCGAGCACAAAGACCAACAGAAAACATGATGTCCGGTCGAGAAGCAGTTAAGTAAAGCAAGCTACCAATCATGGCTCTATATAAGGAATCATCAATTGGTTCCCCATTTTCATCCTTATCAATTTTTATAGAAGTGGCCATAGGAGTAGTAGCTTGTTTGCACTGATCCATCCCAAAACGTTTTAAGAGTTCTTTAGTATATTTTTCTTGGCTTATAAAAATTCCGGCAGGCGTTTGTTTAATTTGGAAACCAAGAAAGAAAGTTAGCTCACCCATGAGGATCATTTCAAATTCTTTTTGCATAATGTCACTGAATTGTGTGCACAACGATTCATTAGAAGCTCCAAAAATAATGTCATCAACATATATTTGCACAACTAGGAAATCAGATGTATATGTTTTGAAAAATAAAGTAGAATCGGAATTTCCAATAGAAAAACCATTATCAAAAAGATATGTCTTGAGCCTTTCATACCAGTTCATAGGTGCTTGTTTTAAACCATAAAGTGCTTTCTTAAGTTTATAAACATAGTCACCTTTTTCCGGTATTTCAAAACCGGGTGGTTGGGAAACATATACTTCTTCTTGAATGATTCTGTTTAGAAATGCACTTTTTACATCCATTTGGTAGAGTTTGATGTTTTTATGTGCAGCAATAGCTAGTAACATTCTTATAGCTTCAAGTCTAGCTACTGGTGCATACGTTTCATCAAAATCTATTCCTTCTTGTTGATTATATCCTTGTGCTACTAACCGAGCTTTATTCCTTATTACTTCTCCTGCCTCATTTAGTTTATTCCTAAAAACCCATTTAGTTCCAATGATGGTTTTATCTTGTGGTTTAGGAACTAAATCCCATACATCATTTTTAGTGAATTGGTTTAGTTCTTCTTGCATTGCTATTATCCAATAATCATCTTTAAGAGCTTCGGATATTTTCTTAGGTTCAATGATAGAAACAAAGGCCATGTTTGCAACATCCTTAAATGAGGACCGGGTTTTTACTTTATCATTTGGATTTCCAATAATTAATTCTTGAGGATGATCCTTAATAAGTCTAGGTATAGGTTGTGTTTCAGCTTGGTTATTGTTTGTAGTATCTTTCTCACTGTCATTTGGTATGTTTAGGTTTTCGAATTGATTAGTAAGATCAATTATTTCTAGATTTTCTGATTTGGACTCTTCATGAAAAGTTCCTCAACTTTTCTAGAGATGGTGTTATAGACTCTAAATGCTTTGCTAGAGGTAGAATATCCCAAAAAGAATGCTTTGTGTGATTTAGAATCAAACTTATCTCTATCATCTTTGGTATTTAAGATATAACATGTAGATCCAAAGGTATGAAAATAGTCAACTCTAGGTTTCTTAGAATGTATTATTTCATACGGAGTTTTCTTCAAATGAGAGTGAACGGTTACTCTATTTAACACATAGCATGCGGTGTTTACAGCTTCGGCCCAAAAGGTTTTGGGTGTGTTATGTTCGAGCATCATAGTTCTAGCCATTTCTTGTAGTGATCGGTTTTTCCTTTCAACTATACCATTTTGTTGTGGAGTGCGTGGAGCAGAAAAATTGTGAGTGTACCCTTGAGATGTGCAAAATTCTTCAAATACATGATTTTCAAATTCTCCACCATGATCACTTCTAATGGTACATATTTTGCTTTGTAATAGATTTTCAATCATAGAGCAAAATTTTATAAAAGCATGAATAGTATCATCTTTGGTTGCAATAAAATGTACCCATGTATATCTACTATAATCATCAACAATAACAAAACAATATCTTTTGCCACCGATAGATTGTGTCCTCATAGGTCCAAATAAATCCATGTGAATTAATTCTAAAGATCTACTGGTGCTAAGTTCATGTTTTGGTTTAAAAGAGGTTTTTGTTTGTTTTCCCAATGTACATGGTTCACAATTTTCAAATTGATCAAAGGATAAAGTAGGCAAACCACGAACAAGATCATATTTCACTAACTTTCTGATAACATGTGAACTAGCATGTACTAGCTTTTTATGCCATAATTGTAAAGTATTTTCATTTGCAAGCAAGCATTTTCCTACTACATATTTCATAGAGTTAGGTCTAAGGATATAAAGATTTCCAACTCTTTTTCCTTCATAGACAACATTTGTAGTGTTTTCTATTAATAATTTGCAGTAGGTTTTGTTAAATAAAACATCATAACCACTATCACATAATTGACTCACACTTATTAAGTTATGATGCAAACCATCAACAAGTAGAACATTCTTTATTTCGAGGTTTGTACCAATGTTACCTATTCCAGCAATTTTACCTTTACCGTTATCTCCAAAAGTGACTGTTCCACTCTTCTTTTCTTCAAAGGTTTGAAATGCATCCTTGTTTCCGTTCATGTGTTTGGAACATCCACTGTCAACCACCCAATCCTACATTAGAATGTAGATTTTGGTACCCATGTGATGGTCCGATATGGTTAGAAGCATCTAAGTAGAGATTGTATAAAAATTCTGATTCAGAACTTCAGTCGGTCGACAATTGTTCGACCGACACCTTTCTCGGTCGACTAATCGTCGATCGAGAAGATTGCTGTATTACAAATTAAAGACAGAAATTCAACCGGTTGACTAATTTTTGACCGAAATAGTTGCTGTTTTGATTTTGATTTTTTTCACAGGCATCTGGTCGGTCGACAAAAGTTCGACCGATTATATTTTCGGTCGACAATACTTCGACCGACTAAGTTTCTATTTCAGTACATCAGTTCAGAAAATTATTACAATGCATAAAACCTTTTAATAAGTTGAGATAATACAATATGAATTGCAAAATTACGCATTTGATCATATCTCAACTGAATTGCATGCTACTCTACTAAGTTTGGGATTTTGGGACCCAAACTAAGTAGGAATCCTTGGTTTTATACGGGCATGAAAATGAATAATGTCCAAGACGTAAACAAAAATGACAAGTAATAGAGTCAACTTCATTTCTCTTCCTAGGAATTGTGTTCTTAGGTACAAACATAGTACGAGTTCTTTTAGGTTGATTTTTCTTTGGATCATATCCCAAACCTCTTCTTCCATTGAGACTAGAGGAAGATTTTAGAAGGTTGTCAAGGATATCTTTTCTTCTTAGCTCATGTAGGTTTCTTTGTAGCTTAGCAATATCATCCATCTTCTTGTGTAAATCTTTTCTGGCTCGGTCTAAATCAAATAATAGGGAGTCTCTTTCTTTTACAACATTGTCATAGTCTAGATGGTTACACATAATTGGTTGAGTCTGAAAATCTTTTAGTTTAGCTAACAATTCAGTCTTTTCTTGAGAGAGAAGATCAACATTTGTTTCTACAGTGAGTAGCTTGTTAGTGCAATCATTTAAAGATGTTTTTAAAGACAAATTTTCAAGATTAATGTTGTTCTTTTCAGAAGAGAGATCATTTAATTTAGCATATAGCTCATCATTTGTTTTGATAACCTTCTTTAGTTTCTTCTTGACATCAACATATTTATCATGAGTTTCTTGTAAACTAGTAATTAACTCTTCTTTAGGAAGATCAAGTAGGCTTACCTCTTGAGAGTCTTCATCATCTTCTCTTGCCATTAGACATTCCACCTTTTCTTCTCCGCTTTCACTTTCACTTGACTCGTCCCATGCAGCTTTATAGGCTTTTTCTCCTCTCTTCTTGTGTGAGCTTTTCTTTCCTTTCTTTACTTTAGGACATTCATTTTTGAAATGTCCTTTCTTTCCACACTCAAAGCACCTAGGAGGAGGAGAAGAAGAACTAGAAATTTTGTTAGATTTAAATCTTCTATATTTCTTACCATTGACAATCAATGCTTCTTCTCCTTCTTCTTCACTGGACTCCTCACTTTCTGGTGTGATTATCTTTGAAGCTTTTAGAGCCACATCCTTCTTCTTTCCTTGCTAAAGTTCACGTTCTCTTCTTTCTTCCTCTTCTAGGGTTGCTTCATGAGCTTCTAGATTGCCAATGAGTTGTTCCATTTTCAACCTAGTGAGGTCATTAGCTTCTTCAATGGCTGTCACCTTTGGCTTGTATTTAGGAGGAAGTGATCGAAGGATTTTTAATACCTGATCTTCTTCAAGGACAGTTTTTCCTAGGGCATTTAAACCATTAACAATAGAAGAGAATTTTGCAAACATTTCACTAATAGATTCATTTGGATCCATACGGAAGTGTTTAAACTTTTGTTTAAGCATGCTAATCTTAGAATTCTTGACTTGAACTGTACCTTCATAAGTTATGGATAGTCTACGCCAGATGTCATAGGCTGTGTCACAATTTGATATTCTATTAAATTCTCCTACAGAAATTGAACAATATAAAATGCTTACAGCTTTGGCATTCATTTGAGCCAACTTTACCGTGTTTGCATCCCACTCTGCATATTGTGTTTGAGGAAGCTCGTATGGGGTTGACACCATCCTCCATAAGTCCCAATTGATGCCTTGGAAGTAGAACTGCATCCTTCTCTATCAATATGTGTAGTTTGTTCCATCAAATGCCAGAGGTCTAGCAACAAGTGTTCCTTCAAGGTTAAGGTTGTTAAGCACCCCGTCACCCATTCTTCAAGACCTTGTTAAGGTTCCTTGAAGCCCGCTCTGATACCAATTGAAAAACACTAGAGGGGGGGTGAATAGAGTTTTTAAATATTTTAGCAATTATTTAACTCAAACAACCACAAATGAAGAATGGAAGAAGGAGACAGGTGTTTAGAGTGGTTCCAACTTTAGCAAATACTAAAGTTGTCAGTCCACTACCCGGTTTCTTACCCAACCGGGATTTTGAAAGTATTAATTTTATTACCTTCACAAGGATTTACACAAAATACAATACTTTCTTACACCCCTTGAACAGCCTTCACTTGAAGTAGATGCACCAACCCGAGGTAGCCTTCTTGAAGTAACTCCAAGCTCCCCCTTGAAGTAGCCTTCCTCTCTAGAAGTAACCTCCCGTTGCACCAGCCTTCTTGAAGTAGCTCAAGGTCCCCTTCTTCACCAAGAAGATCTTCAACCTCTCCAATCCGCAGCCTCCAACCTAGGAGTAGCAAGGAGAGTACAAACAACAATAGAGAACAAGAAAGAAAATAGAAATTACAACTTATCATTTTGTAGCACAAGGCTTGATTTGCCTAGATCAAGCGTGTAGATCTCCTAACCAAAGTGTATGGAAATGCAATTGCAGTGGAAAGGAGATGCTAGCCTATAGGACACGAATTTTGAGCTAAGAGAAGAAGTAGCCAATTGTCACAATGCTCAATTTGCTCACAAACAGGTTGCTCAAAGTATGCTCAAAGATTTCTCAAGTGTAACAAGTGAGTTTTGGTGTCCTAAGGCATGTCCTATTTATAGGAATGTCCTACAAGTGCTTAAGGACATTCTAGACACCTTCTAGGGGTTTCTAAGTGCTTAACTAGCCGTTAGGTACAAGTTTGTTGCTTTAGCAACGGCTAATTAATTAATTCTGCAGTTGCTGTCAGAGTTCATCTCGGTCGAGAAATGGTCGACCAAGACTCCTACTCGGTCGACGTTTTGTCGACCGACAGGCTCTCTGGATCAAGTGTATGCAACGTTTATCTCCAACTGCCAACCACCTTGTCAGCTGTGTCTAACGGCTACTTGGGTCTTTCTCGGTCGAGAAGATTGTCGACCGAGAGTGTCTCGGTCGAGGAGTTAGTCGACCGAGATTGACCCTGTTTCAATTTTTTTAATTAAAGCACTAAGTGTGTGTATGAGTGTGCATATGTGACACTATTGAAGGGGATGACCTATCTAAATGTGATGTTTAGCTAGGGAGAATCTAACGCTTGATTTACATGAAATCTAAGTACTTGTAAATTATATATTTGTACAAGTTTTTACAAAGTGATTACATTTCATGAAAATATAAATATGTAAGCATATGGATTTCCCTAATTGCTTTGTCATCCACCTTATTCCTGCAACACTCAAGTAGCACGTTATATTAACAAGAATGAAATGTTTGTCATTATCAAAACAAAGGGATTTTCAAATGTCCATTTAGCCAACAGGCTTTACATAAATTGCTGTTATATTCCCTAAGAGTTGGATATTATGTTCTATAACTCTTTGGGAATAACTAGCACACACTCCATGAATAAACAAGAGAATGTCTACATAAGGTATATCTCAGGTATGAAACTCATATTATTTAAATTCCCTTGATTTATATTTTCAAAAGGGGGGAGATTGTTGGCTAAATCGGACATTATTAAACCCTTTGTTTTGATGATGACAAATGTTTCATTATTGTGGATCTAACTTGTTATTTGAGTGTGTTAGGGAAAAACAAATAAGGAAGTGGATAGCTAAAAATCTACACAAATTGGAAGATCAACATGCTTAGATTGCTTTTATTTTCATGATTGTACTCAATGTAAAAACTTGTACAATTATATAATGTATAAGTAATTAGACATCATGTAAATCAAGCATTAGATCTTCTCTATACACCCAAAACACTTAGATAGATTCTCCCCTGAGATAGAAGCACAATTACACATTGATACATGTACTTAACACTCTCGGTCGACAAACTTCTCGACCGAGAGAAGTTCTAGACTGCACTTTTCAGCAATAAACAACTAGTTTTTGAAATGTAATTACTGGACACCTAACGGCTAGTTGAGCACTAAGAACACCCTAGAAAGTGTATAGAACATCCCTAAGCATTAGTAGGCCATTCCTATAAATAGGACATGCCTTAGGACACCTAAAGTATCAATTGTGCATACAATTGCACTTGAGATTCATTCTTAGTGAGTAACAAGCTGAGCTACACTTGCAATCTATTTCTTTGAGTTTTACATTAGTGTCCTATATCCTAGTGTCTCCTAGTCACCACACTATCACGTTCATATATAGTTGATAGGAGATCAATACGCTTGATATAGGATCAAAGCGTTGTACTCATTGGATAAGTATTTTCTTTCTTCCAATCTTGTTTTCTTTTATTGTATATTGTTCTCCTTGACTACTCCTAGGTTGGAGGCTGTTGAAAGGAGGTGTTCTTGAGATTACTTCAAGGAAGGCTTCTTCAAAGAAGGTTGGAGATACTTCCAAAGGAAGGCTATCTCAAGGTGGTGGAGCTGCTTCAGGTGGTGAAGGTTGCTCTGTGGACTTGGAGTTACTTCAAGAAGGTTGCTTCAAGGAGGTTGAGGATACTTCTAGGTGAAGGCTACTTCAAGGGTGTAGAAGGAAGGTGATTGTATTTTATGTAACATCCTTGCGAGGTAATAAAATTAATAACTTTCAAAATCCTGGTTGGAAACAATCGGGTAGTGGACTGACTACCTTAGATTTCTAAGGTAGAAACCACTCTACATCCTTGTGTCTTTCTTGTTTCCTCCTACTTCTTGTTCAAGTTTTTAATTGTTTAATTAACTTTAAAAACTCCAAAAATATCTATTCACCCCCCTCTCGATCTTTCAAATTCTACCCACCAATAGAACATAGGTGTAATACCTCCTACCCCTGACTGCATGTCTTGCACTGGCAGCTGCGTGAGTTCTGAGACTCAATTTTTTTCTCTCCTTTGCCCCCCTCTCCTTCCTAAGCTAATAGAACCCTAGCTTCCACTCTTATTGTATCCCCCTCTCTCTACGTCTGATGGTCATTGTAGTAGGGTGATGGATGCCACATTTTGCAGTAGCCATAGAAAATCTTATGGAACCCAAAAGCAATGAGCTTTCTCCAATCTTCACGTCAAATTATGCCTACACCATTGGAACCCTTTCCAAACTCCAACTCTTACTGATGCACCATGTTATAACACCACCATCATCATCTTATTAATCCCTCTAGTGCACATTTCGTTTGAAACCCAGTGGTCAATCCATTGTTCAACCTCCTTGACTACAAGGATCCTTCTTTAGGCATTACCAACCACATATGTAAGTAGACTATAACGCTAAACTCTCAGGTGATCTACACAATGGGTTCATGAAGAACCAAAGTTTCTTCCACATCCACATTTTCATGGAGATTTTGCCCTTAGTGACTCTAGGAAGGAGGAGGATGCTTCTAAACCTGGTTGCTACCACCAACACTTGACTAAGAAAAACAATCCCATCAAGATAAAGACCAATAAAAAACTATCCATCTACAAGTGCATTCCTCCTCCTGATTTTCCATTTAGATAATCAATTAGTAATGTCAATAATTTCAATCTCAATAGATTATGATTTCACAAATTATTAAATAAACACATGAAAAGTATGATATTAGACACTAATCACGATCTATTGTATAAAAATCTTATTACGATTGATTATGTTACTCATTCCATTTCAATACATGTATGTAAACACATAATGTTATAATGTATTCATATTATAGTAAGACAAGTAACTTTTTAAGTAAGAGGGGATTCAATTAATAGAAGCAAATGCATATAATGCCAGGAAAATATGATAAAAGGGCAAATCTATGATATTTCACAATGTTAGTCAAAATATATATTGATGGTATGCCAAAGAGACTTAGCAGCAAGAATTGTGAAAATAGATTTGTTTATGTACTTCCACATGTGGTATATGGCAATGAGGATAAAAGGATGGGCTGATTTGTTGGCCTCACTTGAGAAGTCATCATAGGTAAGTGGAATTGCAAAAGTCATGACATATATACTTAGAGCCTTCTTTCCATATGAAACTTGTGTAGCAGTAGGACCATAATATGTGTTCATTAGTTATGGAATCACCTGTACAAAGAGAGCAACAAACCACTAGGTGGAACTCACGCATTTGGATATTATCATCAGTGAGACATCCTTTGTGCATAACTTTCAAACAATGAACCTGCATGCACCTAGGTATTTTCTTATTCCATAACCACAATACCCAAGTACATTTGGGTGATGGAGTACTCTGGTAGTTCCATGCATCTTTGAGGGTATGGATAGCCTTTTATCAAGGAGATAATGGTTTTTTTATATTTTTTAGAATTGAAAGTCTTTTGAAGACTTCATGGACTGCATGAATGTGTGATTCAGAAGGAAGAGACTAGGTATCTGTAGTTATGATTTCATCCATCTATGCATTATGTTGGATGCTAGATTACAACCTAACAACTTGTCCCACTTATTCTTCCAAGTTGTTTCTGCCTTGAGTCCATGGATCAAGCTAGATGGACAATAAATTACCATTGCCAATATAGCAACTTACATTGTGCTTAAACAACACATGGTTATAGCAATTCTATGTTTGATACATGCATATAAGTATTAGTAGGTCTTGTTTCTTACTTTTTACTTTTATGAAGTTATTTAGTGGTGTTAGATAAGATATTTATAGTGATAATGATGTTACACACACAAGACTCACTCATATTGATAGAATAGAACCTAGGCAATCTTTATGTACTTATGAACTTATACTTGTATGTAGTATGTTGGAAAATGTAGTGTCCTTAAACCTAATATAAATTAATTGTATGTTGGAAAATGTAGTGTCCTTAAACCTAATATAACTTAATTATATACTAATGACATTTCAGATATGCATGGAATTACTTGAATCTGAACCCAACCATAATAATACAATTGTTTGTTGGATCAATGAAACCTAGAATGTAATCATATTAATTATATATGTTAGTTCATTGATGGATGTTAGACATGGATATAAAATTTCATGATGTGAATATCTCTAAATATTCATACAACACCATGTTGGAAATCCAATACATATTAGTATATGAGATACATCTATCTAGGTTGATCTATGTCAAATGAAATGGAATATGAGAGAAAGAATGTTCTTAACAATGTTGCTTTATAAATATACATATAGATGGTATGTTGGTTAGACTATATCAACATTTACTACAAATCATCATATAGTGCATACTTGTATTTTAGGAATTTTCAAGGACTATATATAAGATGTGTCTATAAAATATTATGCATGCTAAATATGATGCTAGGAATAAGACAAAATTATATGGATTTAGAGAGATTATAAAATTTCAAGACCTAAATTGGTGAAATGTATATTACTACCAACAAATAATGCAATCTACTTATATCCATATTTATGTGGCTAAACATGGGTCTTAGAAAAAAAACTAAATGTTTGATGGATCATATGTTCACTTAATTAGATTAAAACCATGTTATTCCATTAGGTGATCATAGTTATCTTATGACCTTTATATATATAGACATAATAAAATAATATACACATGTGCATTTTGGTTTTACTAACATACCCAATGTATTTCTAGGAAAGAAATATGACTTTTTGGATCAAGGTACATCAATTGAATAAACCATTACATGTGAAGATCATGTATGTACAACTCATCTAAATTGTTTAGGCATTCATATGATACCTAATTTCCTACAATGAGGCAATTTCTTGGATATTGCTCCTTCTTGATACTTAAATTGAAATCCCTTATTATATAAAATGACATCATTTGTTGTCTTCTAGATATTAAATCAATCTTATGAAATTGGGTTATATATTTCACCTACCACGAGTACCTTAACTGCTTATGTACCATGGAATATGTTGTTGAATGGAATATTTCATCTTACCACACTATTATGCATATTTGGAGATCATACTAGTTCATGTATAGTAATATACTTATGTACAACCACATAAATATTGGGCATGCATCCCACTTTATGCATTTTGGTATTGAGGTTTAGCCCTGCTTTCCCTTTGGTATCGAGGTTTACCCCCTACCCCTTTCTTGGAATCCAATGGTGTCTCGACCCATTGATAGATAGCTTAGTTTACATTAAACTTGCGTAAATTTTATTACTGTTGTTTTTTGTGAAAATATTTGTTTTGAAATATATTTAAAATGGTCATATTGTTCCCACAACATTATCACCTTGATATTTTAATACTCATTCTCTTGAACTTACCTAAACACTTATAACCCCCTCTTGTATGGGGACACCCTCTTTTGTGCTGGACTCCTTATAATACATAAATATTTCATACATACACATACTAATCTTTTTACTAACATATACATGTCTTTTTTTCTTCCTTTTTCGGGTTGTTGTTCCCAAACTATCCAGATGTAGGTTATTAGATGTTGGCGACCGAGGAGAAGCTTGTAGCTCAGATATATACTCAAGGATAGACTGGGATGACCATGTTTCTATATGTAACTAGTCATTTGCATATATTTTTGTACATTTCTCTTTTATGTATTTCATTCAAGAGGTGAGGAACTACATTATGATAATAATGTTGAGAGAGTTAATTTTTATGCTGCTATATAATGACTCTAGTTTTTATATTGTTTGAGAAATGAAAGTACATCTTTCCCATCACAGATAATAATGTATTTGGATTAGATGGATTATTATATTAAGTAGGGATGAATCTCATATCAAGGCACACTCCTTGCATAAGTTTTTCTATATACAAAATATATGAATGTGACAACACGACCTTTTTAGTGCCAATCATTCTGAATATTCAGTCTGAAATGTCCTCTGGCTATATGAGAATGTGAACAACCGGGGGACTCTAATTTTCTAGAATAGCTTATAAAATAATGATGCATGTTTAGAGTGTATACAGAAACTATATACTATGAAGACCTTCAAATAATCATCTTAGATCTAAAAGGGTTATTTGTGTTTTGTGGGTTGGACAGGTTTAGGATTATTTCAGGTATCTCTAAGGCCCATTTCATCAATTTATCCTTTGATCTAACTTTTTTCTACCGGAGACAAAAGTGTGTAAGATTTGTGGGTCAAGTATATGTAGCAAGAGATGTCTCAATGGGGATCAATTACCGGTCTAAAGTCTGATGGTGTTCTAGAAGTTTGGTCGGGAAAATGATGGTAGTTATATAATAAAACCACTTTTATTATTGTATCATCATACATGTGAGATTTTTTGTGGTTGATTGGGTTCAAAGACGTTTATTTTTGCATTACTTATTTAGTGTGAAGGAGTTTCATGCGGAAGGTGTTTTGTTTGCAAGAGATACGAGTATTTTACTAAACATAAACCGACCACACAATCTCAAGTTTGTGGTGCCTCAACCGTGTAGTTGTTTTAGTCGACAGAGAGTACACTAGTTGACTGTGTGACCTTTTATTTTTATTTTTAGTCATTGAGAGATATAGAAAGTTTCGATGGATCTTATTTAGTGTATTTCGACACCACTGGGGAGTGACTTGTTAATCTTGCCTCTGGAGGGTTCGATGAAGTGAAGCTATAAGTGATTGGGGGCATCAATGCACAAAACATACCTCAGAACATCAAAGCATGAGAAGGATGTGCAAGATGAGGTGCAAGAGTGCCATTCTGAGTGAGAGTCGGAGGGATATATAGAGAGACAAATAGGATTTTGGTTTTTCTCTCACGGCCTAAATATGTGTTTGTGAAATCGACCTTTCCTATAGGGGTAGTAAATCGAATGTACATGTTGAGAGAGGACCAAAAATCCATTAATGACCGTTTAGACATACACAATGAAAACATTATTTTATGTATAAATAACATATCCTCAAAAGAAAACTGACTTCATATTAACTAACAACCTTAGGATGAAACTCCTTAGAGAGTCAACTCTTCCAGTGAAAATACGCCCCCACCCCCACCCAAACCCCAACCCCAGAAAGATAAAGATTGTTTGTTCGCAAATGCAAACCTTCATTGTTCACAGGCGCATGCAATAGAAGATCCGGTGAAGCTTGAACGACGTCTTCATTTATTCTTCCCCGCTCTAGCTGTCGTCAATTTGGCGGCTCCAATTAAGTTTGTGAACTAGTTGAAAAATAAGAGCTCTTTTTTCCGCAGATGTGGGCAGCAGTAGCTTAGGTCCTTTTAGTCCCATATCGGCAGTAGGTGTTCGGCGCAGACGCGGTAGCAGCTACATAAACGGATAGGCTCGTTCCTTTACAAATCACGCAGCCGCGCGGTGAGCACAGTGCGAACTATTCTTTCGCCTTTTACTAAAGAATACCGTGTGCTCGCCGCAAACAGCGGCGTACGCCAATTTTTGAAAGGGCTTGCTGATGCCAGTAGGCCCTACCAAAGTAATGCAAAAAAAATTTTAGACTCTCTTGTAATACAGAGCCTCGTTTTCGTTATGGTGTTGACGAAACGAGTCGGTCTTTTTATGGTATTGCTAATTTCTATGTAACGTTAATGTTTCCCTAGTGTGGCAGAAAGTTGTTTTGAAAATTGTTAAGAGGCGGTAAGCTACAAGCTAAAATATTTATAATGTTTTGGTTTTTGAGTATCTGAGGGTGTGGTCCGTCGTTGTAATCAGCTGAGCTATTTAGGTTGTAATCAGCTGAGCAATTTTGGTTTGGTTGTAATCAGCTAAGCTATTTTGGCCGGTCAATGTTAGAAAATCAAATATAATAGTATCTTATTAATTGGTGATATCTAATATACATTAATTTTGTCATGCAGCAACACTTTTCATTTTGTTATTGGTTAGCCATATTATGAAGAAACTTGTGATGGTAACTCAGTTAAGAGCGTGGGAAAAAAGTTCATTGAACCATAGAAATGAATGAGGCAAGAGGCTGAGTGCGTGTCACGTATCATTCGCAATGAGAAAAGGGGAGTTGGGATAAGGTTCGACCTGCACTCCTTTGCTAATTAAATTTCACATGTGAGGTGAGGCAAAGCCCTGATGCCTCAATAACGGACAACTGGCCAAGTGGATGGGAAGTGGGATAATTGTTAGGGGGCAGCAAATGACCCACTGGTCATTGTGAAACTACATCCATTGTGGGTTGGGTCTAGATGAACGTACACAAGGAAAATTGCGTGTATGAGTCGTTCACTTCCTCGTCCATTCATTTTCAATTTGATGGAGTGTGTCGTGCGCAAGATGATGGGATAGGTGTCGTCACAAATGGGTTAGGACATGATTTTTGAACTTGAAGTTGATAGCTGATGTAGTCATTTTTAGTGTTTCAATAACATTGGATTAACTTGTCAAAATGCATTATGGACTGAAAAGACTTTGTATAAAAACATGGATGTGGGTTCATCGTCAACCTAGCTTGATGTGGTTAATGATTACATATGATAAATATAAGCATTGAAGATGTTTATGTCCAGTAGAGAAAGAATGACGTATAATTTTGATGTTGAGAATGGTTTGATTCAAAATTTTCATACAATAAGATAATCATTTGATATAGGGTCTCAGTGCGCACTAATATCTTGAGAGAACTTGGATGAGAAGCCTTGGAAATGAGTATGTCGATAATATCTCACTTATAGATGTTGGTTATGGAGACAACTCTCAAGCAGGGGTTTGTACTAAACAATGGATATGCAGTGTGATAACCTTAATGATATTATTTTACCTTTCACGTATTCTATATAAGTGGAACTACTTGCCCCCTTTTTAGTAAGGTTGTGAGACTCTTTTATTATTCCCACTCTCCTCATGCATATCATTCCCAGAAGAAAACGTGAGGCAGAGCTACTAGTATTACAAGCTATCCTAGGTAGACAAGGGGTGCCTATAAGTATAGTAGTAATGTTGGTCATAAGTTGAACTTCAAAAAAAAGAGTCATCAAGAAGACTTCCTCTCCTCGACCCCTCATTGACCTGTGGAGGCCCGACACAGGAGGAGTAAGGTAAACCAAGTGTGCAACCCATTAGTTCTGGCACAAACCATGTCAGACATAAATCCCAGTTTTATTCGTCCCCGTGAGGATTCGAACCTGAGACCTCTGTCTGCGTTCATGGTCCGATCACCAGTGAGCTACACCCTTGCGAGTATCATAAGTTGAACTTTAGCTAAGCTATATGCATCATTTTTCATTTTTTACTCACATGAGTGTTCTTTGCAGCCCAATCATAGTGAAAAGTATGTCTATGCTCTTCTTAAATATAGCCTAAATTGAATAAGCATTAAAACTATTTAGTTGTGTCCAAACAACATTGCAATCAGATTCAACCACCACTCAACACCATAGCTCTACCCATGCCGGCCCCAAGTCCATGAGGATGACCATAATACCATCTACTGAAACAGAGCTTGTCTACATCTTTTCTTCATAGTCCCTATTTCATACTCCTTTGTGATCTTTTGCAACCTCATGTAAAGCACCCCTTCTGCCTTTGCATTGAGGTGTTTGATTAAGTATCATCTACCACTACCAAGGGGAAACTAAATTTTGTGTCACTCCTAATAATCAACCTAAATATGATTATTATGAGTGGTCCCAAGGTGATAAGGTACTAACCCAAACCATTATCTCAGATAATTAAACAATTTCAAGAAAAATATGGAGAATATTTTGTCTATCTATAATTAAAATTGACAGACAACAAATAGACCTCGAGAATGGAAATTCGGAGAGGGCTCCGTGAAACAACATCCTGCCGCGGTGGAAGAAGCAGTTCCAGCCATCCTTCGACTAAAGGACATGGTAGGGGTGGACGAGGATGGGCGAGGGACATGGAAAATGATATGACGATCAATGTTATCTCTGTCATTGGGGAGAGTAACAAAGATTCCTCTTCTCTACAACCAAAACAAGAATCATATGTAACTGCAATGGAGTTACAACACACCGAAATTCATTCAACAAATCCTACTATAGATCACCTTATGCTGAACGCCACTTCTACCATGCTTTTTGAAGTGGGATTTCAATTCCAATACAAAGGTATGAAAGGCAATTCCCATCATGCATTTTCATCATCATATTGTGTAGGAGAGTCGTCTTTTCAAAATTTAAAACAAGTTATAAATGTTCAATACTGAAGAATTCATCACCAAACTGGCAGTTCTGGAAGAAATGACACTAGCATTTACCGAACCCTTACTCTCATATCAAGATATATCTTCTTCATCTTCTTCAAGTAGAAACTACTTACTAAACAATGCTACCAAAGCTCCCCTCTCTAATAAATTCACTATCCTTTATACTAAATATTCCCAAGAAATGGACTATTTAGAATACTGACCCGCAATAGTCCACAATTGTTATACCCCGAAAATAAGACAAGATATGGACCAGAAAAAGAAAAGAGATTTTTGCCTCAACTCCAGATATGACAAAGCACAATACATATCCATTTGCGTCCCCATCACAGTCTAAACCTATCAAAACTTTAGATATTTCTATCTCTGACAAGCCTGAAATGCATGCATCTAATGTTATCCTTATAGTTGATACAACAATTCATTTTGTGGTTAATCCTAAAATTGATGAAGTTGTCATTCACTCAAATCATGATTCTCATCCATCCACTGAAATCTCAAAACCTTTATATGATCCTTCATGTATTCAACTCCATCTTTTGCAAGGAAGATATGACATGAAATACGAGGATTCATTGGAAATATGAAACATTCCATGTACCAAACTAGAAGTCAGACAAACAAATGAATGGATGCTTTGGCTGACAAAGAGGATACTTCTAACCATTCTTAAATCTTATGTTGAACACGATTTTTTAGAATGTATATGGAATAGGACATATTAATACAATAAATTGTGTTAAAGATCTTGTATCGAGATTCAAATATCCTATCCAGGCTTTATTCGAACAAAGAATATCAGGCGCTAAAGGAGATGTTGTTATTAACAAACTTGGTTTCTCTATCTTTCATCTGATTGAGGCACATGGTTTTCCAGTGGCATTTGGTTGCTCTAGAAATCACATCTATGTAACATCTGTTTAATTGAAATTCACATATAGTTCCTTTGTTTTTGTGTAAATGAGGAGTACTCTCTTACTATTGTGTATGTCAATCCTAACCCTAACATAAAGTATCTTTTCTAGAGGCACCTCCCCAAATTACAAGAATCAATCTATAAGCCTTGGGAGACTTCAATTTTATGTTGCATGATTAAAAAAAATGAGGAGGTGGACGATTCAATTACAATGAAGCTGCTTTATTTCATACTACTGCTCTTCAAGCTATCTTAATGAGCTATAATTTTTTAGGGTCTCCCTTCACTTAGAAAGTAGATAGACTACATGAAAGACTAGGTAGAGTTTTTGTTAATTCTCTATGGTTACATTCCTCTTATGAAGCTTTTGATATTCATCTATCTCCAACTTCATCAAATCATAACCCTATATTCTTACGAGAATTGACTCGCCATTCATACATTCACATCTTCTTAGCAAAAGCATCGTGGAACATCATTCTTAACTTCAAATAGTTTTTGTCTTCTAAATGGCCTGGTCATGTTGATTTCTTTTCCTCTATAGGTTCCATAAAACCTATATTACTGTCTTGGGATTGCAAAGAAGTGAGAAAGATACAACAACGTCAAAACAATATTCTTGCTGACATAGATCATTTTCAAACTACTCTAACCTTTTCTTTTAATGATGATAATGATACACTGTGTAACTCACTACGAAAGCAATATCTTGCATATGAATATGCTAATCTTAGACAAAAGGCTCACATTTCTTAGCTTTGTGAAGGTGATTGAAGTTCTACTTTCTATCATGCTTTCATTAAAATGTAGAAGACGTAAAAATTAAATCACGTCTCTACACGATCCTAATGGATAGTGAGAATGAATTACAAACACATATGCCTTATAATATATGGTTCTTAGACATTTTAAAGAAATTCTCATAGGAACCACTGATCGTACTTGGACCCAGCTTGTTGTTGTCCCATCTTACTTTAAATTTACACCAACTAAATCTGAAATTCTAATGAATCTTGAAAACATGGGCCACAATAAGGCCCTTGGGCCAGACTGAATTGATGCTGAATTTATGTCCCACAACTAGATTATAATAAAACATTCAGTTTTCACTTCAGTTTGATCAATACTTATCAGTCTTCCTCTACCTCTAGAGATGTGTAATTCAAACCTAGTACCGAGACCTAAGAAATAAACTATCACACAATGCTCTCAGCTACATACTACTTCATTAAACAATGTCTGTCTTAAACTTACATCAAATATAGTGGTTGAACGTCTGAAACCCTTCATATCAAATTCTATTCTTCCGGCTCAAGTGCCTTTGTTCCATGAAGTAATATAACCAACAATATAATATTGGTCCAAGAACTAATTCATAACATCTAACGTCCTTCTTCTACACCTTAGATGGCAATTAAAATTGATTTATCAAAGGCTTATGACTGCACGTCATGGCCATTTATTCTGGATACTATAAATTCTGATGCCCAACTCTGAAAATTATAATTACCTTATGAATTCTCACTGAAGGCAGAATTAATATCCTAGGGAATGGTGCAATGCTTCCTAGCTTCAAAGCAAGTAGGGGTTTAAGACAAGGGGACCCATTATCCCCCTACCTATTTGTAATGTGTCTGAATCGGCCTAGTCAACTAATTGAAACCACAATCTCATCAGGGAAGTGGAACCTGCTTATAATTTCTCAGTAAGGTCCTAAGGTATCTCATGTAGTTTTTGCGGATGATTTAGTCCTATTTTCTCGGGCTACAATTACTGATATTCATGCCATTATGAATTGCTTTCAGTTGTTTAAGAAATATTCCAGACAAACTATTACTTATGAGAAAAGTGTTATATACTTCTCCAACTTAATATAAAATGATATCAAACATACAATATGCTTTGTGATAGGGATGGCATCATCTTTGAATTTGGGAAGGTACCTTGGAGTACCGATTCTTCATGGCAAGGTTTCTAAAATAACAACAAATCTTATGTGTCCAGTGTTAATTCTCATATTACTAGCAGGGCAGCACATGCCCTAAGCCTATTAGGATGAATTACTTTGGTACAATCTGCTTTAAGTTCTATCCCTACATATACTATTATGGTTGTTGTTTTGCCTATCGATCTATGTACACAGTTAGATACTCTTATTCACCATTTCATATGGAGAAGGAGCCTAGACCAAAAACCACTATCTTTGGTGGTATGGAAGCAAATTACAACTTCAGTTGATGAGGGAGGTATAAACATACCTATCATGCATTACAAAAATATGGATCTTCTAATGAAATCTACATGGAAATTTAGGAATCATAAATATGTTACCTGGGTAAAGGGAATACAACACATATACAATTATACAAACCCCTATCTGGTCATAGATGCACAACTTTTTGGAGGAGTATTTCCATTATCAAAGACTTTGTACAAGAAAATAGTACATTCACTATGTCAAATGGTGCTTCAGTTCTTGTATGGCACGATCATTGGGTCCCTTTTGAAGGATTGATGTTTGACAAAGTACTACAACCAGTACCTCCTGAGTAACTAGATCTGAAGGTGAGATTGTTGAAAAGTGAAAGTAAGGAATTGGATGTTGATTTTCTGCTTGTCTATTTACCCAGTAATATTGTGGATCTTCCAATATCACAAAATATTGCTTTTGTAGACACTAGATTCGGGGATCATGATACTTCTAGAAAATTACTTGTAAGGCAACTTCAAATATCATAACTCGAGACATTAGTCGAATAAAGGTTGGTCCATGTGACATTATCTAGAATCTGAAACTACCTGCTAAGTATGTCATTTTGACTTGCTTGTAGCACATCAAGCTTTGATGAATAGAAGGGTACAACATCATGTTACTAATTACATCTCTTCCCAAAGATATCAACATCCATAGGAGAAAACATTACATGGTCTATGTGATTATCTCTATCCATGACCTGTATGGCACAAGTTGCATCTGGATTCCATCATTATGTATTTTTTCATATATGATTTTACTACATGGAAAAGATCATGTCTACAACTAGATATATCTATTTTTAGGGTGTGTTGGCTAAATTGGACATTATTATAATCCCTTTGTTTTGATGATGACAAACATTTCATTCTTATGGATCTAACGTGCTACTTGAGTGTTGCAGGAACAAGGTGGATGACAAACCTTTGGAAGATCTATATGCTCAAAATGCTTTAATTTCATGATTGTAATCAAATGTAAAAACTTGTACAAGTATATAATGTACAAGTACTCAGATATCATGTAAATCAAGCATTTAGATCTTCCCTAGCCATTCAAACCACTTAGATAAGTCATCCCCTACAATAGTGTCACAACTGCACACTGATACACACACTTAGTACATAGTTCAAAACATTGAAACAGAGTCATTCTCAGTCGAAAAACTTCTCGACCGAGACACTCTCGGTCGACAAACTCCTCGACTGAGAATTTACCCAAATAGC
Source organism: Alisma plantago-aquatica (assembly GCA_963693085.1). Classification (NCBI taxonomy): domain Eukaryota; kingdom Viridiplantae; phylum Streptophyta; class Magnoliopsida; order Alismatales; family Alismataceae; genus Alisma; species Alisma plantago-aquatica. Next base: position 124,815,110 of record OY856411.1, read on the forward strand.
CATTAGACACAGCAGACAAGGTAGTTGGGAGTTGGAATCGAACGTTATATACACTTGCTCCAGACTGTCCCTCGGCCGACAAAGACTTTGACCAACATGACTCTCGATCGACAATTCCTCGACCGAGATTGTCTCTGTCTGCTCTTTTCAAAATTAATTAACTAGCCATTGCTAAAGCAATTAGTGGACAACTAACGTCTAGTTAAGCACTAAGAACCCCCTAGAAAGTGTCTAGAACATCCTTAAGCACTCATAGGCCATTCCTATAAATATGACATGCCTTAGGACACCCAACACACACTTGTGCAAGACTTGAGCATACATACTTGCAATTGGCAATCCATTTGTGTGAGAAATTAAGCAACTCCAACATTTGCTATTCATTTCCTTTACTCCAATTTCGTGCCCTATATGCTAGCATCTCCTACCCACAACACTTACACTTTCATATACATTGGTTAGGAGATCAAAATGCTTGATATAGGAAATCAAGCCTTGTGCTACAAGCGGTAATTGTAATTTCCTTTTTCCCTTCTTGTTCATTCTTATTTGCTTTATACTCTCCTTGCTACTCCTAGGGTTGGAGGCTACGGATTGGAGAGGGAGCTATCTTCTCAGGTGGAGAGGGATCTTGTAACATACTGGATCTTAGACCCTAGCTTATAACTTTGACCTTTTGGGTTTGACCAAGCAAGGTTGGGGTTAGTATGATCCTAATAATCAAATACAGGAATAATGTAATCTAATATGTCATATAACTCTTTTGGATGGTAATAAGATGATAAAGAACTTAATTGAATGAGTAATTGATCTAATGGGCCTCTAATGGGCCTAATGGCATAACCCATGCAATAAAGCCTCAAAATAAAGAATAGACTTCAAGTTCGTTATCTACACATTAAAATAAGTCTACGTGTCGATTTTCATTTAATTTGGACCACCTTGAAATAATATGGTAAGTTAAGAGAGAGAAATTGCCTAAAAAGTGTAATTAATAAATAAATATAATAACTGACACCAAAAGAGGTACTAAATATAGCCTTTGGGTGAATTTTCATCCAATTTGGAGAAAGTTTGCTTAAAAGGTTAAATCAGGAGAGAGAAAGTGTGTAGAACCTTCAAAATATTAATTAAATATACAAACAACCCCAAAATATAAAATTGATGGAAAATTCGTATCTAATACATTAATTATGACTTGTGGGTCAAGTTTCATCAAATTTGGATAATCCATGTGTCATTAATGCATTAGGAAAGAAAAACAAAGAATATATTAAATAATACATTTAAAGTTTCCAAAAGTAAAATCTAATTGGAGATTCAAAATCTACATGTTTAACTTAACTTGTGTGCCAAGTTTGGATTAATTTGGATAAGGATATAACCCTCAATTGAGGAAAGAGAAAAAAAGGAAATAATGTTTCACTTTAATCGGATTTGAATTGGATAATGTTTTCCCATTGAGATTTCACGATTTTTCTTTGACCGTTGGATCACGGTTTATCGGCCTGGATTGCGTCTCCTACCTCGGGTAGGAGACGGCTCCCGCGTGAACAGTGTCTCGCTGACAGGGCTTTTTTCAACTCAGTTTTCTCGGCCGATTCTTGGTCTGTTCTCACGAAAATTTATGCATTGGTTTCCTGAGAAGTTTCCGCATCTGATGATGGCTTTCTCAAGATCTATCTTCCTTATTTGGCATTTTTCCCTATTCCTGTGCAACTGGGAATTCGGTCGGCTTGTGCTTTGGCATCGAATCGAACCCCCACCTATATATAGGGGTACCCGAGCCTTTGTGGTTTCCAATATGTGATTCTCTTCACTCAATTCTTCCAGACATGTCGTCTTTGGCTGCCACCAGTCTCATTTTGGACCGGTGTTTGCGGCGGCATTCTTTCCCTATTCTCTCCATCTCCACATCAATTAGAAGCACGAACAAGTTCGGTTTTGCATCTTCTTTCTTTTGCATCTTCTCTTTTCGAGTTTCGTGGTGTATGTCAAATTCGCCCAAATCAGCTGAGGGGTTGCTGCTACCATGGCGCAGCGAGCCAACGAGGGAGATGATCCCTTTTGATTTCCGAAAATACCCACTTCTTGCCTTCTTAGTTGGTTTTTCACATAGGGGTAAAATCGTATTTGCAGCCCCCTTGTTCCTTTATTTGAAGCGAGTCAACCAAACTTTCACCACATGACTTGGCCATCTTGGATTGGGCCAAGTCAGTGGGACCCTCTCTCTTTTTCTCTCTTTGTGAATTTCTCTGCTTACTTGGCTTTTTGGGTTTTTCCGATTGGACCAATTTTCTAAATAACATAACTAATTATCTGAATGTCCAAAAATTTCAAATAAATATTCGTTGGATTCAGAAAAATGCAAACTTTCTAATGGTATTGGTTTTGTAATATGAAACTAATGGTTTAAAGAGGTGATTTTAATGGATCTAATTAAATAAGATAATAAATTGTATAATTCATTACTAATAATTTATAAGTCATAAAAATATAATAAAATATGTTCTGAACTCAAGAAAATATAACCTAAAATATGGTAGTAGTTTTTATAACCTAATTAACACATCAATAATAAGGAGATTTTTATGGTTTTGAAATAATTAATGGAAACCTAACCCTAATCCCACATATATGCTAATAGGTGCTTTGGAAGCCTAGGCTTGGACCTAGAAGTGACTTTGGACTTTGGACTCTGAAGTTGAGGTATGTTTTCATCCCCGATTATTCTTCTTGAGTAATTATCCTACTTTTGTCTAACTTTTGGTCCTATGGACATTAGCCTACACATTGTTTTGTTCTTTTGAAATCATGCTTCATGTGAAGTATCTTATTTTGTTATTGATCTTGTGATCATGGATATTCTCTTGAAATCTTATCTTGTTGCCTTGGTGCAAGTTGGACTTTTGATATTATATGCCCACTGTGATGTGGATTTTTACTTGTTGATATGTGCCCACTTTGAAGTGGATGTTATATGTTTGTGTTGTCCATTGTGTGATGGCAACATTGTTTAATCTGACTATACTTTTCTACTTGCCTCTACATTAAACATGCTATGTGATTCAGTAGCACTAGAGTAGTGTAAATTGCATTGGTTTTGTTTATAGCATATGTGATATTTCCTGCTTTTTTGGGACGGCAAGGAACCTTGTACCCAGGGCAAGATGTGTGTCTTGACCCATTTTATATATATTTGGGAGTTTGGCGGTGATTCATTCTCTATCAGGTTTGTAAGGATGTGAAGCCTTGGCCACCAATTGTGTTTATATTGTTCTAGGGCTATGTTTATCTCACATGCATGCAGGATATTGATTGTGGGGTGTGTGCCCTACTTGTGCTTTGTTTCCCACCATGGTAGTGGATTTATTTATGGCACAATCCTTTTTATGTTGTTTTATGGCAAGTATCCCTTTTGTTATGATTCATTTCTCTTGATACCCATTTGGATAGTACTTATCTCTTGCATGGGAAGCCTTTTATATTTTGATGTCCCTTATTCTTTATAAATTGCTCAATTTGCTTTTTAGTATGCACATACCAGCCTTTGCTGATGTTTCCTTTTCTTCTCTTTTGCTGGGGTATGCTTCCAACCCTAGGTGGAGGACTTGGATGCATGACATGTTGACCTGGACTTAGCTTGAGATGTTGAAGCTTGGAGGCAATCTTGAGGTGGTTTAGATTTCCTCTACATGGATCCTTGTGATGTAAGTTTGTAACCCTTTGTTATATAATTGAATATAGTCATTTTTTATTCCGCTGCTATACTTTGGTCTTTTGTTATCATAGATAAAGATTTGAAAATTTTACACCCACTCCATCATACCTTCTGAGTGTGTTTGGACTGGAGGTTCTATTGTTCAAATTTTTAGTAGAGAAGTGGTTTTCACTTCTTTACAGCATGGTATCAGAGCCCATGGTAGTCAGAATTGACTATTTCAATTTTGTCTCCCTTTAGAATCCTTGACTTAGTTAGTTACCTCTAAGTGAGATGTTAACCCTAGATTTGACCAATGATGATCTTTTGTGCAACAAGATTTGGTTTGAGGATGAGAATATGTTAGGAAATTTGAATATGGAAATATTGTGACTTGGTTTTTGCATTGATTTTGAGCTCACCATTATTTTATATCGCATGATTCTTCAAAGACAAATTATTTTCATTATACTACTATATGTACAAAAATTTTCTCTGATTTATCGATGTTTTCTTGAACTAAGTCACAATGAAGAGAAACTCTAGTTTGAGTAGAATCTAACCCTAGTTTGTAATTAGGATTGATATAATGGTGTAGTAGACCTACCCTATGACTTTTTGGATGTTCATGTAGGGTTGATAGGTTTGAGACACAAGGACCTAAAACTCAACCCTAGATGGTGACTTGATAGTTGGAAACATGAGAAACATAAATCTCTAAAACTTTTACAAACTAAGAGATGTGGGTAGCTCTAAAAAGTTGTTTAGTTTGACTTGTTAGGTTGAACCTTTTTAAAGGGTGGAGATTAGTTAGTTGTTGATGTTTGATCTATAGATTTCGAGGACGAAATCCTTTTTAAGGGGTGGAGTGCTGTAACATACCAGATCTTGGACCCTAGCTTATAACTTTGACCTTTTGGGTTTGACCAAGCAAGGTTGGGGTTAGTATGGTCCTAATAATCAAATACAAGAATAATGTAATCTAATATGTCATATAACTCTTTTGGATGGTAATAAGATGATAAAGAACTTAATTGAATGAGTAATCGATCTAATGGGCCTCTAATGGGCCTAATGACATAACCCATGCAATAAAGCCTCAAAATAAAGAATAGACTTCAAATTCATAATCTACACAGTAAAATAAGTCTACATGTCAATTTTCATTTAATTTGGACAACCTTGAAATAATATGGTAAGTTAAGAGAGAGAAATTGCCTAAAAAGTGTAATTAATAAATAAATATAATAATTGACTCCAAAAGAGGAAAATTATCTTAGATTCGCAATCTAAATAATAAATATAGCCTTTGGGTGAATTTTCATCCAATTTGGAGAAAGTTTGCTTAAAAGGTTAAATCAGGAGAGAGAAAGTGTGTAGAACCTTCAAAATATTAATTAAATATGCAAATAAATCCAAAATATAAAATTGATGGAAAATTCGTATCAAATACATTAATTATGACTTGTGGGTCAAGTTTCATCAAATTTGGATAATCCATGTGTCATTAATGCATCAGGAAAGAGAAATAAAGAATATATTAAATAATACATCTAAAGTTTCCAAAAGTGAAATCTAATTGGAGATTCGGAATCTACATGTTTAACTTAACTTGTATGCCACTTTGGATTAATTTGGATAAGGATAGAACCCTCAATTGAGGAAAGAGAAAAAAAGGAAATAGTGTTTCACTTTAATTGAATTTGAATTGGATAATGTTTTCCCATTGAGATTTCATGATTTTTCTTTGACCGTCGGATCACGGTTTATCGGCCTGGATTGCGTCTCCTACCTCGGGTAGGAGATGGCTCCCGCGTGAACAGTGCCGCGCCGACAGGGCTTTTTGCAACTCAGTTTTCTCGTCCGTTTCTTGGTCTTTTCTCTCAAAAATTTGTGCATTGGTTTCCTGAGAAGTTTCCGCATCTGATGGTGGCTTTCTCGAGATCTATCTTCCTTATTTGGCATTTTTCCCAGTTCTTGTGCAATTGGGAATTCAGTCGGCTTGTGCTTTGGCATCGAATCGAACCCCCACCTATATATAGGGGTCCCCGAGCCTTCGTGGTTTCCAAGATGTGATTCTCTTCGCTCAATTCTTCCCGACATGTCGTCTTTGCCTGCCAGCAATCTCGTTTTGGATCGGTGTTTTCGGCGTCGTTCTTTCCCTATTCTCTCCATCTCCAGATCAATTAGAAGCACGAACAGGTTCGGTTTTGCATCTTCTTTCTTTCGCATCTTCTCTTTTCGAGTTTCGTGGTGTATGCTGAATTCGCCCAAATCGGCCGAGGGGTTGCTGTTGCCACGGCGCAGCGAGCCAACGAGGGAGTTGATCCCTTTTGATTTCCGAAAGTACCCACTTCTTGCCTTCTTAGTTGGTTTTTCGCATAGGGGTAAAATTGTATTTTCAGCCCCCTTGTTCCTTTGTTTGAAGTGAGTCAACCAGACTTTGACCATGTGACTTGGCCATCTTAGATTGGGCCAACTCAGTGGGACCCTCTCTCTTTTTCTCTCTTTGTGAATTTCTCTGCTTACTTGGCTTTTTGGGTTTTTCCGATTGGTCCAATTTTCTAAATAACATAACTAATTATCTGAATGTCCAAAAATTTCAAATAAATATTCGTTGGATTCAGAAAAATGTAAGCTTTCTAATGGTATTGGTTTTGTAATATGAAACTAATGGTTTAAAGAAATGATTTTAATGGATCTAATTAAATAAGATAATAAATTGTGCAATTCATAACTAATAATTTATAAGTCATAAAAATATAATAAAATATGTTCTAAACTCAGGAAAATATAACATAAAATATGGCATAGTTTTTTAACCTAATTCACACATCAATAACAAGGCGATTTTTAGGGTTTTGAAATAATTAATGGAAACCTAACCATAATCCCACATATATGCTAATAGGTGCTTTGAAAGCGTAGGCTTGGACCTAGAAGTGACTTTGGACTTTGGACTCTGAATTTGAGGTATGTTTGTATCCCCGATTATTCTTCTTAAGTAATTATCCTACTTTTGTCTTACTTTTGGTCCTATGGACATTAGCCTACACATTATCTTGTTCTTTTGAAATAATGCTTCATGTGAAGTATCTTATTTTGTTATTGATCTTATAATCATGGATATTCTCTTGGAATCTTATCTTGTTGCCTTGGTGCAAGTTGGACTTTTGATATTATATGCCCACTGTGATGTGGATTTTTACTTGTTGATATGTGCCCACTTTGAAGTGGATGCTATATGTTTGTGTTGTCCATTGTGTGATGGCAACATTGTTTAATCTGACTATACTTTTCTACTTGCCTCTACATTAGACATGCTATGTGATTCAGTAGCACTAGAGTAGTGTAAATTGCATTGGTTTTGTTTATAGCATATGTGATATTTCCTGCTCTTTTTGGGACGGCAAGGAGCCTCGTACCCAGGGCAAGATGTGTGTCTTGACCCATTTTATATATATTTCAGAGTTTGGCGGTGAGTTATTCTCTATCAGGTTTGCAAGGATGTGAAGCCTTGGCTGCCAATTGTGTTTATATTATTCTAGGGCTATGTTTATCTCACATGCATGCAGGATATTGATTATGGGGTGTGTGCCCTACTTGTGCTTTGTTTCCCACCATGGTAGTGGATTTATTTATGGCACAATCCTTTTTATGTTGTTTTATGGCAAATATCCCTTTTGTTATGATTCGTTTCTCTTGATACCCATTTGGATAGTACTTATCTCTTGCATGGGAAGCCTTTTATATTTTGATGTCCCTTATTCTTTATAAATTGCTCAATTTGCTTTTTAGTATGCACATACTAGCCTTTGCTGATGTTTCCTTTTCTTCTCTTTTGCTGGGGTATGCTTCCAACCCTAGGTGGAGGACTTGGATGCATGACATGTTGACCTGGACTTAGCTTGAGATGTTGAAGTTTGGAGGCAATCTTGAGGTGGTTTAGATTTCCTCTACATGGATCCTTGTGATGTAAGTTTGTAACCCTTTGTAATATAATTGAATATAGTCATGTTTTTATTCAGCTGCTATACTTTGGTCTTTTGTTACCATAGATAAAGATTTGAAAATTTTACACCCACTCCATCATACCTTCTGAGTGTGTTTGGACTGGAGGTTCTATTGTTCAAATTTTTAGTAGAGAAGTGGTTTTCACTTCTTTACATCATGGTATTAGAGCCCATGGTAGTCGGAATCGACTATTTCAATTTTGTCTCCCTTTAGAACCCTTGACTTAGTTAGTTACCTCTAAGTGAGATGTTGACCCTAGATTTGATCAATGATGGTCTTTTGTGCAACAAGGTTTGGTTTGAGGATGAGAATATGTTAGGAAATTTAAATATGGAAATATTGTGACTTGGTTTTTGCATTGATTTTGAGCTCACCATTGTTTTATATCGCATGATTCTTCAAAGACAAATTATTTTCATTATACTACTATATGTAAAAAAATTTCTCTGATTTATCGATGTTTTCTTGAACTAAGTCACAATGAAGAGAAACTCTAGTTTGAGTAGAATCTAACCCTAGTTTGTAACTAGGATTGATATAATGGTGTAGTAGACCTACCCTATGACTTTTTGGATGTTCATGTAGGGTTGATAGGTTTGAGACACAAGGACCTAAAACTCAACCCTAGATGGTGACTTGATAGTTGGAAACATGAGAAATATAAATATGTAGAAATTTTACAAACTAAGAGATGTGGGTAGCTCTAAAAAGTTGTTTAGTTTGACTTGTTAGGTTGAATCTTTTTAAAGGGTGGAGATTAGTTAGTTGTTGATGTTTGATCTATAGATTTCGAGGACGAAATCCTTTTTAAGGGGTGGAGTGTTGTGTAACATACCGGATCTTGGACCCTAGCTTATAACTTTGACCTTTTGGGTTTGACCAAGCAAGGTTGGGGTTGGTATGATCCTAATAATCAAATACAGGAATAATGTAATCTAATATGTCATATAACTCTTTTGGATGGTAATAAGATGATAAAGAACTTAATTGAATGAGTAATTGATCTAATGGGCCTAATGGCATAACCCATGTAATAAAGCCTCAAAATAAAGAATATACTTCAAAATTGTAATCTACACATTAAAATAAGTCTACATGTCAATTTTCATTTATTTTGGACAACCTTGAAATAATATGGTAAGTTAAGAGAGAGAAATTGCCTAAAAAGTGTAATTAATAAATAAATATAATAATTGACTCGAAAAGAGGAAAATAATCTTAGATTCACAATCTAAATAATAAATATAGCCTTTGGGTGATTTTTCATCCAATTTGGAGAAAATTTGCTTAAAAGGTTAAATCAAGAGAGAGAAAGTGTGTAGAACCTTCAAAATATTAATTAAATATGCAAACAACTCCAAAATATAAAATTGATGGCAAATTCATATCTAATACATTAATTATGACTTGTGGGTCAAGTTTCATCAAATTTGGATAATCCACGTGTCATTAATGCATCAGGAAAGAGAAATAAAAAATATATAAAATAATACATCTAAAGTTTCCAAAAGTAAAATCTAATTGGAGATTCGGAATCTACATGTTTAACTTAACTTGTGTGCCAAGTTTGGATTAATTTGGATAAGGATAGAACCCTCAATTGAGGAAAGAGAAAAAAGGAAATAATGTTTCACTTTAATCGGATTTGAATTGGATAATGTTTTCCCATTGAGATTTCATGATTTTTCTTTGACCGTCGGATCACGGTTTATCGGCTTGGATTGCATCTCCTACCTCGGGTAGGAGACGGCTCCCGCGTGAACAGTGTCACACCGACAGGGCTTTTTGCAACTCATTTTTCTCGGCCGATTCTTGGTCTTTTCTCACGAAAATTTGTGCATTGGTTTCCTGAGAAGTTTCCGCATCTGATGATGGCTTTCTTAAGATCTATCTTCCTTATTTGACATTTTTCCCAATTCTTGTGCAACTGGGAATTCGGTCGGCTTGTGCTTTGGCATCGAATCGAACCCCCACCTATATATAGGGGTACCCGAGCCTTCGTGATTTCCAAGATGTGATTCTCTTCGCTCAATTCTTCCCGACATGTCATCTTTGGCTGCCAGCAATCTCGTTTTGGACCGGTGTTAGCGGCGGAATGCTTTCCCTATTCTCTCCATCTCCAGATCAATTAGAAGCACGAACATGTTCAGTTTTGCATCTTCTTTCTTTCGCATCTTCTCTTTTCGAGTTTCGTGGTGTATGCCGAATTCACCCAAATCGACCGAGGGGTTGCTGCTGCCATGGCGCAGCGAACCAACGAGGGAGATGATCCCTTTTGATTTCCAAAAATACCCACTTCTTGCCTTCTTAGTTGGTTTTTCACGTAGGGGTAAAATCGTATTTTCAGCCCCATTGTTCCTTTATTTGAAGCGAGTCAACCAGACTTTGACCACGTGACTTGGCCATCTTGGATTGGGCCAAGTCAGTGGGACCCTCTCTCTTTTTCTCTCTTTGTGAATTTCTCTGCTTACTTGGCTTTTTGGGTTTTTCCGATTGGTCCAATTTTCTAAATAACATAACTAATTATCTGAATCTCCAAAAATTTCAAATAAATATTCGTTGGATTCAAAAAAATGCAAGCTTTCTATTGGTTTTGTAATATGAAACTAATGGTTTAAAGAGGTGATTTTAATGGATTGAAATAAATAAGATAATAAATTGTATAATTCATAACTAATAATTTATAAGTCATAAAAATATAATAAAATATGTTCTGAACTCAGGAAAATATAACCTAAAATATGGCATAGTTTTTATAACCTAATTCACACATCAATAATAAGGCGATTTTTAGGGTTTTGAAATAATTAATGGAAACCTAACCCTAATCCCACATATATGCTAATAGGTGCTTTAGAAGCCTAGGCTTGGACATATAAGTGACTTTGGACTTTGGACTATGAAGTTGAGGTATGTTTGCATCCCCGATTATTCTTCTTGAGAAATTATCCTACTTTTAGTCCTATGGACATTAGCCTACACATTGTCTTGTTCTTTTGAAATCATGCTTCATGTGAAGTATCTTATTTTGTTATTGATCTTATCATCATGGATATTCTCTTCGAATCTTATCTTGTTGCCTTGGTTCAAGTTGGACTTTTGATATTATATGCCCACTGTGATGTGGATTTTTACTTGTTGATATGTGCCCACTTTGAAGTGGATGTTATATGTTTGTGTTGTCCATTGTGTGATGGCAACATTATTTAATCTGACTATACTTTTCTACTTGCCTCTACATTAAACATGCTATGTGATTCAGTAGCACTAGAGTAGTGTAAATTGCATTGGTTTTGTTTATAGCAGATGTGATATTTCCTGCTCTTTTTGGGACGGCAAGGAACCTCGTACCCAGGGCAAGATGTGTGTCTTGACCCGTTTTATAAATATTTGGGAGTTTGGCGGTGAGTCATTATCTATCAGGTTTACAAGGATGTGAAGCCTTGGCAGCCAATTGTGTTTATATTGTTCTAGGGCTATGTTTATCTCACATGCATGCAAGATATTGATTGTGGGGTGTGTGCCCTACTTGTGCTTTGTTTCCCACCATGGTAGTGGATTTATTTATGGCACAATCCTTTTTATGTTGTTTTATGGCAAGTATCCCTTTTGTTATGATTTGTTTCTCTTGATACCCATTTGGGTAGTACTTATCTCTTGCATGTTAAGCCTTTTATATTTTGATGTCCCTTATTCTTTATAAATTACTCAATTTGCTTTTTAGTATGCACATACCACCCTTTGCTGATGTTTCCTTTTCTTCTCTTTTGCTGGGGTATGCTTCCAACCCTAGGTGGAGGACTTGGATGCATGACATGTTGACATGGACTTAGCTTGAGATGTTGAAGCTTGGAGACAATCTTGAGGTGGTTTAGATTTCCTCTACATGGATCCTTGTGATGTAAGTTTGTAACCCTTTGTTATATAATTGAATATAGTCATGTTTTTATTATGTTGCTATACTTTGGTCTTTTGTTACCATAGATATAGATTTGAAAATTTTACACCCACTCCATCATACCTTCTGAGTGTGTTTGGACTAGAGGTTCTATTGTTCAAATTTTTAGTAGAGAAGTGGTTTTCACTTCTTTACCGATCTTCTCGGTGGAGAAAGAAGACTTTGGACTACTTCAAGAAGGTTGTCTCAATGGGAAGCTACTTCAAGAGGAAGGCTACTTCAAGGGGGAGCTTGAAGTTACTTCAAGGAAGGTTGCTTCAAAGTTGGTGGGACTACTTCTAGGTGAAGGCTGTCCAAAGGGTGGTGAAAGTATTTGTAATTTTATGTAACATCCTTGCGAGGTAATAAAATTTAAATACTTTCAAAATCCCAATTGGAAACAATTGGGTAGTGGACTAACTCCCTTAGTTTTTGCTAAGGGTGGAACCACTCTAAACACCTTGCCTCCTTCTCATTATCTCAATTGTGGTTGCTTGAGTTGAATTATTGTCAAAAAATTTATAAAACCCTATTCACCCCCCTCTAGTGTTTTTTCATTTGGTATCAGAGCAGGCTTCAAGAAACTCTAACAAAGTCTTGAAGAATGGGTGACGGGGTACTCAACAACCTCAACTTGGAAGGGGCACTCATGGCTAGACCTCCACCTTTTGATGGCACTAACTTTTTTTTTTGGAAAATTGGGTAAGTATATTCCAAAACCCCCAAGAGGGACAAAATTACAAGCCACACCCTAACATGTGGCTACAAGCTCCTAGGAAATGGTTACAGCAAATCCCAATTCCTAGCAATTATAGGAGGTACATCAATCGTTGGTCTAAAAGAAAAGTACATTCTCTTGATTTCCAAAGCAAGATGATTGAAGATGATAACGAAGTCCGAGGAGCCTCCATTATGTAGTCTATTGTTGCGTTCAGTCCAAATAAGGTGAGCTACACCGGTGATAGCCCAAAGCTCAATGATTCTAGCATGCTTGGATCTCCTGCCGAGCTCAGTAAGACATTCATGAAGAGAATAAGAAGTTCTAATGTTAAGTTTAAGTTGTGCTCGACCCCAGATATATCTCCAGTATTTGCAGCCATCAAACAAATGAGATGTCGAATCACTGTGTAAACCACACAATAAACATGCAGGGACGGGGGCACCTGACCAAGAGCAGATTTTTTCCCATGTAGGAAGAACGTTGTTAAGAGCTCTAAAGCAAGTAAGGCTCCACCTAGGATAGTGCCTGGAAGACCAAAGATTATCAAAGATTTTATCAGAAGGTCACCTTTGTCTGCAATTGTTCCAGAGATCATTGCCCGCCCACAAGGAGAAAGACGGCCAAAGGGCCACCATGCGCTTATGACAAGTAGAGCCGCAACTAGAAGGTATAGTCAAAGAATTGCCATATCTACTAGACATCCATGTGCTCCATATGCTTTACGTTTGAGTGAATCTTTTGATGCGTTGCAAAGTGTAGAAATCAACAAGCTCATCAAGTCTTTTGAAGCCAAGGCCACCTTCAGAAAGAGGGTAGGCCAAGCGAGCCCAACAAGAAGGATGCGTGGAGCTTCCCCAAAGGAAATCCGAGAGAAGTAATTCCATCCTACGTAACACAGCAGGAGGAATATCCCCCATACGAAGCCAATAGCTAATCAAACCCATAGCACAATGTTTGATAAGGACTATGCGACCAGCCATAGAGATTTTAGAACCCGGCCATCTTTGTATCATATCTCTCAATTTGTCCAAACATTCATGATAGTGACACCTTCTAAGATTACCACCTGCCATAGGGAATCCCAGATACTTAGATGGCCATGTGCCTTGCTGCATACCTAGACAATTGATCAAGGAATCTTTGTTGCGACATGAAGAAGATAGAAAAATGTGGGTTTTATTTGGATTACATTTCATACCAGATGTAGCACCAAACTCATGCAGAATTTTCTTGAGATTGACAAGGCTGCGCATACGACCTTCAGAAAAAATCAGAACATCATCTGCAAACAGAAGGTGGCTGAGAGCTTTGGTCCTGTTGATAGGATAGCTGCGAATAAGCTTGTTGTCATAAGCAACCTCAATGCATCTACTGAATCCTTCCATAGCCAGAGCAAAGAGTAAAGGTGACAAAGGGTCACCTTGACGAAGACCATTAGAGCTTTTGAAAAACCCCACCGAGGAACCATTCAACAAGAGAGAAAATGACGTAGTTTCCACACATTGCTTAAGAATAGAGATGAACCTATCATTGAAGCCAAGACCAAGAAGACAGTCCCATAAATAAGACCAGCGAACAGAATCAAAAGCCTTAGTGATATCCAACTTAATGCAAGCAGCAGGCGGGCTGTTCTTACAGTTAAATTTAAGAGTAAATTCAGCCGCAAGAAGAGAGAAGTCCTCAATACTTCTACCTTTAACAAAAGTGCCTTGAAAAGGAGAAACAATATTAGGTAAAAGATTGGCTAGCCTTTTGGATATGACTTTTGCAATGACTTTATAAAGCATTGAGCAGCAAGAGATGGGCCTGTAGTCCGCAGGAGAGGAGACCATGTCCTTCTTAGGAATGAGAGCAAGGAAAACATGATTGACTTGCCTTACCATGTTACGACCTTCAAAAATCCACTTAACAGCCTTATGTAGATCATCACATATAATATCCCAATTATGTCTATATAAATATCCATTGAAGCCATCCGGACCCGAGCTTTTATGAGGTCCAATGCTCCAAACGGCAGCACGAACTTCAATCAAACTCGGAGTAGAACAAAGCATGTTATTATCATTGCTAGAGACAAGAGGAGTCCATTCTGGGATACAAGAACTAGAAGCCAAGAGAGACTGATTATAGAGCTGCTCAAAGAAATCAACAGTATCATTCGCGATGGCATCACTATCCTGCAAAAGATTACCTTGTGAATCAAAAAGCTCAGTGATAGAATTAATAGCATCCCTCTTCTTGACAATGGTATGATAGACTTTGGTGTTTCTATCTCCATTGGAAAGCCACTCCATCCTACTGCGTTGCCAGAAATAAACCTCCTCAGCCTTAAGAAGAACATCCAATCTAGCTAGAGTTTGTTTTTCAGAAAGAATAAGATCGGAATCAAGGGGACAACATCGTATAACAGCAAAAATATCATCAAGCTCCATTCTTTCCCTAGCAATCAGATTTTTGAGATTGACGTATTTCTTGGACCAAGCTTTCAACTTATCCTTGACAATACTGAGCTTACGACAGAATTGATAAAGAGGATTACCAATGACTTTAGAAGCCCAAGCATCCTTAATGATGTCCCGGAAGCCCTCCCAGTCCATCCAGAAGTTGAGAAATCGAAAAGGTTTCTTCTTAAAGGAAATAGACTTCATATTAATGTTCAAGGCACAGTGATCAGAGTAGGAGCAGGTGATGAACTTACTACAATTAGCTGGGATGTAGTTCTATTTCCAAGGAATTAGCTGGGATATATGGAGGATGGTGTCAAATCCATATGACTTTCCTCAAATAGAGTATGCTACTTGGGATGCTAATACGGTAAGATCAGCCCAAATGAATGCAAAAGATGTAAGTATACTCTATTGTTCAATTTTCGTTGGTGAATTCAATAAAATATCAAATTGTGAAACAACATATGAGATATGGCATAGACTCTCTGTAACCTATGAAGGAACTGCTCAAGTTAAGAATTCTAAAATTGGAATGCTTAAACAAAAGTTTGAACAGTTTTGTATGGATCAAAATGAGTCTATTAGTGAAATGTATGCAAAGTTTTCTTCTATTGTTAATGGTTTGAATGCCTTAGGTAAAGAAATTAGTGAAGAGGATCAAGTGTCAAAAATCCTTAGGTGTTTGCATCCAAAGTACAAACCAAAAGTGACTGCAATCGAAGAAGCCAATGACCTCACTCGAATAAGGATGGAGCAACTCATTGGTAACCTAGAAGCACATGAGGCAACCTTGGCAAAAGAAGAAAGATTGGCGGCTGAACACAAGAAGGAGAAAAGGAAGGACATTGCATTCAAAGCATCAACCAAGAATAGTCATGACACAAATGAAGAAGATAGTGAAGAAGAAACACTCATTGTAAATGGTAAGCGGTATAGAAGTTTTAAAACTAACAAAATTTCTAGTGTTTCTTCCTCCAGATGCTTTGAATGTGGCAAAAAGGGAGACCTGAAAGGTGATTGTTCAAAACTCAAGAAAGGGAAGAAATCATCTCACAAAAAGAAAGAAAGAGCATATAAAGCTGCATGGGATGATTCAAGTGATGATAGTGAAGATGGAAAAGAAGAAGTAGAATGTTTTATTGCTACAACCAATGAAGAAGAAGAAGAACTAAGTCTTTTTGATCTACCAAAAGAAGATCTAATTGCTAGTCTTCAAGATACGCATGAGAAATATATTGATTGCAAAAAGAAACTAAAGAAAGCTACTAAAACAAATGAAGATTTGTATGTTAGATTAAATAATCTTTCTTTTGAAAAGGATAGTATTGCTTCCAAAAATCTTACATTGAAATCATCTTTAAATGATTGCAATATGAAGTTGCTTATTTTAGAAACAAATTATAATCTTCTTTCTCAAGAAAAGGTTGATTTGCTTGCAAAACTGCATAATTTTCAGACTCAACCTATCCTATGTAATCATCTAGATTATGATGCTATTGTTAAAGAAAAAGATGCTTTATCATCTAATCTAGATCAAGCAAAGCTAGATATCAAAAACAAAATGGATGAGATTATCAAGTTACAAAGAGAGATTAATAGCTTGAGAAATAATGATGTTTTTGATAAAATTCTGAATAATTCTTCTAGTTATAATGGAAGGAGAGGTTTAGGATATGTTTCAAAAGGGAAATCCTATCAACCTAAACCTAGAAGAACACAAGCACCCAAGGCCAAGATTATGTATGTACCCAAAAATAACTCAACTCCTAGAAAAAGAAATGAGATTGATTTTATTAGTTGTCACTATTCCTTGCATCTTGGACACTACTCTTTTTCATGCCCATACAAGAAAAGGAATGATGATCTAGTTTGGGTTCCTAAAACTTAGATATTTGAATTTGATTAGTTGAGATTTGACCTAAAACATTTCTTTGATATTCAAATGTCTTATCTCAACAAAACTGAGCTTCAATATTTATATTCTTGCAAAATTGTGTTATCTTTTGCTTATAATTACTGAAAAACAATACAGAAACATTCTCGGTCGAGAAAATGTTCGACCGAGAACACTGTCGGTCGAGAAATAGTTGACCGAGCAAGTTACTATTTTTAAGCTTCCAACAATGTGATAAAACATGTACAAACAGCAGCATACTCGGTCGAGAAAATGTTCGACCGAGATAAATTCGATCGAAGAATAGTTCAACCGAATCAAGTTCTGCTGAACATGTTTAATTGATCCAGTTTGCTATCAATTTGCTATTAATGATTGATTTAATTTGCAAATCAAGAATGAATCTTGGAGACAAATTCTTTAAACATTTTGATAAGCTTGCATTATGAGTTATTAAATATACTTTTATCAAACTTGTATACTTTTTGCAATCTAAAATTGAACATGCCTTCTTGCAAAATGAATCAATACAAATATAGTATAGATTGCAAGTTCATTATTAATTGCTATAATCTCCTACGAAGTTTGGCTTAAAATTGAAAATTATGAACCATGATGATTTAATTACTGTTTGTCCTAAGTATAACTTGGTTTGCCTAAAATGATCTTTGATCTATATAAACCATGAATGGATATTGTTTTTAAAATGATCATAGTGATTTAGTTCATCACACATAAAGATGATATTATCATTGAAAATGCAATTTTTTTTATTAAGATAAATCTCCATGGCACAAATGCATCTTAAATGATTATCTTGTGCTTAGCTTATGGAAAATGATATTCAATCAAGTAGATCATTGAATATGCTTAAATTGGAAATCTGCAGAAATTACCTCTTGGTTGAAATTAAGTTTGACCAAGGGGATCCAAGGTCGAAGTCAAGGTCGAACTAAAATAAGCTTGACAAAATGCTTAATTGTAAATCATTTCCTTGCACTTAATCTTAATATATTGAAAACAAGATTTTAGTGCATAGCTCTCATAAAAGGCTAACTTATTATGATCTAATACTTAGTGTGACCTTATAATCCTTAAATTATCTTGATTATAAGATTAAGAGGGAGCTCACAAAAACTATCTTGACTATAAGAAGGAGCTTACAAAACTTTGTAAACATCATAAAGAAAATTTGAGGCTAGTTATGACCTTTGTATCTTTAAAGTAATTTTGGAGCCTACAATATGTATGAATATAATGGAATTCTCTAAACAAATCAGGGCTTAACATCCCGTGTATTTTGTTAGAGATACATTCATATACTCTACTATAAGCTTAAAGGATTCTCATGTCATTTTCAGGGCTTAACATCCCTTGTAAAATGGATGAGAAATCAATATATGTATCCTTCATGAGCTTAAATGGATCTCATGTCATTTTCAGGGATTAACATCCCTTATAAAATGGATGAGAAATCAAAACACATATGCCATGAATCTAAAAGGATCTCATATCATTTCAAGGCTTAACATCCTTTGCAAATGATTGAGAAAAAAATTGTGGCTAAATTTGACAATAAGTGGTTTGCATCCCTTACTTTTAAAACTGAATATCTTATTAAGGGGGAGCATCTAATTATCAAATTTAGGGGGAGTAATAAAAGTCATACTTAATGATTATCTTGGTTATCTTTTTGAAATGACAAAGGGGGAGAAATGATATAAAATATAAAATATAAAATAAAATGAGTTTCATAATCATTCGGCCAGCACACACTTGCAAACAAGAGAATGGCTTCAAAAGGTAAACTTCAGGTATGAAACTCATACGATTTACATTTCCTTATTTTATATTTTGGAAATGTTTGTCATCTTCAAAAAGGGGGAGATTGTTGACTAAATTGGACATTATTATAATCCCTTTGTTTTTATGATGACAAACATTTCATTCTTGTGGATCTAACGTGCTACTTGATTGTTGCAGGAACAAGGTGGATGGCAAACCTTTGGAAGATCTATATGCTCAAAATGCTTTAATTTCATGATTGTAATCAAATGTAAAAACGTGTACAAGTATATAATATACAAGTACTTAGATATCATGTAAATCAAGCGTTTAGATCTTCCCTAGCCATTCCACCACTTAGATAAGTCATCCCCTGCAACAGTGTCACAACTGCACACTGATACACACACTTAGTACATAGTTCAAAACATTGAAACAAAGTCATTCTCAGTCGACAAACTTCTCGATCGAGACAATCTCATTCGACAAAATCCTCGACCGAGAATTGACCCAAATAGCCATTAGACACAACAGACAAGGTAGTTGGGAGTTGGAATCGAACGTTATATACACTTGCTCCAGATTGTCCCTCGGTCGACAAAGACTTCGACCGACAGGACTTTCGGTCGACAATTCCTCAACTGAGATTGTCTCTGTCTGCTCTTTTCAAAATTAATTAACTAAATGTCGCTAAAGCAATTAGTGGACAACTAACGGCTAGTTAAGCACTAAGAACCCCCTAGAAAGTGTCTAGAACGTCCTTAAGCACTCATAGACCATTCCTATAAATAGGACATGTCTTCGGACACCCAACACACACTTATGCAACACTTGAGCATACATACTTGCAATTGGCAATCCATTTGTGTGAGCAATTGAGCAACTCCAACATTTGCTATTCATTTCCTTTGCTCCAATTTCGTGTCCTATAGGCTAGCATCTCCTACCCACAACACTTACACTTTCATATATATTGGTTAGGATATCAAAACTCTTGATATAGGAAATCAAGCCTTGTGCTACAAGCGGTAATTGTAATTTCCTTTTTCCCTTCTTGTTCATTCTTATTTGCTTTGTACTCTCCTTGCTACTCCTAGGGTTGGAGGCTGCGGATTGGAGAGGAGCTATCTTCTCAGGTGGAGAAGGATCTTCTCGGTGGAGAAGGAGGACTTTGGACTACTTCAAGAAGGCTGTCTCAACGGGAAGCTACTTCAAGAGGAAGGCTACTTCAAGGGGGAGCTTGAAGTTACTTCAAGGAAGGCTGCTTCGAAGTTGGTGGGACTACTTCTAGGTGAAGGTTGTCTAAAGGGTGGTGAAAGTATTTGTAATTTTATGTAACATCCTTGCGAGGTAATAAAATTTAAAAACTTTCAAAATCCCAATTGGAAATAATTGGGTAGTAGACTGACTCCCTTAGTTTTTGCTAAGGGTGGAACCACTCTAAACACCTTGCCTCCTTCTCATTATCTCAATTGTGGTTGCTTGAGTTGAATTATTGTTACATTTTTTATAAAACCCTATTCACCCCCCCCCCCTAGTGTTTTTTCAGGGTGTACGTCCTATCTTGTTTTGAACTATGAAAATCCAAATTTTCCTTTATATTCAGCAATGAACATATATCCTCTGATGATTTAATCTAAAATATTTGAAGGTCACTACAAGTTGCAGACCGAGCATAGATGACAACTCCAATCATTAATGTCTGACCTAATTCTTCTTATAACAATTGGATCCACCTTCCTTTAGGGTGGACAAAAATCAATACATACACCTTGATAAAAAGTGGTCTCTAATATTGTAGATACATCACAATACCATGAAGTAGGGTTCTTGGACAATGTCACTATCTTCCAGTTCAGTCATAGTTGTAGAGATGACAACTATTCATTTAGCATTACAACAAGCTTCAGACAAGGGATGACCCAAGATAATGACTGAAATAGAGTTTTTTATCTTCCATTTAACCTATACATGGGTCATCTAATGATTACCATATTATAAATACATGTATACGTATTATAAGAAAGATTTTGGCATAAGGTTGGTGTACTATCATTCAACATATTCCAAGAAGTTGTAATGTTGAAGTTGATGTACTATCCAAACATCCTATTGTCTTGACAAGTTTGATATGAAGTTTACAAGTATTTTTTTCTTGGATATAGCACTACTAGCAAGGCTTATAGAGTATTTAACATTGAATTGTATAAAGTAGAATAATCTATTAATGTTAGATTTGTTGAGACTAACCTCTTTATTTCCAAGAATATTATAAATGATGATGTTGTAGATGAGGTGATCCCTCACTTGAAAGAGCTCAACATTGTTGATAAAGGAAAGGAGGTGTTGGTTGTTGAAGAAGAGAAAGAAGAAGAAAAGAAGGATCCAACCCCCCACTCCTACTTTGTGACGCATCATACCAAAGAGCTTATTATACGTAATCCTTTTGAAAGGGTGACGACGTGGGTTCCTACAACAAATAACAAGCAGACATCACCTTCATCTCTCAGCTTGAGCCAAAAGATGTCAAAGAATATCTCAAAAATAATGAATGGATCCTAGCCATTCAAGAAGAGTTGGAACCATTCGAGAAGAATTGAGTGTGGACTCTTGTGCCAAGACCAAGTGACAGAAAGATCATTGGCACCAAGTGGGTCTACCACAACAAGCTTGATGAAAGTGAAAAAGTGGTAAGAAACAAAGCAAGGTTAGTTGCTCAAGGCTACAATCAATAGGAAGGTATTGATTTTGATGAAACATATGCACCTATAGCTAGACTTGAGTTAATTAGAATGTTGCTTTCTTTTGCTAGTCTTACGAATTTTCTTGCTTTAAGAAATGGATGTTAAAAGTGCATTTTTGAATGGCATAATTAAGGAGGAATTATATGTTGCTCAACCTCTGGCTTTGAACATGATAATTTACCTAACCATATTTATTTGTTACAAAAAGGTCTCTATGGTCTCAAACAAGAATCTCAAGCTTGGTATGATAAACTAAATATCATTTTATTAGACAATGTCTATATCATAGGCAAAGTTGATTCTACCTTGTTTCTAAAACACATTTCTAGCAATTTCTTCATTATTCAAATTTATGTGGATTATATTATCTTTTGCATAATTGATCTTGATCTTTGTAAGGAGTTTAGTGCTCTTATGCAGAGTGAGTTTGAGATTAGCATGATGGGGGAGCTTACTTTCTTCCTTGGCTTTCAAATCAAACAAACAAAAGATGGGAACTTCATTAACCAAGGCAAGTACACCAGTGAACTACTTAAGCGCTTTGGGATGGAGAACATCAATCCAATGGACACCCTTATGTCAAACACCGCTAATATTGATAGAGATAAGCAAGGAGAAAAGGTAGATGAGAATCTCTGTAGAGGTATGATTGCAATTTTACTTTATTTAAATACCTATAGACCTGACATAATGTTTAGTGTTGTCTTGTGTGCTCACTTTCAATCAAGTCTAAGAAAATCACATCTCATGGTGGTCAATAGGATTTTGAGGTATCTAGCCAAAACTCAAAATTTTAGACTATGGTATCCCAAGTCAAGGGACTTTACTCTTACTCCCTATAGTAATGTCAGTTATGCAGGTTGTTTGTTTCATAGAAAGTACAAAAGTGGTGCTTTCTTCTTCCTAGGACATTGCCTAGTTTCTTGGTTCTCTAAGAAACAAAGAACTATGGCTCTTTCAACTACTGAGGTTGAATACAATGCAGTTGGAAGTTTTTGTGCCCAAGTCCTATGAATGAAGAAAATGCTCCAAGAGTTTAACATTCATTTTGATGCTTCTCCTATCTATTATGATAATACTAGTGCAATTAACATGTCTTACAATCATATATTGCATAGTAGAGCTAAACATACAGAGGTATGTCATTACTTTCTTTGTGATCACATTGCCAAGAAGGATATTTATATCACACATGCCGACATGGAGAATCATCTTGCAGACATTTTCAATAAACCTCTAGCTAGAGAGCAATTTTCTTATATTAGATCAGAATTTCTTATAACTATCTTGATGATATTGACATGCCTTCTAGCTATTTGTTCTCTTACATATATGTCTCTTTCTTAAAATTGATCATTTCTTGCTTTCTATGTGCTCAAATTATCTTGTTTCGTGTCTTGTTTCTCTTGTTTAGGGTATTTTTCACAAAACAAATGTTTTACCACAAATAGTACCCTATGATGAGTGAAATGTGCCTCAATATGTCTAAAATGTATAATAATCTAAAGAAATAAATTTATGTAGTACCATATAGGATAGGAACTAAAATTTCTAGTTTTTGGACATACTGATGATTGATCGAATTACCATCTCGACCGATCCCTGGCCGAGGACAAACTGGAATACTTGATCGGTCGAGTTTTCACATTACAAAACTAGACTGACGGTCGGTCTAGACAAAATTATAAAGGGCATCGACCGACTTTTCTCCCTCTCAACTAGAGAAAATTCGATCGATCCCGACCTCCAACTCCCTTGTTCTCAAACCCTAGCCCCGACCATCGTTGTAAGGAGTGGGACCCGATAGGGGATCCACTCCCTAATAGAAAAGAAAAGGCCACATCCCTTGAAACAAATACCAAAGGAATTTTTTCACCAAAGGGATGTGTAGCAATACTTTCTACATGTATGTATCATAGTACCAAAAATATAGCAACATAATAAGAAAGTTCTAACTTTTACAAAGCTTGTTATCATTATACATCACTTCACCACACATGGGTGTCAAAAAGGAAATCTAATCATATAATCCAAAGATCAAGCTAAGGGACATCTAACCACCTCTTCAAAGTCTCCCAAAACCTCAGCCATAATGTTGAAGTCCAAGTCCTCCTTTCTCTACCTGGGGTTGGAAGCATACCCCACAAAAGAAGAGAAGATAGAGAAACATCAGCAAAAGTTGGTACGTGCATACTAAAATAGGAAATTGAGAAATATATGAAAATAAGGATATCAATTATAAATGCTTCCCATAGAAGAGGAAAGTACTACCCAAAGGAGCATAAGAGAAAAGAACATTCATATCATGATGAAAGTAAAATATAAGTTCAAAGCATCCCTGTGTTTCACCTGTGACAAAACTAGAATAATATATCATGTAGGTAGGAAATACACATCTACCAAAAATGTAGAGAGAGCAGGGTCTTGTATACATATGCTCTATAATAGGGTAGTGGCAGGGTCTGTCAACATCTGCCTAGCAGGAGTTTTCACATCTGTCAATAAAAATATGTAGGGATTTTCACATCTGCATTCATATGTGGGAATTTTCACATCCACATAAATTCACATTCAACATTATACTAGTAGTCACTACATGGTGCATAATAAGGATAAAGAAGAGATATGAAATAAAAAATATCCAACAAGGTGTGCTACATATACATCCACTACCATGGTGGGAAAAGAAGCATAAAACATCCACTACAAGTTGGGCATAAACATCCACATCAATGCGGGCACAAAGCACAAGATAAGAGTCCAAGAGAATATACAAGGTCATAATAATAATCAAGTTCATAAGAACCATGATATCAAAAGAATAGAGCATTGTGCATGATAATGTCCTTAGGACCAAGAGTAAGACAAAAATAGTTTAATTGCTCAACATAGAGGAATAGGGGATACATCATACATTTTGAGTGTAGAATTAGAAATTGCTCAATATAGATATAATGTGGGATGCAATCATACCTCAACTCATAGCCTATATAGTCCAAAGTCCAACCTAAGTCCAAGCCTAGGCCTCCAAAGAACCTCTAGGGAAGGTGTACAGGTCCAATAAGTAAGGTTCCCAGGCTTAGAGAGGTTGGTTTCTCCAACAAAGCTCCTATCTCGAGAAAGAAGCACCTTCTCCACTTTAGAGGTGAAGAATCCTAACAAAATAACATGGAGATGAGGTGTTTATGGGTTCTAGGTGGGGTTTCACCATGGAAGACCATGTCTTCGATCTGGAGGAAGGTTGAAGGAAGAGGAAGATCAGGAAAAATGAATAAGAAAGAGAGAAAATCACTTGCCTTGGTCAAAAACCCTAGAAGGGGACCTTGGAAACCCTAGGTAGGGCTAGATGGAACTCCAGGAGACATTTTTCCTAATAAGGAGAAAATCTTCTCCCTTGGACCACCTAATTCTGTAGAAAAATAGAGAAAGATAGGTACTCTAAGCTAGAAAAATAAGGAGTGAGCAATGATTTTGAATTGGAGCTAGGAAGGGGTATATATAGCTTCATGGATAAGGAAGGGGTCAAGCATGAGGTGTACATGGAGTTTTCCATGTGTCAATAGCCTAGAGATTCTATGTCCATACAGCACCTCCCTCAGTTACTACCCACACTTTATCTCTTTTATCCATATCCTTATCCTTATCTTTATCTTTATCCTTATCTTGACCTTTATCCTTATCCTTATCTTTATCTTTATCCTTATCTTGACCTTTATCCTTATCCTTATCTTCACCCTTGTCCTTGAAGAGAAATACTTCCAAACCAAGTATAAATAGGATCCCCAAAGCCCAAAAAATTAGAGAATGATAAGGGAACCTATAAGTATCATGATGCTTGTGACAATTTATAAATAAAACCTCCCAATTGGGTAAATTGTAGAAAAGTCTAGAATGTACCTAAAATTTGCATAACTCGCACAAACAACATCCAAATTGGACCAAACTTTATCCACAAGTTATCTTTGATGTGTTGAATATGAATTTTTCATTATTTCTATATTTTGAAGTTATATAATCACATTATTCATTACTTATGCCTTTTACTCATTCTCTCTCCTAAACTTATCCTAATATTTTAAGGTGGTCCAAATTAGATGAAATTTGACATGTAGGCAAATTTTGATATGTAGATTTTGAATTTGAATTTTTTTCCCTCTTTTGAGACTTATTTTTCTGAGATATGGCATGTGGCCCATTAACGGCCCATCGTCTAAATTATTCATCCAATTAAATTTCTTATCTTCATATTACCACCTAAACGAGTTGTGTGGCATATTTTATGTATCCATTATAAACCTAAGATTAATGTTAGAACATTAGGTTACATTAAGGTGATTGATATATGCATTAGCTCATTGGGATTATACTAAACATCTATTTAGGTCTAACCTTCAACCTTATTTGGCTAAGTCCAAAGCGTCAACTTCCAGGGTAGGGTCCGAGATCTAGTATGTTGCAGCACACCACCCCTTAAAGGGATTTTGTCCTCAAAATCAAAACATCCATAAGAAACTTATCCACCACCCTTTAAAGGGTTCATCTTATTATATCAAACTAAACTTCAGGTACATAAGGTTCAACTACACTTCCTTACATACTACTACAAAAGCAACATGCAAAAGGAAAACATAACTAGGAAAGATTAACTATGGAACTATGGGTGAACTTGTTCCTGTCCTTGGTCCTCATTATGAACTTCTTCAACATCCATAGCAAAAACCCTTCCAGCTTTTCTTTCCACAGGCCTTCTACCATTATTTCCATTATTGTTGCCATTACTCCAGGGAGGTACTTGTTATTGAGCTGGTGCTTGTCCATTCTTGAGCTTAGGACACTCAGGGCGAACATGTCTAGGTTCATTGCAGTAGTGACATATTGGCACCCTATCCCTTCTTCGGGCAACATTGTCCTCAGAACAACAATCACCTTCAGGGTGCTTCCTCTTATGATTGTTTTTCTTATAGGACTAGAAACCAGGATAGGATTCCACAGCTAAGGCCTTTTCCACCATATGTTGAAAGGTCAAGGGTAATTGTGGAATAAGAACATGACCTATGTTGTAGTTGAGTCCATTAAGGAAAAGGTCAGCTTTCCTTTCTTCATGCAAACTTTCAGCATACCTCTCAAGCAGGAGGAACCTTTGCACATATGCCAAAACTAACATGGGACCTTGCTTTAAACTATAGAACTCAGCTTCCTTCTTCTTCAAAGTAGCAGTACAGATGTACTTTCCTCATAAGAGAGCTAATAACTCCACCCAAGATATGGTTGAGATGTCTCTAGTCCTTGAAATTTCATTCCACCATACTCTTGTGGGTCCTTCCAAGACATAGGCAGCAAACCTAACCTTCTGGTGTGGAGGACATGCCATACCATCAAATGTCCTCTCTATGACCAACACCCAATCATTAGCATTGTCCACCATCTCTAGCTCACCCTCACCCTTGAATTAGGGTGGTTGCATCTTCATGAAGTCGATGATTGAGTACTCCTTGGGTTTCTCAAGCATAGAAGAATTGTTCAGCTTCCCCATCATAGCTAAAGAGAGAAGATGTCTCAACATGGTCAACTCTTGATCAGGAGTAAGATTAGTAGCAACATGAGTATCCCGATCAGAAGTCTGACTCTTAGAGGTAATGGGATGCTCTTGTCTTGGCATCCCATACTTAGGGTTCTGAGGTGTCTCAAAGCCTCCTAGGTTGTCAACAAAGGAGTTATGTCCAGCCATAAGGTTTTCCTGCACAAGGTAAGGATACTAGGTGTAAGCAACCTAAGATAAAGGTAAACATCCTAAAGGGAGACAAGGTTGAAATATTTAGACAACCGACTGCTAGTGGCTCTGATACCATGCTGTAAGGAGTGGGACCGGATAGGGGATCCACTCCCTACTAGAAAAGAAAAGGCCACATCCCTTGAAACAAATACCACAGAAATTTTTTCACCAAAGGGATGTGTACCAATACTTTCTACATGTATGTATTACAATACTAAAAATATAGCAACAGAATAAGAAAGTACTAACTATTACAAAGCTTGTTATCATTATACATCACTTCACCACACATGGGTGTCAAAAAGGAAATCTAATCATATAAGCCAAAGATAAAGCTGAGGGTCATCTAACCACCTCTTTAAAGTCTCCTAAAAGATCAGCTACAATGTTGAAGTCCAAGTCCTCCTTTCTCTACCTGGGGTTGGAAGCATACCCCACAAAAGAAGAGAAGAAAGAGAAACATCAGCAAAATCTAGTATGTGCATACTAAAATAGGAAATTGAGCAATTTATGAAAATAAGGATATCAATTACAAATGCTTCCCATAGAAGAGGAAAGTACTACCCAAAGGAGCATAAGAGAAAAGAAAATTCATATCATGATGAAAGAAAAATATAAGTTCAAAGCATCCATGTGTTTCACCTATGATAAAACTAGAATAATATATCATGTAGGTAGGAAATACACATCTACCAAAAATGTAGATCGAGCAGGGTCTTGTAGACATATGCTCTATAATAGGGCAGTGGCAGGGTCTGTCAACATCTACCTAGCAGGAGTTTTCACATATACCAATAAAAACATGCAGGGATTTTCACATCTGCATTCATATGTGGGAATTTTCACATCCACATAAATTCACATTCAAAATTATACTAGTAGTCACCACATGATGCATAACAAGGATAAACAAGAGATATGAAATCAAAAATATCCAACAAGGTGTGCTACATATACATCCACTACCATGGTGGGAAAAGAAGCACAAAACATCCACTACAAGGTGGGTAAAACATCCACATCAATGCGGGCACAAATCACAAGATAAGAGTCCAAGAGAATATACAAGGTCATAATAATAATCTAGTTCATAAGAACCATGATATCAAAAGAATAGAGCATTGTGTAGGATAATGTCCATAGGACCAAGAGTAAGCCAAAAATAGTGTAATTGCTCAACATAGAGGAATAGGGGATACATCATACATTTTGAGTGAAGAATTAGAAATTGCTCAATATATAAATAATGTGGGATGCAATCATATCTCAACTTCAGAGTCTATACAGTCCAAAGTCCAACCTAAGTCCAAGCCTAGGCCTCCAAAGAACCTCTAGGGAAGGTGGACATGCCCAATAAGTAATGTTCCCAAGCTTAGAGAGGCTGGTTTCTACAACAAAGCTCCTATCTCGAGCAAGAAGCACCTTCTCCACTTTAGAGGTGAAAAACCCTAACAAAAGAACATGGAGATGAGTTGTTTATGGGTTCTAGGTGGGGTTTCACCATGGAAGACCATGTCTTCGATCTGGAGGAAGGTTGAAGGAAGAGGAAGATCATGAAAAATGAAGAAGAAAGAGAGAAAATAACTGCCTTGGTCAAAAACCCTAGAAGGGGACCTTGGAAACCCTATGTAGGGCTAGATGGAACTCTAGGAGACCTTTTTCTCAATAAGGAGAACATCTTCTCCCTTGGACCACCTAGTTCTATAGAAAAATAGAGAAAGATAGGTACTCTAAGCTAAAACAAATAGGGAGTGAGCAATGATTTTGAATTCGAGCTAGGAAGGGGTATATATAGCTTAATGGATAAGGAAGGGGTCAAACATGAGGTATACATGGAGTTTTCCATGTGTCAGTGGCCTAGAGATTCTATGTCCATGCATCACCTCCCTCAGTTACTACCCACACTTTCTCTCTTTTATCCATATCCTTATCCTATCTTTATCTTTATCCTTATCTTGACCTTTATCCTTATCCTTATCTTCATCTTTATCCTTATCTTGACCTTTATCCATATCCTTATCTTCATCCTTGTCCTTGAAGAGAAATACTTCCAAACTAAGTATAACTAGGAGCCCCAAAGCCTAAAAAATTCGAGAATGATAAGGGAACCTATAAGGATCATAATGTTTGGGACTTTACAAA